>JAILYB010000008.1:380000-907500 GCA_021437785.1 Rhodomyrtus psidioides | reverse complement strand
ATAATATTTTAATATTTTTTAAATTTCAATTATTATATTTTCATAATGTTTTCTTATCTTCTTTTTTTTTTCATTTTTTTGTTGGTTAGGGCCAACAAGAGGCTGTCGGCGACCTCCGCTGGCCATGGGGCAAGGGCTTGTGAGCCCTCGTTGGCCACTATACGAGGGTGGCAGCTCTTGCCCAGTGGCTGATGAAGGTTTGCTACCCTCGGCCTCCTATCGGCCCTAAAAAAATAAAAAAGACAAGGAAAAATTATTAAAAGATAAAAATAATTAAAATTTTAAAAATGTTTTTTGAAAATTATCCATGTCAGCCTCGATGGAAAGCACAGCATGTCAGCGTCAACCGACCAAATGGACTGAGATTTGCACAATTGCAAAAGGTTTAAGACTCAATTGACAAAAAAAAGTTTAGTGCTGAATTGATACAATTGCAATAAGTTTTGACTTTTTTGATAATTTTCCCGCGACTTTCTATATGGATGTCATTCTTGCTGAGATGACTACAAATAGAGTTTAATCGGATTTTCAACCCCTCCTATGATTTGCCCTCAATGATATCATTGGTTTCAAATTTTTTGTTCAATCACCACATTTATGTTGGATGGTGAAATTAAATCTTTCCCTCAAATTACAAAATATAGTAATAACAACGTCTATATTCTATGTCAGTAATTTTCTAAGGCACAGGAAATTCGATATCAAGGCCACTTTCTATATGGATTGCCAGTTGTCGTTCATGCCAAGATGACTAAAAAGAAGAGTTTAGTGAAGTTCTCAACTCCTTCTATAATTTGCCTCCAAGGATATTGCTGGTTTTGAGTTTTCGGTTGAATCACCACATATACGCGTGATAGTGTAATTAAATATTCCATTCACGTCACACGATTTAATGATAATAATGTTTACATTTTATGGTGTTGATTTTCTAAAAGCACGAGAAATCAGATATTGTAGGCGACTTTCTATATGGATCACTAATTGTCAACATGCCGAGATGACTGAAAAATAGAGTTCAACTGGGTTCTCAACCCTTCCTTCAATTCGAATTTTCGCTCACATATATGTTTGATGGTGGAATTAAATATTCCCCTCATCTGACACCATTTAATGATAATAACGTTTAAATTGTAAGATAGTGATTGTCTAAGAGCGCCAGAAATCGAATATCTTAGGCTACTTTCTATATGGATCACCAATAGTCATTCATGTGAAGATGAATGAAAAGTAGAGTTTAATTGAGTTCTCAACCCTCCCTTAGATTCGAGTTTTCGATTCAATCGCCACATATATGTTTGATGGTGAAATTAAATCTTAGAAGTGAGCAAGACAGACAGACCAAATCAGAAATCGTCCGAACCGCACCGAATGGGCCAGTTTGGTTCCCTAAGATGCTGGCCCGATTCCATAAAATTGGAACTGGTTATTTTGGGTCGTCCAATTTTCGATTCTGAAGGAGAATTGGACCGGACCACTGGTTGCTTATTTATTAAATTCTTAGATGAAAACCTAATAACGGACCGCTATTTTTTATTTATTGTAAACCTAAATTTCATGAATATATCAAAATTAAATTCTATGTTACTTAAACCCCCCTCCGCCCCGTGCCAATAATCCACCAGCTTTATTGTACCAATTGAGAGTTTAACTAGACCGGTTAGGTCCGGTCTCAAGACCATTCGGTCCAGTTTTTGATCCCAGAAATAGGTAATCAGACCAAATTGGGAACTGATTACCTAATTAAATCCTCCCCTCACATCAGTTAATGGTAATAACTTTTATATTTCACGTTAGTGATTCTAAGAGCCCGAGAAATCGAATATCAAAGGCCACTTTTTATATGGACCACCAATTGTCATTCCTACCGTGATGACTAAAAATTAGAGTTTAATCAAGTTCTCAACCCCTCCAAAAATTTTAGTCCAAGGATATCATAAGTTTCGAGTTTTCAGTTCAATCACTACATTAAAATTTGATTGTCGAATTAAATTTTACGGCAGTGATTTTCAAAGAGCTCGAGAAATAGGATATCGTCGGCCACTTTCTATATGGATCCCCAATCGTGATTCATGCCGAGATAATTAAAAATAGAATTTAATCGAGTTCTCGACCACTCCTATAATTTACCTCCAAAAGGATATCATTGGTTTGAGTTCATAGTGCGTTTGTTTTGAGGAAAGTGTTTTCAGGGAAAGTGTTTTCAGGACTTTCGTCCGTTTGGTTCGCGGAAAATGATTTGGTCAACGGAAAGTACTTTCCAGTCAACACAGATTTTATTCATTAAAATAGGAAAGTGAATTCCCCAAAATAAAAAGGTGAAAACACTTTCCTAAATTTGAGTTTCTCACTTTTTTTGAAAACGGGACAGAAGCCGATCCCGAGGACCGATCCTGGGACGGGGGCCGGGGCCGGGACCGGGACCGGGACAGGTGCCGGGGCCGGGAACCGAGAACCGAGCCGGGGCCGGGGTCGGGGACCGAGAACCGGGTTGGGACCGGGGCCGGGGCAAGGGCCGGGGACCAGGCCCGGGGCTGGGGTAGGGGCCCGGGACGGGGACGGGGGCCGGGGCCGAGCCGGGGGCCAGGGCCGGGACTCGAGAACCAGGACCAGGGCCGGGGCAGGGGTCGGGGACCAGGACCCGGGGACCGGGGCTGGGGATCGGGAACCGAGGTCTGGACCCGAGGACCGCGGCCGGGGCTGGGAACCGAGAACCGGGACCGGAGCCGGGGCCGGGAATCGGGATCGGGGCCCAGGACCTGGGCCGGGACATGGGGCCGGGACTGGGGGCAGGGGTCGGGACCCGGGGACTGGGGACTGGGGCCTGGGCCGGGGTCGGGACCGGGGCCGGTCCCGGGACCAGGGGACCGGGGTCGGGGTTGGGGCCGGGAACCGAGGTCTGGACCCGAGGATCGCGGCCGGGACCTAGAACCGGGACCTGAGCCGGGGCCGGGAACCGGGATCGGGGCCCAGGACCTGGGCCGGGACACGAGGCCGGGACCGGGACCCGGGGCAGGGGCCGGGACCCGGGGCCTAGAACCGGGACCGGGGCCGAGGCCGGGACCCGGGGACGGGGACCGGGGCCGAGAACCGGGACCGGGGACCGGGGTCGGGGTCGGGAACCGGGGTCAGGACTCGAGGACCGGGGCTGGGGCCGAGAACCGAGAACCGGGACCGGGGACCGGAACCGGGGGTCGGGGCCAGGCCGGGGGCCGAGGTCGGGAACCGGGATCGGGGCCCAGGACCCGGGCCGGGACCTGGGGCCGAGATCGGGGCCGGGGCCAGGACCAGGGCCGGGCCGGGAACCAGGACAGGGACCGGGACCGGGACCAGGACCGGGCCGGGAACCGGGACCAGGACCGGGACCCAGGGCCGGGACATGGGCCGGGACGGGGACCAGAGCCCGGGGCAGGGACCGGGGCCGAGGCCGGTGCCGGGAACCGAGAACAGGGACCCGGGCCGAGGCCGCGGACCGGGGACCAGTGCCGGGGACCGGGGCCGGGGTCAGGACCGAGACTGGGGTCGGGGCTTGACCGTGTCAGTTTACGTCAGCTCTCTCGACCATTTTTCTCTCCTTAGTATTATTGATAGTCCATTTGATAAGAATAAAATCGTTTTATAAATGAGAACCAAACACCAAAAAATATTTTCGGTAACATATTACCAAACAACGGAAAACAAATCGTTTTCAGAGAAAGTGGTTTTCAGGAAACCACTTTCCAGAAAACGAATTTCTGAAAACCACTTTCCTTGAAACAAACGCACCCTAAGTTCTCCTCACATCACGCGATTTAATGATAAAAAAATTGGCAAGTGCCAAAAATATAGCATGAGTGTCAATATTTTTGTATAACGCTTACTTTAGCGTTAATATTTTTTTGAATTACTTAAGTGTCAATTTTTTTAAAAAAATGATTATTGCAGTGCCAACTCCGATGAGCATCGCTGGAAAGCATATGTGGCGCCTATGTGACTCGCCGAAGCATCCTAATCAGCAATTTTTTTAAAAAAAAAAATCAATAAAAAATTCACATAATATTAAAAAAAGTTAAAATAAACAAATTTTTTTAAAAATTAACGTGTGCGCCCTTGCTGCCGTCGCCGCCCACCATTGCTGGTAATGGCCAGTGACGGGTGGGGGACGGGCCTCGCTGGGGATCGACGACCCTGCCGGACAATCCCCCACCCATCGCCGGCCGGCGATGGTGAGCTACAGCCCTTGCCGCTGCAAATACTAGTTTTTTTAAAATTATTTTTAATTATTCTTTTGTTTACTTTTAATTCTTTTAAAAAATTAACTTAATTTTTAGTTTAAAAGTCCACATGGCGTCTACGTGGACTGCATTTCAAAAGAAAAATTGCCATGTGGACGTCATGTGGACAATTTTTTGAAAAAAATTCACATAATATTAAAAACTAATAAAAAAATGCCACGTGTACTATTTGGTCGAAATTCGCACTTCATTTTTACTCCGATTTGACACTTAAGTGAACAAAAAAAAATATTGACACTCCTGCTGTACTTTTGCCTAAAAAATTTATATTTTATGATAGGGATTTTCTAAGTGCACGAGAAATCGGATATCGTTGGCCACTTTCTATATGCATCATCAATTGTTTTTTATGCCGTTTGACTAAAAAATAGAGTTTAATCGATATTTCAACCCTCTCTTGGATTCGAGTTTTCGATTCAATCATAAGATACATGTTTGATGGTGGAATTAAATCATAGAGGTGAGCAAGGCGGACCTACCGAAATGAAAATCGCTCGGACGAGACCGAATCGACCAATTCGGTTTCTTGGGGTGCCAGTCTGGTTTTCGATTCTACAAAATTGAAACGGGTGATTTTGGATCCGATTCTCGATTTTGGGGGAAAACCAAACTGCCCAAATGGAGTCGATTGTTTATTTATTTATTTTTACATACAAACCTAATGACCCTCTATTATTTTTAATTTCTAAATATAAACCTAGTTTTATATAATATATTTAGGTTAAAGTCCGTTTTGCTCATCCTTACTAATAATCTACCGATTCCATTGGATAGCTCTAGAATCAAACTGGACCGATTCCCAGTTCCTAAATTGAACTAGACTGGATCGAGAACCGATAACCCCTATTAAATCTTCTCACTGTGTCTTCTATTGAAAATAACATTTGTGTTTTTTACGGTAGTGATTTTCTAAGAACACGAAAAATTGGATATCATAGCCCACTTTTTATATGGATCTCCAATTGTCATTCATTCCGAGATGACTAAAAAATAGAATATAATCAAGTTATCAATCCCTCAAAAAATTTACGTCCAATGATATCATTGGTTTTGAGTTTCAGTGGAATCACCGTATATGAGTTTGATAGTGGAATTAAATCTTCCCCTCATATCACACAATTTAACAATAATAACATTTAAATTTCATGGTAGTGATTTTCTAAGAGCTCGAGAAATTGGATATTGTTGTCTTCTTCATAAATGGATTATAATTGTAATTCATGCCGAAATGACTGAAAATTAAAGTTTAATTGAGTTATCAACCCTCCAAAAAATTTTCCTTCAACGATATCATTGGTTTCTAGTTTTCGGTTCCATCACCACATATATGTTTGATGGTGGAATTAAATCCCCTCACGTCGGACTATATTTTATGGTAGTGATTTTTTAAGAGCACGAGAAATCCGATATCATAGGCCACCTTTTATATGGATTGCCAATTGTCTTTCTTGCCGAGATGACTGAAAAATAAAGCTTAATCGAATTCTCAACCCGTCTAAAAATTTACCTCCAAGGATATCATTGATTTCGAGTTTTCGGTTCAATCACCGTATATATGATTGATGGTGGAATTAAATCTATCCCTCACGTCATTTAATGGCAAAACAACATTTGTATTTTATGGTAGTGATTTTCTAAGAGCATGAAAACTTGTATAGTGTAGGTCACTTTCTATATGGATCATCAATTGTCATTCATGCCAAGATGACTAAAAAATAAAGTTTAATGGAGTGCTTATCCCCTCCAAAATTTCGCCTCCAAGGACATCAATGGTTCCGAGATTTCGATTTAACCACCACATATATATGTTTGATGGTGAAATTAACTATTCTCATAAAATATAGTGTTGTCATTAAACGTACTTTGGACTCTTGTTTATCATATCCATTAAATGGAAACCATCTTCATTCCTAATGCATCGATTGCATCTAATACGAGCTGAGTGTGTTGAAAATGACAAACTTTCTTTAATAAGGTGTTTACTAAAGTGGTTTTGGGACTATACATGCTTAGCTGCTGTCTTAATTAATTATCCTCGAGATATGTTTTGTATTTTCTTTCCATCCGCGAACCTTTCTTTCCCAGTATTGTCCGAATTTCCACGCAGGAAAAAGAGGTGGACCGACTCACTCCAATCGGAGGATTAACGCGGCATTAACTCAGTCTGGTTTGATTTCTGGATTTTTTTTGTCTGGATTCGTGGGTTTAAGCGGCGGCGAACGACCGCCTGCTGCAACCCTTACGTGTCGATGCATGTCTGACGTCACTCCCCTCTTCTTCGAATCCGCCAATGAACGCGCTCGATTTTTTTTTTTTTCGCTCCTTACTGCTAAAACGACGCTGTCCTAGTTTCCTGTAGCCCTCGGAGTTTTGATAGTCTCACCCCGGGGGGGAAAATATGAATACGTCAAGGACACCTCCATCGAATTGCGCCACGTGTCAATGCTTGGTGTGGCCGAGGACCGATTACTTCGAGTTAGCACGTGGTAGTCGTGTTTAAAAATTCATTATCGGTTTTTTTTTTAATCGAAAAATTTCATATCGACTTGGGATGGTCCAACATGTCGTAGTTTTGATTTCAATAAGGTGAATAACTAATTCGTAGCGATCGTGCTAACTGACGTTGATATACTATTCAAGTGCATTGCGTCATAATTCGATCTCTTATATATATAATTTGTGCTTTTTATTACCTCGCGTTGATGATTATGTAGAATAAATGGGTATATCTGGCATTTCAAATTCGGAATACTTGCGCGAAAAAGGTTCTTCCGAGAATACTAAACAATTTTGGATACAAATCGAACATTTCATAACAAAAAGTGTAGATCTACTAGTCACATCTCCTCACCTTGCCAACAGTGATGAGAAAGGGCAAATCTACTAGGCAGCATTCGGCTTGTCCATTGTTTGCGAACCCAAAACAAAATTACGGATTGGATCGTAAAAGCCCGAGTCCAAAATACCCTCCCTTCTAATTGATTCTACAATCCTCCCAAATCTTCCGGGACTTGCTCTGAAACTCACTTGATGTATCTATTAGCATTTTGCATATGAATGAAATGCTGTTAATTTTTCGGCAAAAAAAAAAAGGAACAATAATAAGAAATCTTCGTACAGAATTTGTGAATATGATAATAACTCATGCGGGAAGCATTAGAGAACCGACAACCATCAATGGTTATAATTGATGCGAATGTGTAACCAAGGACATCAAATTTTCTTTTCAATAGTTTCCCATCCTCGCTTACAAAAGGTTTTTGGTGAATGAATGGTAAGAGATAATTGATGCGACTGTATAACCAAGGACATAAATTTTTCTTTTCAATAATTTTCCATTCTCGCACAAGGTTTTTGGTGAGTGAATGGTAAGAGAGAGCAACGGACCTAAGCAAGTGCTTAAACTACTTCGTCTGTACTCTGGGGCGTAAAATTCGGGGGTTTTCCCTGAAAAGAAGGGAAGAAAAATATTTTCTCTCAACTTAAGGGGTGACGGGGCGAGAAATGTAAACTTCACGTCAACTTTAGTTAACTACATCCGGGTAAGCAGGTATAATAGCTTTCCGTGCCTGGGGCGAATCATCGGAGTTTTGGCTCTTACGTGGTTGGTCGGTGCTTCGCACAGTGCTTGTTAACCAACTTGCTGGCTACGTACCCCAGGTTAACAAGCACCGTGCGATCCCATTAGAGAACCAACAATCATCAATTGTTATGATTGATGGGACTGTATAACCAAAGGCCTCAAATTTTTCTTTTCAGTAGTTTCCTACTCTAGCACAAAAGGTTTTTGTTGAATGAATGGTAAGAGAGCAAGACAACGAAAGTGGGATGTATCTTTTTGTGATTATCTAAAGATCTCATCGTGTAACACCATGAAGCTTGATAGTTGATGCTTCAAAATGGGACAAAGTGGATTGGAGATGATATTCTGATTCATGAAACCTTGCAATTTGTCAACGCAATCGCAAATTTTTTGAAAGTGTGGCCTGTGTCTCGGGAAACATAGCTCTCTCATTAAAGATATCTCATTAGTTCATTTTCATTCGATCAATACTTCGAACTTCTATTCTTTCGAATTTCGGGACTCTCATGTAATCGACCTACGTTTTGCTCGATTTCCAACGGTCTCCTCACCTGTCACCTCCTGACATTCGAGTCTAATAAAGTCACTCCGCTCCTTCTCTCACGCTCTCCGGTAATAGTTGGGTTTTGTCCAAGGAAGAGCACAATGAACCGGCAGAGCCGGACTGAACATGTTGATTGGGTCCGATTCTCGGGAGTTTTGGTCGAGTTCCCAATTTCATAAAATTGAAATCGGTTGCGGTCGGCTTAGTTCCCGACCGATCGGACTGCCCATACTAGATTAGATTATTATTATTGTTTTTAAAAAAAATTCCTAAATGTAAACATAAACCTAAAACTAAGATACTATTATGATTTCCAGGTTTAGTGTCAGTGCGATGCAATCAGCGAGTGGTGGTTCGGTAAATATGTCGTTAACGCGAAAAATTAATGGCAAATCACAAAAAAAGAGAGAGACCGGTTTAATGAATTGATTGTCTGGGAATCGGACCGGGTTGGGTCCGGTTCTCAATCCTCGAATTTGGGAACTGATCCTCTCGATCCGATTTCTGATTTCATGGAACTGAATTGGGTTATCACCCATAGCCATAGAGTTGTCTAAGTATATGTGCATGGAAGAGACCTTCAGCCAATTGGGCTTCGAAAGGGAACGATGTTTTGTCCTACTCTTTATTGCTTTGCTGTCTTTCTTTGTCTGTTTTCTTTGGCTCTGAAAAAAATGTTGAATTGGATTTCACAATATGTCTTCAACAGGGGATGAAAGAAGCTCAGAGTTCTTATTGGGCTTTGACCGGAAAGAGAACGGTATTGGGATGCCAAAGACAAAGTGGCAGGCCCATGGATAAATATTCACCACAGTTACACGTCATCTAAGTTCAGTTCATTTGGAAAGAGGCAGGTGTGGAGTTCGAATCTCCACATTCAAGAGAAGTGGGGTGGGGATGCGTGAGAAAGGAGCAGGATTTTGCAACCTGTACATGGCACATAGTACAAACATTGTGGCTTATATAGTAGAATAGGATAGGATAGAACCAGACCCAAAAAAAAAAAAAAAAGCTCCGTTCATTTATAGAAAAATACATAATTCAGTGTATTTTTTCTAAAAATGATCGTTCGTATTTCTTACAAAAATGAATAAACGCAAAAAATTTCCTTATCTACAAAAATGTTTTGGACACACATTGTTATCGATTATTGAAATATTTGTTTATTAATTAATTATTTCAAACAATACAAACGATCATTTTTAGGAAAACATCGACCAAATAATTTAACTTTTTTGCCAAACGAAGGGAGCCCTAATAGATCAAATCTTATAATGTTTCTCCATGTTATTCCTAGTAGAAAAAGACTGTATATCGAAAAGAAGATATGGAACTATAGATTCTTTATATTAAAAAAGATTAAATTCTGTACTTTAATTTCCTTACCAAAAAAAATTCTGTACTTTAATTCGCTCAAATACTTTTTTCGAATGTTGTGGCTTATTTTTCCTGTTCCACCTTGTTAAGTTTACGGATTTATGGGGTGCCTCTTTGTTAATACTTTTTTAACCAACCTCTTTATTAGCACTTAAAATATAAGTAACAAATTACCTTTTGCTTTCCCGTCGAAATTTTAATTACAAAAAATCCGAATTCTCCTAAAATTGTGAAAAATAATGTGTTGAGCATCCGTATTGACATTTTGAATGTCGTGAAAGTTTCGGGAGTTACGAATGAAATAAAAGTCACACGTGTGAAGTGAACTGCGAAATTAAATTTGAACAAAAAAAAAAAAAGATAAAATGTAATCTCTTGCCACCCGTGATTAGTTTGATAATGAATTTCTCTCTCTCTTTCTCTCTCTCTCCCACCAGGACATTGAAGACAAGATCTGGTCGTCTCGATCCCCTGTCAAAGTCACACGTGTGAAGTGAACTGCGAAATTAAATTTGAACAAAAAAAAAGAAGATAAAATGTAATCTCTTGCCACCCGTGATTAGTTTGATAATGAATTTCTCTCTCTCTTTCTCTCTCTCTCCCACCAGGACATTGAAGACAAGATCTGGTCGTCTCGATCCCCTGTCAAAGTCACTACGTTTCGCCACCTTGTTTTGTTGACTGATGAGACGGAGGATGTGGTCGGATTCAAGAGGGGAAAGAGAGAGAGATACGGGAGAAGAGGAGCGGCGACATGGGAAGAATGGGGATGAAGGTAGCCGTTGATGCTCCGAAAAGGTGGGGACGGTGGCCTCATTAGGTGACCGGAAGCATCCATGGTGTCTGAACAGTATACAGTAAGAGAGAGAGAGAACAGAGATGTAGAGGGGGGGGGGGGTGGTATTCTCTGTTAGGTTTGAGTAATTTCAGGTATCAACGGTAAAAATGTAAATGAACATATGGCAATTAATATCTTAATCGAGGATTTATGGAAATCCCGAGTAATCATAGGACCGCTCAACTATGTGACCGATGTTCTTAGGGAAAAGTTAGATTTAAGCAGAAAAGTACCAACAAAGTTATAAACATATTTCAATTGGGTCAATTCAGTTATAAACTTTTTAATTGTACCAATTGAGACCTAAACTTTTTGACGATTTGCCAATTGAGTCCATCCGGTCAATTTTGAATCTGAAAATGTCTACGGGTAGCGCTGGCCCCACCACGTGGATGCCGACGTCTACGTCAGTAATTTTCAGTCAAAATTGACTGAATTTACTCAATTGGCAAATCGTTAAAAAAGTTTAAGACCTAATTGATATAACTGAAAAGTTTAGGATTGAATTAAAACAAGTGCAATAGATTTAAGATTTTTTTGATACTTTTTCCTAGTAACAAGCGATCTCATTGCTTTAACTTGAACCCCACGTCAGGAAATTGTTCATTCTTCTTGTTGGGAGTTTGCATTTTTCTTGCACATGCAAAACTTTATAAGTTTGTGAATTAGTTCATTCTAGGATAACTTTACGATTAATACCATAAAAATTTCAAACTGGTACACCTGTGATAATTTTGCCCTAAATTATTTTTTTGACCATGAAAAACCTCAAATCGGTACGTCTGTGATAAAGTTACCCCAAACTGGTATAGCCGTGATAAATTTACCCTTCGTTAGTTTTCGTTAAATTTTACCGTCAAATTGTTAAATCGGATGACACGTGGCTATTGTCGGATATACACGTTACCTTATGTTTGCTATATGTGTATTAATTTGAAAATTTTCGTGGTATTAACTCAATTTAACGGAATTAACAAAGGGTAATTTGTTATATGTGTACCAATTTGGGATTTTTTATGGTAAAAAAAGTAATTTGTGGTAAATTTGTCACAATTATACCAGTATAGGGTTATTGGTGGTTAAAAAATAATTTGGGGTAAATTTGTCACAATTATACCAGTATAATTTTTTTTTTTGTTTTAGTTTTAGTTAGAGCTGACGTTTCATCGAATTGGTATACCACATTTAATTCCATGTGGTCTTGGCAAGACACCACGGTGTCCTCAATGTCATTTCTATGAAAAATTAGTCGAAGCGTGGTCATGGTACAATGCAACCAGTTGCAGAAACACTACCCAATTCTCTTTTACAGGCAAAACAGTAAAACTTTCCTCTCTCAGCTCTCGCTCCCCTCGCACCTGCCAAATGTACAGTAGCTAGGGTTTTTTCAAAATTCTGAGCCACTCCCAACTCACGCTGGGGGATGATGATGTGTTTCTCCAGCATCAGATGCCCTGCTGCAGCTTCTGACATTGATCTCACTGGCACACCGTTGGCCACAAAACCTCTCTTTCCTTCCTTTGCTCACCACTTGGACCGTGCTTCGTCTGTTCGATACCTCTTTGATTAACTCCAGATGGGTTAAAGAGCCGGTTTTGAACGTTAAAACGTGCTTAAGCCATTTAACCAGCGATGCTTTTGCGTCTGTAAGTTCTTGGGGGGGTTTTTAGCAGTGTGAGTCAAGTACTCTCTCACTTAGGAGAGGCACCAGAACCCTGAGCTCCGCATTGAATCCCCCATTTACTGCCATCAACTGTCTCTCACCGCTCTCATATGCCTTTAAAATGACAAACCCAATCTCACTCTATGTCACACCAGCAAGAAACTGTAGCGTATTGAGAGAGAGAGAGAGAGAGAGAGAGAGTATGGCAAGTCACTGTGTCGTGTTGGTTCTTGCTCTCGTAGTTGTCCAAGCTACTGCTAGAAATGTGCCCAGCGGTGCCGGCCTCGATGACCAGAAGAACTTCCTCACCTACGGTGGAGTTGGTGGTTTTGCTGGAGTCGGTGGTGCTGGAGCTGGCGGTGGAGTTCCGGTGTACGGTGGGGTCGGAGGGATAAGTGGGATCACAGGGCCAGCTGGTGGAGTTGGGATTGGAGCCGGTATAGGAGGAACCGGCACCCTCGTGGGTGGTGTGACCGGAATAGGAGGTGGTGTTGGCGGTTTGGGTGGGGCCGGCGGTGGACTCGGCGGTTTGGGTGGAGCCGGCGGTTTGGGTGGACTCGGTGGTTTGGGTGGGGTCGGTAGTGGGATCGGCGGTTTGGGTGGAGCCGGCGGCGGCGTCGGGGGATTGGGCGGTGGAGTCGGAGGTGGAGTTGGAGGGGGCGTCGGTGGCGGCTCCGGCATACTTCCTTCCCCCTAAGCATACCGTGATGTTTTTGATGAAACCATAGAGTGCCCAAAAATCATGTAGGAGACTCATTTCCCAGTGTCTTTGTTCGTGTCTTTCTAGTTTCTATGTCGAGTGTCCGTGAGAAATGTGTTTGTGTCGTGTTCATTTGACTTTGTTCTCGTGTTCTACCTTCTTCAGATTGTACTTCTCTTTCTCTCGTTTCATCGTGGAGTCTCCATACACAAATGTACCGTGCACTTACTAGCACGTCTTTCATATATATATTCATGTGCGTGTATCAGGAAGTCCTATGAGCTACAAAAATGGCCCATCATGTAGGTCAAGGAATTAAAAATTAGGTCAAAGATTGATAGAAATGACTAGGAACGATATGTACAGATCAAAAGAATCGATGTCTGTCTGCATCTATTTTAACGTAGACAATCATCAAAACCTAATGGTCCACTCGAGTCCCTTTCTTCAATCTCTCTTCATGATAAGTTTCCCCCTCATTTTCCGCAACAAAAAGGGCCAAATAAATAAATAAATAATAATAATAAAGAAACGAATAGATGGAGTAATTAATGTGGCAAGAGTAATGAACAAGTGTTTATATCCTTACATTCACACAAGCCCATGATGTGTCCGAGGCAAGGATGAGAAATCTAACCGGAAATTCGGAAATTCACAGGAGAGAAACAGATTTAAATCCCTATTCTTCTAAAATATGAAATATTTATGTAAGTACATAAAAAAATGTACTCTATGCAAGGGAACTATCAACATCCTATCCAAGTTGTGTCCTTAGAAAAACATTCATTCAACGGATAGCGGGTCTACATGACGTCTGGAGATCTTAGTGTGTCTCGAGAGACTCTCTCTTCATCTAGGTATTTGGGTACTAAGAAGACTAACTATGGCTATGAGTCTGACCTTTTGTAAGTGTAGATGAGATGCTCGTCAAGACACCATATATCTATGCATTATACAATTTTTTTTTGATAAGGTAAGTATAAATTGACTTTTCAAAAACTAGGTACAAGATGAATCGGACACAAAAACCATGAACCAATAATGGCACCAAATGTGCCATGATGGGTTCAACGGTGAACCGGTGCAAGATACATCATTATGGCAAACATGCCAAACCTAGAGTCCAAGAAACGGCCAGCACATCACTAACTAAAGAGCCAAAGAAGCGGCCCAAAGGAGCAGCAACAGAATCCTAACAGCCTCTATGCATTATACAATTATCTCGTACTATTTCGGAGAAACCGACCGGCTACATTTTGTTGGGCCGTTTTTGTTTCCAGCTGTCCTTCTAAATCGGTGGATTTACAAGCACGAACATCACCCACATTTGTGTTCGGTTGAGTTCGTGTGCGACTGCCAAGATCTCCCAGTCGTCTTATCAAGCTATCGAGTGATTGACAAGATTTGCTTAAATGTGGACGAGCGATCAAGTGACGGACGAAATCCACTTGAGCTTGTGCGCGCCACAACGGTTCAAAACATCCGGCGAGACTTTGCCACGTCGCTTTAGTTGTAGTAAGAGATTTCAACAGCATCTCTCAATAAACGAGTTCGAGGGACTTATGATTGAATGGCGTTGTTAACGGGTGCCCGACCATATCTTAACAAAGAAATATTTGCGATTCTCTATATACTATTATGCATAACACGATGAAAACTGCGTTTTGGAAATGACAAAGTATCGTTTATGTGAATGTTCGCTCCTAGGACTCTCTCTCTCTCCAACGTTACCGCGTCGTCTTTTATTTATTTATTAATTGTTGCCAAAGTTAAGAGCGACATAGGAAGAACCCTAGCATTCAAAGCTACCAATGGTCCAAAAACACCAACGAAACGAGGGCTACAACACTTGCTCGTGTGGTTGCATCCAATTTAGCTGGGAGGGGGTGGCATGCATGGATGATACAAATGGTGAGAACAGGCTTTATTACGTGACCTAGCGAGGGTGACCAGCTGTTCATTAAATTCACAGGTTTGAATAGTGAAGGCGCTAGGAGTAGGATGAGTCTACCATGCATGGGCCAATTTACTCCAAGTGTCAGTCCTATTGAATGACCTCATCAACCTCGTGCTGGCTTAAGTATATATGCACAACCACCTAACTTTTCTTTTCTCCAATGTCATTGCATGGCTATGAGTTTAGTGATGACCACTTTAATTTGCTTGTGCTAATGGATCGAGAGTGGATTTTGTAGGTCCTAAAAAACACCCCCACTCCTCTCTCAAAGTGCTTCAAAGGGAAAATAGCGAAAAAATAATCAGAAACCTATTGTACGGGTATCAATTTAGTCATAAACATATCAATTTGGTTTTAAATCTCTCGATGATTTGCCATTCCAGCCAATTTTGGCAAGAAATCGCCGACTTGGACGCCAACAGTCTGACGTGGCACAGTGGACGCCGATGTGGACAATCTTTGCAACTTTTTAAAAACTATTCTCAATTCACCGGCCATGGTGAAAAAGAAAAAAAAAGAAAATAAATATATAAAAAGCTCATGATTTTTTTTAAATAATTGCAAAACAGTCCATGCTGGCATCGGCCATGCCACGTAGGACGGGCCGACATCCATGTCAGCGATTGTTAGCCAAAATAAATCGAAAGGGCTACATTGACAAATTGTGAAAAAAAATTAGGACTAAATTGCTTGAATTGAGAAGTTTTTAAGTTGAATTGACATCTGTACAATAAGTTTAGGATCACTTTGGTAACTATCTCGCACTACTTTCCCATGTTTGATCGCTCCTTGGTGGTCCTGACAATACAACCTTACAAGGACGTGGGAATCCGGGGGATGGTGATCTTCGGAATCACGAGGGTTTTTGCACCGAAATAAAGAGCTCTTCATTCAAATCGGACAATGGGTTCTAATTTGTCTTTAATCTTATTGGGATGGCCTATTCAGCTTGAATAGCAAAAGCTGGAGAAATATGTAATTATTCAGCTCTTGTCGAGACACAAGACCACCTAAAAAATTTATCATGTCTTAATTGTTTATAACTAAAGAAAGCTCAGTTGGTTAGGGCGCACTGGTCCCAAGTTCGATTCCCCAGCTGAGCACTTGTGATTTAAGTGGGGGGCCATGGCAGTAGGTTGCTGTGCTAGTCTCCCCCGATGAATAGTCGAGGTGCCCAAGCTGGCCTGGACACCTAGGTTACAAAAAAAAAAAAAACTCCAGAAAAAGAGAGGAAAGAGACTATTTCCTCTACATATGGCCCGTTCTTAATTAGAAAGTAGGAGTTGGATGTGTATTGATAGTACTGTCAATGACCGTACAATTTCAATCGTAGACCCACGAATCATCGCGGCGTGTTTTGCATAAATCACTCATTGATTGGGAGATGCTTGGTCAGAAATAACTGACATTATTATCAGACAGTCAAGCAGCTTCGATTCCTTTATTAAACAACATTTTCTAGTTTTCTTTAGATAAATTCATGAAGCTCGAACCAAAAACAAAAAAAAAAGATTAAAGGAAAAAAGAGAAAAAAAAAACATACCTATAATTTCGTTAATTTACCCCATATCGTTGTCTATCTATATGCAAGTTTCCTACCTCAACCCGGCCAATTGCAATGACGCTTTTTCTCTCGAAGTGAGGTGAGATGCCATGGGTGGCCTCGAATAGATGATATATATTGCTATCTCGACCAGGTCAACGGCCAACGCCGCCGCCGACCTCAAATCGAGGTACTTTGGGCAAAAAGGCATGTCGTGTGAGAATAGTGTTCGCAATGGGCTGTTGGGTCGGGGAGCGGAAACAACGGTGGCAGGGCAAGGGGCTAGACTAGAGGCGGCGGCGGCGTCGGGTGACGAACGCTGAGTCTATGGCGGTTGAGATAGGGGCTGAGGATTTGGGTTTTATGAGTTAGGATTCATATGCGTTGGTTGGCGTGAGAAAATGCTGAGGTTCTTTTTTCTTTTCGGAAGAGATGTAATAGTCTTGCGAGAGTCCTGTTAACGAGTATTCTTGAAAGCAATAGTTAAGACATATTTAACGAGAAAATAATTTTGTTTCGATATGCATTGATCGAATAGGGCATGTTACGAACACAGCCAGCACGTTCGAATTCAATGTGGTCCGCGGGAACGTTTTAACAGAATCCAATGTTACATAAATGCACAAATTCGCTCAGGTGAGGGGACAAACTAGCATTTGTATAAGTAGAGAGACGGGTATTCGATAGTTGATGAAAACTCAAGTGCTTTTTCTTTTTTTCCCGTGAGGATGTTAGTAAACTGAGAAAATATTACAAATGGTCGCTGAATTTTGATTCAATGTTCAACGCTTTCCTAAATTTTTAATTTATTCAATATTATCTATGAACTTTGCCCCAATGTGTAATGTTATTCCTAAACTCTTAATTCATTCAATATGATTGTTGAGTTTTTTTTTTTTTTTAGTATATGTTCAATCTAATCTCCACACTATATGAAGGTATTCAATATTGTTCTCAACTTGACTTGATGAGAGGATGGCAGTGGATATTTTCATATAGGTTGGGGACTGGATTGAACATTCACCAAAAGGTTGGGGACCGCGTCGAATAAGTTACCAGTTCGGGGACGACATTGAATAAGTTACCAATATTGTCCTCAACTTGACTTGATGAGAGGATGTCAGTGGATACTAGGGCTGAGCATGGGTACCGGGTAGAACCGAGAACTGAAGAATCGAACCTGCGGTTCCGGTTCGATTCCCGGTTCTGGTAAATGCGGTTCCGATTCTCGGTTCCCCATTCATAGGAACCGCCGGTTCCGGTTCCGGTTCCACTCTAGAACCGGAACCAGTGTATATATACCATCAGCCCTAATTTTCCTTTCTCATTACATTTTATGTTCTCTTCTTTTTGTCTCTCGACCCATTGATTTAAGCCACAACGCAACAAGTGCAAGACCGCTACGTCTATCATTTCCGGTCCTCCTCCATCTCCGTCCCACGCAACTTCCTCAGTTGTTCGGACGCCCAAATCCCAATTAGTCAGTGCTCAGTTCTCTGCGATCTCCCTCCCCTGTCCGCACCTCTCGAAACCCTTACTTGCTGAGCTCACTCTTCCGATGCATCATCGCCGTTGCCCTCTTCGTCGCCGAAACCTAACTCGCTGTCCTCGCTGATGAGCCGAGCCGAGCGATGACGTCTTCTGTTTAGGAAGAACTTTGCGCGCGCGAGATGATGTCCGTGGCGGAGCTCAAGGAGCGCCACAAGGCTACGACCGAGACCGTCAATTCCCTGCGGGAGCGTTTGAAGCAGAAGCGAGTCCAGCTACTTGACACCGATGGTTGGTGTTTCGTTGATCGATTCCTTTTTCCAATGCCTTCGAGCTGTTTATGTAGGGTTTGGCTTTGCTTTCTGTGCGATTTGTGACTGAGTGCTTCGATCTGTTTGGTTTGCGCAGTTAATTGTGTGTAGTTGCCGGGTACGCGAGGGCTCAGGGGAGGACTCCGGTCACTTTTGGGCCGACGGATCTGGTGTGCTGCCGGACCTTGCAGGGCCACACTAGCAAGGTAATATTGGACGGCTTGGGATTTTTAGTTGCATGTGTGGTGTGTTTGATCTCGTCTGGATGTTTTCGCACTTTTTGATTTTGAAGGTTGCTTCTTCAACCTAGCTTTCTTGCCGATTTTTTGACACAATTGGAGTTAATTGACAGGTTCCCGGGTACCTTGGAACCGGACCCTGGAACCTGCGTCAGGGTAGGTTCCAGGTTCCACGGTCTAGCGGGTAGGTTTCAGGTTCCACCTGGAACCTGTACTAGCGGGTAGGTTCCAGGTTCCACCTGGAACCTAATCGGAACCTGGAATCGCTCACCCCTAGTGGATACTTTCATATAGGTTGGGGATTGGATTGAACATTCACCAAAAGGTTGGGGACCGCGTCGAATAAGTTAACAGTTCGGGGACGACATTGCATGTTGAGCTAAAATTCAGGGATCGCGCTATGCAAAACTAAAAGTTCATGAACCCTATTGCCCGTTGCGCCAAAGTTCTAAGAGTCATTCGCGCTATTTTTCCTCGTAAAATCAAACGCACTGCGGGATAACTATTCGGAAACAGAGTAGCTCGCGCAACCGAAGATTGGGAGTCACGACTCCTTTTATCCTAAAAACAAAGAGAGATTAGCTCGTCATAAGATCCTCAACACATGGTAGTTTAGTTGGTACTAATCGTAACTGATTTTCACCGTTATTCTAAAAAAAAAAAAAAGGAAAAAATCACAAGGCCCACAACAAAATTTTTCCCTTCGTAAAACGCAATTACAGATCCGCAGCAACCAAGCCCAGCCCAGTCCAGACTAGCCCAACATCTCTTTAGTGCCCGGCCCATTCTCTCTCCCCAAACACAACATCTCTCTCTACTCCAAAGCACAAATATAACTTGTTCCCAAAGCCAGCTTCTGATAAAAATCGCCTCCGATCGATCTCTCTCACTCTCTCTCACAATCTTGACTTCGCCCCCAATCTCTCACCAGAAGACCCTCAAACAGCCATGGGACAGGGGACTCCGGGAGGCCTCAGCCGCCAGTCCGGCGACCGCAAGCAGGACGGCTCCGACAAGAAGGAGAAGAAGTTCGAGCCGGCCGCCCCGCCGTCGCGCGTCGGCCGGAAGCAGCGGAAGCAGAAGGGTCCGGAGGCCGCCGCGAGGCTCCCGACCGTCACCCCGCTGACCAAGTGCAAGCTTCGGCTGCTGAAGCTGGAGCGGATCAAGGACTACCTGCTCATGGAGGAGGAGTTCGTCACGAACCAGGAGCGGCTCAAGCCGCAGGAGGAGAAGGCCGAGGAGGATCGGTCGAAGGTCGACGATCTTAGGGGGTCGCCGATGAGCGTGGGAAATCTGGAGGAGTTGATCGACGAGAACCACGCGATCGTTTCGTCGTCGGTGGGGCCTGAGTACTACGTCAGTATATTGAGTTTCGTTGATAAGGACCAGCTGGAGCCTGGATGCGCCATTCTGATGCATAATAAGGTTTGTGAATTCTAGGGCTTTTTGTGCCAGTATTTGTAGTTTTATGCGATTTGGATTGATTCATGGAGTGAATTATGTTACTTATTGAGGAATGCGTATGAAAGGTTAGGGCTTTCTTAAAGATTCGACGTTTGGATTCGAACGTGTTGTTATTAGGTTCGAAAGATGTTATTCTTTGATTGGTTCAAAACTTTTGGCAAAGTAAGAATGGACTTGAGGAGCTGTTATCTGGGTAGGAAACTGGTTAATGGCATCTAGATTGCATGTTGGAATGTGAGATGGTGTAAGGTGCGCATCAGTTGTACTAGTTTTGGTGACCTTTGGGGATTCCAGATAAAGTAAGAATTCTTTCCACCATGTGTCGACAGACTTGCTTAACGTCCATGAGTATATGTGCGAGTATCCTTGTTATGGTCAGAGGGCGAAGGATAGGGTTCTTGAAGCCCCTATATTGGTTTCACGCTGAATTCTACATGTACCTTTTACCTTTTTCTTTTGGTTTCTGATAGCAGTTGGCATGGCTTTAACTTCTTCAATGGCCAATCAACTGTACACCCCCGGCAATATACTGGATAGATTTCTGAATCATTATATAGCTTCTTGTGTCGTTACACTAAATAGGATGTAGTGGGACGTGGATTTGACTTGGTGTCATTACTGTTTCAATCAGGTGCTTTCTGTGGTTGGGCTTCTTCAAGATGAAGTTGATCCCATGGTGTCTGTAATGAAGGTTGAAAAGGCTCCTTTGGAGTCTTATGCAGATATAGGTGGTTTGGATGCTCAGATTCAAGAGATAAAGGAAGCTGTCGAGCTCCCTCTTACTCATCCTGAGCTTTATGAAGACATTGGTATTAAGCCACCAAAAGGAGTTATACTATATGGAGAACCTGGAACTGGGAAAACTTTACTGGCAAAGGTATATTACACGAGCTATTCCACTACATTTCAAAGATTTTGTTGGGAGGATGTATATAATGTCTGAAAGCAATTATTACTATGGAAAACTTTGTTCTTGCATTGACCCTTCACTCTTCAAAAGGATTTGTTATTTTTGTCTAGAAACACTATCTTGTCTATCATGTACTCCTTGTGATGTTCTTTTGTTTTGTGTGACCATCTTATTTTCTTAGTGGTAGCATTGTGTATTGCATTTTCTTGGTGCTGAATCCTGTGTATCCATGTGGCTTATGAATTTGGGAACCTTGTTTTCCTTGAGTCATGAAATTGTGCTACAAGAAGCTAGAGTATGGACTACCACACCAGTTAATTTACAACAACCATGTTCTTGATCTGAAGATGAAACTACAGAATGAGTTAGCTGTCATGAACACTTCCCTGTTAAATTTGCTTCTGTTAATTGATAATGAGATGGCATAAGGAGACGCATCTTAAGAAGATAAGAAGAAAAGTCTAAGAATGTTGAGCTTGAGTCCAGATATCACCTGTTGGAATCATTATAGGATTGGTCAACAATAGGTGCTAGGAGGCCCCGGACAACCCCAGAACAATAGGTGCTAGGCCCTGGACAACCCCAGAACCAGACATTCTTGAGTTCTAATCCACACCATCATGAGCTTACAGAATCTTTTGCTTTTAGTGGAAAGTGCGAGTGAATCTATGTGAAAGAGCATTTTGTTTATACAGTTTTCATATGCTATTAGGAATTTCCTGTTTGGGAATTTGGATATATTAGTGGTGTACCTCATTTATATTCGCTTGGCCTTGCATATGGCCTCATTCTCCTGCCAAATATGATTAATGCAATTATGAATTCCAGTATTGCTAAAATGAATTTTTATTATATAATTGAAGCTTTGTAAAGTTTTAGCTTCTAAAAATCTTTTTGGGCTTCTAGGCTGTTGCAAACTCAACATCAGCGACGTTCTTGCGTGTTGTTGGGAGTGAGTTGATTCAAAAGTACTTGGGAGACGGGCCAAAATTAGTGAGGGAACTGTTTAGAGTTGCTGATGAGCTATCACCTTCGATCGTTTTCATTGATGAAATTGATGCAGTTGGTACAAAGAGGTAAAAAGAGTCTCTTCTCGTGTCTCGAAGGATGTTCTTTTGATTTATGCTTTAATTTGAGGATCTGTAGCTTATATTGATATGCATTGCAGGTATGATGCGCACTCTGGTGGTGAACGTGAAATTCAGAGGACTATGTTGGAATTGTTGAACCAGTTGGATGGTTTTGATTCTAGAGGAGATGTTAAAGTAATTTTAGCGACAAACAGAATTGAGAGTCTAGATCCAGCTTTGCTGCGTCCCGGTCGTATAGATCGCAAAATCGAATTCCCTTTGCCTGATATCAAGACCAGAAGACGTATTTTCCAGGTAATTGGCATATCAATTCTTCCAGTTCTAAAGCATGCTGAGCTCGAGTTTGTTTTATGGATCGGTTAGATTTTATTGTTTAATTCCATGGCTGAGAGTCCTCTGTTGTGTCTTTCTGCAGATACACACATCAAGAATGACCTTGGCTGATGATGTCAACTTGGAAGAATTTGTGATGACCAAGGATGAGTTCTCTGGTGCTGATATAAAGGCAATTTGTACTGAAGCTGGCTTGCTTGCATTAAGAGAGCGTCGTATGAAGGTAAGTCTTATTCTCCTCATTCCCATACAGGCTTCTTCAAAAGAGAGTTGCATCCTCTGCTTATCTTTGTCTGTGGGTCCTTTGTCTTTTTCTTAACCTGGAATATTCTATCGCTTAAATAAGGGAAAACTATTTTGGATATCATTAGTTATCATCCCAGTGTTCCCCATCCCACATATTTGTTTCCCTTTTTTGGTCGGGGTCGGGTAAGTATCTTCTACTCTGCGATTATACCGATTTCTAGTTAATTTGGATCCTTTCTCGTTTTCTTAGGGCCCAGCTGGGCAAATTTACCCTGTGCAGCCAAACCAGTATTAATGGTGCATGAAGCAAAAGAACTTATGGTTATATGGATTTCAAGTTATTGATTTCCAAAACTAAGAAAAAAGCTAGGAAATGTGGTAGTTGAAGGAATCATCTTTCTTACGAATCACTGTTGCGACTTTGCTTCTATTCCAAGAAGAGGCATCTTCTTTGGGCATGCATCAAACTAAAAGCGTCCATTTTAGTCCCGACAAAATTTCATGGCACAAAAAATCAGAGAGCCATTCTTTTATTCCTTTTGCTGTGAGGCATTTAAAGGAAGGATAGAGTAAGAGAGAATTCTCACTGGAAGATATACACTGAAATGAGCAGGGTTCTACATCGGGAGGGAACAGTTCATGGTCCTTGGTAAATAAACATGTATAGCCTTAAGGACTACCTCATTCTTCACTTAATGTAAATCTAGGATTGTTTGGGACTTTTTAGCGGTGGATTTAAAATTTGAGTTCCTGTTTTATGTTTGTGTTTTGCCAAGTATTTGAAGACCTATTGTCTTTCAGAAATCGTCGTTTTCCTCACACTTAGCATCTTCATTAGTGATCTGTTAATGGGAAAAATGACAACATTCTTAACCTGGAAAAGGTTTATAAAACTGAAGTATAAGCAATCTTTTGTTGAAAGTCTTTTTGATGATTAAGTTCTGACATGGGCTAGTAATAGCACTAAAGGTCCATGGAAATGTGGTTAACCTGAAATGGCTAGAGTAGTCTATGAGGGATCCATCAGGCCCTATAGGGGGGGATTGGGTTAGGGAGATCTTGCAAGTAAACTAGATGGGAGTGCTCTTATCCTTTGTAATTTTCATCAAGTGCTGCCTTACATCAGCCTTGTCCGATGTCTGTGGCAACTGGCTAGACTTCACTTGTCGGGTGACCTCTCCCCTTGATATGTCATGTCTGATGTCAGAACTGGTTCTGTGGTTGAAAATTTGGATACGTCTTTATGTGGCCATTTTCCTGATTTGTCACATACTAACTAAGCTCTTGTTTTTTTTTTTTTTAGTTTAATTACGCAATTTAGAATTTGATTTGTTTTCTCTTTTTGTACTTTGAATAAATTATGATGTTGTTTTATCCATGTTCTCTAGCCTTATTTTCATCAAACCACGAAAAATTTTCACATTGTTTCTCGTCCATTTAACAAGCCCTTGATGACTCTTGACTCTGATGGAAAGTAACTTTTCAAGTTCGTCACTTTTCAATTATCACTGAGCAGAGAATGTTGATTTTGCCTTAAAGTAGAATTGCTTGCAGTTTACAGTTCAGGCAGGTTTTGTGATCAGCGAAATTGATTATATATGGTTGGGTGATCTTACATGGCAACTCACATTTCAGGTGACGCATGTGGACTTCAAGAAGGCAAAGGAGAAGGTTATGTTCAAGAAGAAAGAAGGGGTTCCGGAAGGACTTTACATGTGAGAGCCTGAGTTTCACTTATTTCTGGGATCGACACTGCTGTAATTTATACTGTTTGTTTCAAGTTTAGCCCTCAGATGATGAATGGTGCTTTTGCTTGTAATGTGCTCTCTTTTTCCGAAGAAAAAACCAGTTATTGATGTTTTCTTCTTTAAAATCCTATGATCCACTTGGATGTGATTAAGCCTGGCTGCTTAATTCTTGTGGTTGATCACGAGGGCCGTTCAATTTTTTCACTAGAGAGAATGAGAGCGAGTGAGCGAGCGCTGATTGTATAAGAGAGATTTCATTGACCTCATTTGTTGTTAGCTGAGTTAGGCAGGAGTCTCCTTTACACTGGGTTTTCGTTTTCATTGACCTCACCTGTTGTTATATGAGTTAGCACTGGGATTTCATGGTCACATGAGATGAGAATGCATGGATATCAGACGTTAATGGAGCCGTGTGCCTGTGATTTAGGTCGAGTTGAACCTTACAAGAAAAAAATGGGCATTATATTTTTTTTCCCTTTGGGATACAGCCCAACAACCAGTTCGGTTGGACATAGTGACTCCACGAAGAAACAACAGAGAAATGATCGCCTGAGGAAGGCCTTCTTTCTTGTAATCAGGCACCTAAAAATGTAAGAAAAAAACACTCGGTTTCTAAAAGGATATCAAATCATATCAATCAAGGATTCTCAAAGAGAACATCCCAAATGTATTGATGTTGATAAATCCTCCGGCTACCCGTTTTCTATCAAATGAGCTCACTTTGACCAATATCCTTCTCCTTGTAAATAGTTCACCCGAGAAAAAAGTTCCTTCGAAATGTTGATGATGGGCATGCGTTGTCATGAAGGTTTTGATCAATTATCATCTTAGGAGTTTAAATCATGTGACTTTCCCTTTTTAAACTCACAGAATTTCGAGCTGGTCAAAAACATCGAGGTTGATCAAGAAAGAAGATGAGTTAGCTGACGTGGTACCGACCTCCTCTACTCCTACTTTGGCTTGGAAGCGCCTAGGCTGGATCATCACTTCGTCCTTTCACAACAATAAGCAACTCTTAATGTCATTCTAAGAAGAACAGTAACCAAAACCAATCAAACTCCCAAGTGCCGTTAAATCAACATTAGCGTAAACAAACAGAAGTTATAATGTGTTCTCATCCGAGTCCAGCCTCAGTAGCACGTGCTCTCAAGCATATTCAGGCTTAAGACTAAACAAATGTCACGGTGAATCCAGTGACACACAAAGAAAAGCAAATAGCGCAATGCTGGCTACATTTGCAGTGTCCCTCATGGCAAGTATGGTTCTCTGCAACTCATCAGCCAAGGGAGAAAATATATAATGTAGTGCACGTACAAAAGGATGTAACCCATTTAACTCAAGGAAACACACACAACCTGAAGCTGACTTTGCTTCGAGAGAGGCAACCAAAGCACATCAATAGCAGAAAATAAGCCATTGGACGGGATCCGGATTCCCTGCCTTAAAAGCAGGGAACCTTAGTTTTTAGGCCATTGGATCTTCCCCCTTTTATAGGGGGGAAAGATCTAATGGCCTTTAGCCATTAAGGTTCCCTGCCTTTAAGGCAGGGAATCCTGACCCCATTGGACGCAGCTTCTACGCTGCTCTGTGCAAGATTCAATCCTCATTCAATATCGGAGCAAGATATACAGAAAATGTCATCCCTCACAGTGCAATTATAGTTCACAGAAAAGCAACAGCCTTACGTGTGAAAGAATGATAAGTAACAACCAATCTCGCCAAAACGCTGAAGTTTGCTTGTTGCCGTGCACTGCGATCATTGCTTGTCATCAATGGATGTTCTCCTCCTGGAAACCAGACAATGCCATCTCTCGACACTTCAAACTTCATTGTAGAGATGCAAATTTTGATTATTTGAGATGCTTTCTCCCCCGCATCCCACCTCAATTGCCTAGGTAAATGCACATGGAACTCAGGAGGAATTTTTGAAATTTTACTGGAACTATTTCCACCAAGACCAGAATAGCCACCACCACAAGCCCATCCCATTGCCCTTTCCAGCTGTCTTCTTTGCAGCAACGGAAATTCCTCCAACTGCTTGCGGGCCCTCAATTGACCGAGCTATTCTGGATGCATAAGAATGCATACTTCCAACAGTCTGTCTGTTGAGATTTAGAATAATTTGTTGTAGGTCGTCACCACTGAATAGCAATACATGCTAATGTGACCCGCCGATATTGTGTGGGTGTCAATAGAATGTCATGCATCCATTCCATCTGAACATCTGTAAACACTCCTTTACATTCTCTTTGTTCTCTTTGAGCTCATTTACCTGCCCTTTTATCGAGATGCTGCCGACATTGTAGCACGAGCAGTTTCAGGCACATTGCAGCATTCTTCAAGCATAAGCTGAATTTCTAACAGCCCCATCAGTCAACTGCTATGAATGGTCATTCATTTTCTCTAGCCATGCCATTAACATAGGCATTACCTGACCAGTATGTTTCTCCAGCTGCAGCACAAGCATTTTCCTAACAGCATTGACAGGCTAGTCAAAAGCTAACTTTTGGCACATAGACGACGCCACCTCATGTGTGCATACATCTAGAAATGAATCCCGAACACATATTTTCTAGATAAAAAAATCAATTTCCTTCCCATGACCACCAAACTTCCAGACATTTTCACACAACGCTTGCCCAGAACTTATACAATCTGCAAAATTAGGAGCCCTGATGCCTGCCTGCAAGGAAGAAGTACCGACTATGGAACTTTGTCCAGTGATCCTAATTCATGGAAGGGATCGACTAATGTGGACAAGGGTGCTTTGCCTCATAAAGACTGAAATTGATGTCGACACGAACTCAAGAAATCGTTTGGAGCTTTTTGGCGGTGGATTTCAAATTTTAGTTCCTGTTTTGTGTTTGTGTTCTGCCAAGTATTCGAAGACCTATTGTCTCTCAGAAATCGTTGTTTTTCTCCCACTTAGCATATACATTAGTGATTTGTTAATGGGAAAAAAGACAACGTTCTTATCGTGGAAAAGGTTTATAAAACTGAAGTATAAGCAATCTTTTGTTGGAAGTCTTTTTTATGAGTAAGTTCTCTGACATGGGCTAGTAATAGCACTAAAGGTCCATGGAAATGTGGTTAACCTTATAAAGAGGTCAATATGTTTGGTGTGAAATGGTTAGAGTAATTTATGAGGGATCCGTCAGAACCTGTAGGAGGGGGTTATTGCAAGTAAACTAGATGGGAGTGCTCTTGTCCTTTGTAATTTTCATCAAGTGCTGCCTTACATCAGCCTTGTCCGATTAATGTGGCAACTGGCTAGACTTCACTTGTTGGGTGACCTCTCCCCTTGATATGTCATGTCTGATGTCAGAACTGGTTCTGTGATTGAAAATTTGGATACGTCTATATGTGGCCATTTTCCTAATAAGTTGTCACATACTAACTAAGCTCTTGCTTTTTTTAGTTTAATTACGCAATTTAGAATCTGATTTGTTTTCCCTTTTTTGGACTTTGAATAAATTATAAAGTTGTTTTATCCATGTTCTCTAGCCTCATTTTCATCAACCCAGCGAAAAGTTTTCACATTGTATTCATCCATTTACCAGGCCCTTGGCGACTCTTGACTTCGATGGAAAGTAACTTGATGTATTTTCGTCTTGATTGATTGCTTTTAAACCACCGAGGCTACGTTTGGCAGTCAGGATATGATAAAATTTATCCTATCCTGTGTCTGGTTTCTACTCAGGATAGGATATAGCAGGATATAAGTGGGATATCGCCTGGATATAATTATCCTAAGAGGGGAGGTAGGATAAAGGTGGACATGATTTCTTTTGTTTATAGTATAAAAACTATTTTTCAGAATAATAAACTTATTATATAATAAATTAAAATAGTAATTATTTTTAAATAAATTTGAATTCTAATGTTAGAAAGAAAAAATAAAAATAAAAATAATTTTTATTTTTTATAAATCATATTTATAATTTGATTTCTTTCTTCATTATAATATATAGTTCGTACATGTACACACACTCTTAGTATCTATATCATTAAATATTTTAAGTATAATAGTACAATTTGTTATTTAATGAAAAATTTTATTAAGAAATGATGGAAGTGAGTCAAAATAATAATAATAAAAATATTTATAATTAAAAAATAATAAAAATGAAGTAGAAGAAACTAGATTTTAAGTAAATAAAATGAATTCTCTAATTCTTGAAGAGAATGAGTAATGAAATTTCTAAAAAAAATAGCATCTCTGTCTATCTAACTCTAATTCATGTGGAAGTTTCATGATTGTTTTGTAACTTTATAGTTTATTATAAAAATTTACGAAAATAGCGAGATAGTTGAAACTTACTCTCCTTCTTAGCAACCACTCACAAAAAAACCAAACAAATCAAAAGCAAAAGCAATATGTACGAAAATATACATACCTAAAACCCATTTCACACAAATTTACAAAATACACAACAATGAACCATGGAACCTCATGGTCATTGCCTTTCCCAACCAAAGAAGGAAAAAGATCTAAACGTGATTAGTGTCTGGCAGTTCCCATCCTGGCTTGCGATATACGATTAGCATAGATAGTCACCAAGCGCAATTGTGTACTGTTAAGGCCTTCCAAGTATGGCAAGAATGCCTTCCAAAGTGTGTGTGTGTGTGTGTGAGAGAGAGAGAGAACTAGAGTCTGCACCAAATGAAAAACAAAACCAAGCTGAGATTGTAAAACACTGTGCGACGGCAGAAGGTTGTGATCTCCCTAGCAACTTCAATTATGTGAAAAGATGCATGTGAATGAACAAAAAGAATCAAAACGCCATCTACCTTAGAGATGTCGTGATGATCAAATAATGATGTAACAGTATCTGAAATTGACTCAACATATTTATTCTGTGTGTCCTTCCACAAAATATCTACAAGAACTATAACATTCATCAAGATTGGTAAGGACCAACACAGCATAAACTCGCAAGAAGGAAAGCATGTGGAAGCACATGTTATAGTACAAAATCTCGAAGTAGGATCTTCGTTCTTGCTACAGATCATATAGATTACATCTATCACAGGTTTGAATACAATCCTAAAAAGATAAGTCAAGCCTAGAAGCAATTGCTCAGAATGAAGGCATATAAATTTGCGGATTATTTTCATCTTCCAAATCCACATATTTGCCGAATAATAACGAGACTCTCTATATCCAGTGCCTTAATTTTTACTTTCTACAGAGCTTAATAGCCACTATCCCAGTATTAAGAGGTACAGTCATAAAAATATCAAGAATGCTACCTTGCGAACATCAGCACTCTGGTTCCCAAATGCTTCAAAAAGAGCAGGCAAAAATGATGGTAACGGGGCCATCAGTTCCTCTTGTGATAGCCGTCCCACAAGCTGGAGATACGAGAGGACGTTCTCTATTAGATAAGAATTAAGGAGCGTTGGAAGTTAAATGTCTTCGAAATGTAAGGAGAGGGCCCGTTTCGAGAGACAAGACAACCTTTAGGCTGGACTAAAGGATATTTATAACGTACAGCCTAAGACCATCCAAGGGTGGAAGACTATATATAAGCGGCTTTAGATTGCACTCAGTGTGGAGATTATCATGGTAATGGACATGACTAATTACGTCTACGATTGACAAGTTCGTTTCATAAGTAACCACCGAAAAGAACACGTACTTTGCTACGAGTTGCTACATTAGAGGGACCATAAGCCCAAGTGACACAGCATAATAAGCATGTGTCAACATTATCATATCCACTAAGCAGCTAATTCTACTTATGTTCCTTGTTTCTTTCGTCTACACTTCCTTGGGAGGTTGGTGGGGTGTTTAAGAGAGGAGGTACTATATAAGGCCGGATTGAAAGTAGAAAGCAAGGTACCGTCGTCAAACAATTTATGCAAGTAACAAGAGTTTTCCCATCTTCAGTGACCAACAATGGAACAGAAACCTGCTCATCAAACAATCACATCACCAACAAATTGAAAAATTAGTCACTGGCAACCTCCACTTTTCTAAAAGGAAGGAGCACCAGAATTTAAATGTGAACGTGCCCATGAGAGAGAGAGAGGGGACACGCACACTTAAGACATCTGAAGGGATCATACTCGGACAATACAATAGATAAGCAATTCTCAGCTTCATTTGAAACCTAAAAGCGGAAAAATAAAATATAAAACGTGGATACAAAACAGAGCTAATGACACCAGACATATGTAAACAAAAAAAATATGGTCGAAAAGACTAGTCAAAGAAATTACCATGGCAACGTCATCCCTATTAGCGTGAAGCAGCTTTTCAATTGCAATCTCGATAGACTCTTCCATCTTATCTTTCTGGAACCACAAGAGAAATGTAGAATTTACCCCAGATGTAAATTATGCGAAGCGAATAACACATGCAAGCATCTGTGGAACAAAAAAATGTTTCAACAAAAATTAACAGTCATGGTAATTTTTTAAAAGCAAAATTATACACCATGAACCTGATTCTGGAGCATGTCAGTAATCGACAAAAGACCGAGTTCACGGATGAGAGAGTCAGAATCATCCAACACCTCAAGTACAATTGTCAAAATTTGATTGAAATACTGCATTAAAGCCACGTAACCGTAAGTCACCATAGAGAATAACATGCTGCAACATTAATCTAACCACACACTCACAAAAATGAGGTCCTCCTCCCTGAAGGAAAAAATTTCAACCACTAACATAAAGAGAGAAAAATATGATTTAATTGCTTCCAGAAAATAGTAGATTCCTCTTCACCAAGGAAAGAAAAGCTAACGGTTATACTTTGACGGGTTGACACGTATAACGAGTATGTAAATTCCGGATCATCAGAAGGAACATAACTGGACTTGGCACGCTGTCGCTCTCCCTTGCTTTGCAAATAGTTCATCAAAACTACTTCAATACGAGGAGTGTACTGTTTAAGAGCTCGTCTCAAGGAATTCTGTTCCTCGATAGACAAACTTATGATAAAGTTGAGAAATGTTGGGAAATTTCGTCGGAAATGGGATGAATAATAGAATCAGATTTTGAGGCGTGTAATCACTCTCTTTAAGGATTTAGTCGCCCCACAACGTTGCTAATGAGTTCCGGCAAGTTTCCTCCAGGATACAACAAAGTCTCGGTGAGAATAACAGATAGCAATTCTGATATTTCTTCAGGGTCTCTCTAAGAAACAATTATAAGAGTGACTGTATTTCTCTTATTTTGAAAGAACGAAAATTGAAAAAATGAAGTTGAAGAATGATTCTGAAAATGAACATAACACTTGAATATATAATGAGAACGAACACACATTTTCGCGTCCGAAAAGCAGTTAATTCTCATGTAACTCTTCGTATCCAAACAGTTTATTCAATCATACCTTTTCGAGTATGAATCGGTAGTTATTTTCGAACAGACACAAACACTCGAAAGATTGTAAGAGTGCATTAGAAAATAACCGTTGATTGAATAGATGCAACTTTTCAAAGGTCGTCAGAATTCTTCATGAACAATCGCACTGTTTCACTAGAAAATAATTATAATTATTGATTTATGCCAAATTTAGTCTACGTGCACACTCACATCTTTTTGATGTGGAACAAGGCACATCTTAGTTTGTTTTTACAAACAAACTACCAACAATCCCACACTTTGTTTGTAAAAACAAAATTACAAAATAAAAATTCTTAGAAAATTACAGCCAACATTTCCATGAGACTAATATACATACATAAAGGTCTCTTTCGAGTTAAACCTTTATTTAGTGCAAGTATCTCAAAACTTTATCAAAGTTACAAATAGCTTGGCTTTAAACTTGTTACTCTATGTAATAGAATCGGACATACTGCACATATATTAACCTCTTGTTTTAGCGAGAAGTTTATATTTATTCAGCACTATTATGGCCTTTTGCTTGTACCTGTTCCATGAGCTCTCTAGAAAGCAATCCTAACTTTCGTAAGAAGCGGTACCACTTCTAAGCCCATATAGGTGAAGTATTTTCACATGTTTCTGTTATTAATGAATACGCTACTAAAACGTATTATACTTCATTAAGAGTATAACTCAATCGCTAAATGTAACAGACGATATTGACTTCTCATGTCCGGGCAAATATCAGCATCAAACAATCACTATTAGTAACTTATTTTTACCCATTAAACCATATTACTAGTGATGTGCTAGTATTTGGTCGGGTTACCATTACTGGTGATTTTAAGTAAAGGGTTTCAGCCCAATTTCTTTTAAAATCACCTTTACCACGTCTCTTGGTAAAGCCTTTGTAAAGAGATCATTCATATTTTTCTTTGACCTCAAATAGACAATTGTTATGGTACCCTCTTGAATCAATTGTCCCACGCACTTATGCCTAGGCTAATAAGTCTAGACATTTCATTATACGTGCCACTATGATATCTTGTCAAAGTAGCTTGATTGTCACAATGAACAAAAATAGGAGGCATAGGACTAGGCAATAATTTAATGTCTAACAGTAAATTTCTAATCCTACTTAGCCTCTTTTTCAATTACCGCTAAAGCAATGAATTCTGATTCTATCATTGAGTGAGTTATGCATGTTTGTTTCTTGCTCGCCCAAGATACAGTATATCCGCCGAATGCGAGAAATCATCCAGAAGTAGAATGTTTTTCTCCCATAATAGAAATCGAACTAGTATCAGTGTATCATTCTAATACAACCAGATAATTATTATAGAACAATCACAAATCTTTTAGTTCTCTCAACCAAAATTCTGTGATGACATTACAATGTTCTACATTTGGATTACTAAAATATCTACTCAACTTACACATGCGAAAAATGTAATCATAGGTCTAGCGCAATGCATCGCATACATTAAAGACCCTATAACACTCACATATTCAACTTGTGCTACTACTTTGTCAATAATACACTTTTAATTTCATACTGGTATGAAACAGAGTAACATTTATTTCAAACCAAGATGTTTAAATTCATTTTAACATCTTTTCAACCTTAATCACTTTGGTTCAAAAAGTGACCCCCACTATTTTTTAACTTTAGGTCCCAAGATAAAATCTACTCCACTAAAATATTTTAATTGGATACTTCTTAGTCTCAATAACTCAAGTCATATTTGTTCCAAAGATGAGCATATATCATTAACTAAAATCCTCCACCATTGCATGCCATTGTATTTTGCATATATAGTGCCGAGCGGCACTGTTTTTTTTTTTTTTGATAACCAACCGAGCGGCACTGTTCATCCGCTTAATTTTTAATTTTTTTTTTGTGAATCAAGAAACAAGGGGCATTCAAAGACAACAAGTCCTCACATTCGCAAAAAGTTATGATTTTACGTTTAGAAACTAATTAAGTGTTAATGTGGAATTAGGATGCGTTAGATTAGGACACTTTTTTTTTTTGGTGAATCAAGTAACAGGGGCATCCAAAGACAACAAGTTCTCACATTCGCAAAAGCTATGATTTTACGTTTATAATCTAATCAAGTGTTAACGTGGAATTATGATGCGTTAGGTTGGATTTCACTTGGTGGTGTAACATGTACGTAATAGTCGAATTTCGAGTTTTCTTCCGTGAGTCCGCTCATGAAGCGATATTTTTCATTCGTCTTACTTTATCTTGTGTTCTTCAATTACACATATCGATGTATTTTCTCTCATATTGCTCTTGTTTATGGGATCTACTCCTACTTCACGTTAATACATGTCCACTAGATGGTTTAAACTTTTGCGAGAAGCTTTTTAAAGAACTATTTGTGACTTCTTTCTTCTTTATTCATTCGACGGGGATTAACTTAAATAGAGAAGAACAAACACAACGAGGTGTTGCCGTTTGCGATCGGGAAGGGGGAAGAAGGTTGCGACATATTCCGAGGGAGGTGGGTGAGGGACGAGTTGACTCGGCCGCATTACGAGGAGTTAGTTTCTAAACCTAAAATCATAGGTTTTTGTGAATGTGGGAATTTGTTATCTTTGGATGCCCCTGTTTCTTGATTCACAAAAAAAAAAATTGAAGCATCCTAACTTAACGCATCCTAATTCCACGTTAACACTTCTAAAAGTAAAATCATAGCTTTTTGCAAATGTGAGGACTTGTTGTCTTTGAATGCCCCTTGTTTCTTGATTTTAAAAAAAAAATAAGCGGATGAACAGTGCTGCTCGGCACTATAACTGCCGAGCGGCACTGTTTGTGTCCGCCGGCAGCCCACTCGGCAGTAAGACTGCCGAGTAGCCCCTGATCCGGTAAAAAAAAAAAAGAACACCTCATTTGGTAAATACTTCCATTTTTTATGCTGCTTTGGAAAAAAGCCCTAAAAATAAATACTCCACGTTAGATCCACACACACTTATTTTCTCGATAAAAATACTACCTTACTTTCGTCTTCAACGACTTCATTTTTGCTTGCATCAAAAGTTCCTTCATATTGAAAAGATGAAAGAGAGCACTTTTGATTTTCAAACAAGCAAATCTCCAACGAAACGCCTCCATCCAATTAGCGGAATTCACATGCATTGCGGCAAGCCCCCAAAACAACATGACTTTTCATTTAAATTCACGACCAGTCAAACCAAGGAAAGTCACAAGAGATTCCACGCCGGGCAACTCCCTAACCTGGATTTGTCTCTGCACGATCTCCAGGATGGGATATCCTTTGTTGATCTTCCTTTCACTGCCGCGAGGTTGTCATGGGGAAGCACAAAGATCCATCGCGGGCCACGTAAGCTGTAACGGCCTGGGCCCACTGCGCACCGCTGCGCCACTACTTGCAATATATTGTCCGCTTTGGACACACACCTCACGATTTTGCTTTTCCGGGCGCCGCCACACAACGCTCGGCAAAACGCGTCTCGCAAGTTCAATGGAGGCCCAAGGCTTATAAAGCCCCCAAGATCCCACTCCCTAAGCAATGTGGGACTTAAGGTGGGGATGTTACATTCTCCCCCCCTTCGAACACAACGTCCCCGTTGTGCCCATACCTCGTCCACTTTTGGGTCACAGTCGCCCGCCGGCGCAGCCTCCCCTGCCATCCTGGCCACGACTGCGCACCCTCAGGGTTTGGCCCCCACACGCTGTCGGGAGTTGGCTCTGATACCAACTGTAACGGCCTGGACCCACCGTGCACCACTGTGCCACTACTTGCAAGATATTGTCCGCTTTGGACACACAATCCTCACGATTTTGCTTTTCCGGGTGCCGCCACACAACGCCCGGCAAAACACATCTCGCAAGTTCAATGGAGGCCCAAGGCTTATAAAACCCCTAAGACCCCACTCCCTAAGCAATGTGGGACTTAAGGTGGGGATGTTACACAAATGTCACACCCCAAATCCTAACAAAAAGGGGCACGACACGGCCATTCTTCTTTTCACATGAAGAATGCAGCCTCACATTAAAACAACATATCAGAGTTTCCATAAAACAACATATCAGAGTTTCCATGATCCAACATCAAGTATAACTAGCTCTCCAATGTAAGCCCAAAAACTCAACTACCAAAGTTTCCCATCGATAACGCTCTCGTACAACTCGTTGCTAGCTGAACAACCTGAAAAGATTGGGAAGGAAAGAGGGGTGAGCAAACCACAGCTCAGTGAGTAGTGCGTATATCTTCTAAGCAGATCGAGCGCCCACTATGCATATTTACAAAACTATATGAGAAACTCAATTAATCCAAATCCAAATACAACATGCGTATGACGTCAAAAACAAGTTTAATCTTTTCAGCAAAACCTCATCCATATCAAAGACACTGCATTTCATATTTATTTAATACCAAAAGCAAATTATAACTTTTCGCTAATCTTTGTACTCAATAAAGTACTCTTTCAATCCCATAATCACAAATTCAGACATCAATGGTCAAGTCCACTGATTAATCTCAAATAAAATATCAATGGTCTATTCCATCAACTAATCTCAAATCAGATGTCAATGGTCCATTCCATTGACTAAACTCGTGCTCAAATATCAACCATGGTCACGTATAACGCCTTGTGACAAGGCGATCAAGATTCCCCCCTTGGCAAGGTCTCCACCTATAATGCCGGTGGCTCGGCCAACAAGGATATCCTAACACTAGTATGCGCATACCCACAAGCCCCTCAATGAGCTCACATCGATATTGAGCAAACACAACTCACAGTAATATCTTCACAATTCACAAACCAATTCAGAATCAATATCACAAGTTAGTTTCACAAACCCAAAATTCGATATCCTTAATGGAAATTGACGCCCCCATTAAGGACTAAATTGGCTAGTTGCCATAATTCCAATATTGATTGGAATCAATTAGTTTTATTTCCTATTCTAAGGGAAGAGAGAGATGAGTTACTCTCTTCAGCCAACAGAACGTATGTTGTTCTTCCATGGCAATCATTGAAAGAAACTCTCCCCAAAAACTCCGTTGAAATGCTATCTCTCGACGACGATCGATCGCCGGATCCGGATTGTGTCTCACATGCGAAGGGGCTCTTAATCTGTGGATTCAAGGTATGTTCGTTTTACGTGATATACCTCACCGATCAGTGATTCAAGTTTGATCTCAGGGTTTGAACATCCAATACAACTGATGTATACGACGGTTCGATTGACGTATGGTTGCAATCGGCGTTTCGTGTTTATGGGTATGTAGATCTATTTAATTCCGCTTCGTATATAGATCTTAATTAGCAATTGTATGAAATACCCAACAGTGGTATCAGAGCTTAGTGTTCTTGTTTCCTGATCGTGATTTATTTTATCGACGATGAAAACACGAGAAACCATTTTTTCGAGGTTACTGTTCATGACATGTTCGTCAATTTTTGTGCAATAAAAATGTGTTTTGAACACATGGTCGAAACGGGCTCGGCGAGACGAGAATTTTGAGTGGTCGCCTGTCGCGAGGCGATGCCGGGAGTGGCCACACGCGCGCCACGCGCCGCCACGGAATGGGTTCTCGACGCAGCGGCGTTTCGAGGCGTTTTCGTGAAATTTAGTTCAACGAAAATGAGATGTGAAGATACCATCAGAATCGTATCGACGAGACGAGCATTTTGAGGGGTCGACCGCCGACAACGGCCGCCGGACGGAGGCGCACGCGCTGGAGAGGTCCGGTGCGCGTGGGATCCACGCGCGCACGTGCGGAGCGCGTGCTTAGTGCCCAAACGCGTCCAAACCCGGTTTAATGCTATTCCTAAACCGGATTAAGCTATCCCAGATCCAGTTCGGATAAGTTCCAACCCGAATTTGACCCGACCCGATTTCCGACCCGGTCCAAGTCCGACCCGTTGATCCAGTCATGCGTTGACCGTTGACCATCGGCGTTGACTTTTGACCAAATTTTTCAAAATTACATTTTAGTCCCCGGACTTTCAGAAAATTGCAATTTGGTCCCTGAACTTTTGGAAAATTGTAATTTAGTCCCCGAACTTTTGAAAAATTGCAATTTAGTCCCTGAACTTTTGGAAAATTGCAATTTGGTCCTCGAATTTTTGAAAATTGCAATTTGGTCCTCATAATTTTGGAAAATTACATTTTGGCCCGTTGACTTCGTGTTGACTTTGTGGACTGAAACTTTGACCGGCTCGTGTGGTTGCATATGAGCTTCGATTGGGGCGTGCGAGGTACCGTTACGTTCGTATCGAAATTTTCTTCGATTTGATATATTATTTGGACATGTTTGATGACTTTAAAAATTCTGAAAATACGTTTTGAAGCCCTTGATATATGTATTTTGGGGCGTTTTTCAAGTAAAAAAAAATGGGTTACATGTAAATAGCCATTTTTGTTTAAATAATTTATTGATGGCATGTATCTTGTAATATGAATATGATTTGATGTGTATGTATAGTCTAAATCATGTTATGCCATGTTAATAATTACAAAATATGGAGATCATTGTTCGATTTATGATCTTTATTCGAGTGGGGAGTTCTAGAAAGTTTTAATAACTTCAGAGAACTCGATTTTACATAAATGATTATGTTAATGGTAATTTCAAGCGAGGATTCTTGGACGATGATTGGGAACATAGTGAACTTTTGAATCTGAGGCCTTATGTGAAATTAGTCATTAATATAATTAGTTAGTGTAAAATAGATGTGTAAATGTTAGGCATCAATTATCCGTGAATACATGTCGATAGAACTTCGTGTTCTTATACGATGGCTACGGTATTTTAGAATATCACAGCTTTGTGAAACCAAGGAGAAATTGGATGGCGAAAATTATGAAAACTGGAATATGGAAATCCAGTTTGTACTATGAAAAGCAAGAAGCATTTGAAGCTCTTGATCTAGTTATGGAAACACCTGAGGATGAGAATACTGCACAGCCAACATTTGCTGCACAAAAAAAAAGGGGATGAACTCAATTACTCACATATATTGATGAGTAGCATGAAAAATAGTTTTATGCATGAGTTCAAGCATTTATGAAAATGCCAAAGTCAAGTGGGAGGCATTAAACACTAAGTTTGGTTAGACATCGGTCATCAAGTTGAGACAGATCACTATAAGTTTTGACACTTATATAATGTCACGTGGGCAGAATATGAGACGACTTTTGTGGCATAGGTCACATATGATAAGTGAACTGTATGATGTGGGCCACCTTTTGACTGATGAGTAGCAAGTGCAAGCAGTAATTTGTTCATTACATCATAGCTGTGTGCTTATGAAAATTCACTTGATCCACAATAAAAGTAAGGACTTTTAGAGACGCTATGTGACGTCTTGAACTAGAATACTGTTTCTAGATCAAATGAAACTTGGTGCTCCAGGCATAAGCATCAATGTGGGATCAAGAAGTGGACATGATAAAGGGGTAAATCCTTCAGGATGGAAATCGAAGTTTAACCGTTATAAGAAAGGAAAATGTCCTTTCAAGAAAAACATCTCAAGAGTGAAATGTTTTCTAATGTGGCAATAATGGTCACTTTGCTCATGACTGTGGTGAACCGAAGAAGTTTAAAAAAAATGCACTTGAGAGTGTTATTTAAGTCTCTAGTTTCAGTTTTTGTAACTGAATCTTATCCTTTGTGGATTATAGACGTACGAGCCACATACCATGTAATGAAATATAGAAATGCCTCGGTGGAATTTCAACGACTGCGACATGGAGCAAAGTGGATAAATGTGGAAAATATTTCCTGCGTGGAAGTTAAAGAGATTGGCACATGCCAATTGAAAATGCGCGATGGTCGCACTCTATTTCTACATATTGTGTTATATGCTCCAAAAACTCAATGGAATATAGTTTCCATGTTAGTTTTGGTTAAACTTGATTTCAGTTTTGAACTTTCATAACAGTGGTCATGACTTGTCGTTGAGAATAAGTTATTATGATTTTAGATGGTTTCATTGTACTGATTGTTGGGTACAATAATGTGAATATTAGTTATTCACTATTTACATCTTTTGTCATGATGTAAATAAGTGGCATGCTAGGTAGGGTCACATTGGCCCAATGTCAAATATTTAGATAAGCTAATGAGGGCTTATTGGGCAATATTGAAAAGGTCGATTTGCCTAATTGTGAGAATTGCCTAGTGAAAAAGACAAACCGAAAACCATTTGAAAAAGGAACAAGAGCTGAGATTCCTTTGCAGTTGATCCATTCAGACATATGTGGTTCAATGAATGTGAGAATAAGGCATGGGCTATTTAATTCATCACATCATAGATTATTATACTCGATTCGAATATTTTATGATTTCTCATAAATTTGAGGCATAAGTTGCTTCGAGAAAATCTATTTTTGAGCTTTAAAAAAATGTAATTTAAAAAAAAAGATCCGATCGAGGTCAAGAATATCTATCTGATTAGTTCAGATATTTATGTGATGAAAAAGGAATAGAAAGACAGTTGACTATTCCAGCGATTTCTTAACAGAATGAAGTCGCAGAGAGAAGAAACAGACCCCAATGAGAATGGTTAGGTCTATGATGGCACATGCTAATTTACCTATCACCTTTTGGGGTGAAGTTTTGATGATTGCTGTCTAGATATTTAACCGTGTGCCTTCTAAATCAGTTACTACCACTTCATATGAGTTGTGGACAGGGTGAAAATGAGATTTGAGTTTTCTCGGATCTTGATGTGCTTCCTATACATACGATTTCTCTCATTGGTATGGGAAATTGGGCCCTAGAGGCATACAAGAGTATCTTTATGGGATACTGAAAGCACTAAAGGGTATGTATTATAGGTAAGCAATAAAGTGATAACTGTAACTGAATTTGAATCACGAGATGTCACATTCTTAGTGAATGAATTTCTAAAAAAGGGCGAGACAAGTGAAGACTATTCTCCATTTAAGATCTTGGATAGTAATAATGATATTATTGGGCCATCCATCCAAGTGGAAGCAATGTGAGAAGTGGGGAATATGTTTCAAACGGGTCTCAATTGCAATCACTTGATGTGAAAAAGATGTCGTCATTATTTAATCCGAGTGGGAGCATAATTGAGAATGATATACTAAGTGTATAATCTTCAATACGGCGAATAAGTTGCCAAGTGGGAGCATAATGGAGCTTGATGTACTAAGTGTACAATCATCAATTTAGCGAATAAGTCGCAAAAGCGTTCTCCGTCGTTTTGTCGACGTTTTAGACATTGAAGGCAAAGCATTCATGGTCGCTCCATAAGAAGATGATGAGCCAAGGAATGTGAATGAGGCTCTGACTTGCCCTGATAAGGAAAAGTGGATACAAGCAATGGAAAATGAGATGGAGTCAATGGGATCAAACCAAGTCTGGGAGCTGGTTGATTTTTCGAATGGACATAAAGCCATTGAGAGCAGGTGGGTTCTCAAATTAAAGCGTAAAGCTATTGGCTCGATTGAGGGATATAAGGCCTGCCTTATGGTGAAAAGGTATAATCAATAAGAAGGAATTGATTGGGAAGATGTTTGTTCTCTTGTGGTGAGATTTACCTCAATTCACCTTATTCCGGCAATAGTGATAAGTATGGATCTTGAATTACATCAGATGGATGTAAAGACTGCTTTTCTCAATGGAGAAAAAAAAAGTATGAAATAACCCGTTGGGTTTGTTTCAATTGGCCAAGAACAAAAAATATGTCGACTTTTGAGATCGATATATGGCCTTAAGCAGTCTTTGAGATAATGGTATATAATTTCTTGTAATACCTTAGTGGTATATGATTTTGTAATGATTAATGAAAATCATTGCGTATATATCAAAAGATCCAAATATCAATATGTGATATTATCATTATATGTTGATGATATACTGATTGCTTGGAGCAATATGGAGTTTATTAATACAGTCAAGAGTTGGTTATGTTCCAATTCTGCAATAAAAAGATATGAGTGAAGTTGCATATATTCTTGGAATTAAGATTGCAAGAGATCGTTCAAAGAGATTATGATCTCTTTCATAAGAGACTTCTATAGATAAAGTCATAGAATGATTTTGTATGCAAGACTATAAACCCATAGATACTCATATTGCATGAGGTGAAGGTCTGAGCCACAAAATATGTCTTGAGACTCCACAAGCAAATGCCGAAATGGAAAATGTTCCATATGATAATGCTTAAATGCTTGAAATACATTATGATGTGTACAATACATAATATTTGTTATGTGGTTGGAATGGTATGTGTACCACTCTAATCCAGGTCAAGCATATTGGATTGCCATCATGAGAATTCTCTGAGATTTTTGAAAAGTAATGTCAAGTTTTTCTGATAAGTTCAAGGTAGAGATCTGCACCTAGAAGGCTATACTAATATTTACTGATGAAGACGTTTAGATGAGAGAAAATCTATCTCTGGGCTTGCATTCTTACTGTGCAGTGGCACAATATCTTGGAGTAGTAAGAAGCAAAAGTGTATAGCCTTATCCACGATAGAAATTGATCTCGTGGTGTTATCAGCAGCAGTACAAAAATGTGTTTGGTTTGAAGAGATGCTTGGGTCAGTGAAGTGTTGCTAAGGATGCTGCGGGATCAATTATTAGTTAATTGTGATAACCAAGCAGCAATAGCTTACACTGAAGATCCATTAGAAGACCAAACTAAAGTCACAAAATATAATTTTGTGAAAGACATGATTGTACGAAAAGATGTGAACATACAGTACATATATACGCAAAGAATGATAGTAGATCTTCTGACAAAGTGAATCCCTAGAGATGTTTTTCCTTAGTCATGTGTTGACAAAAGGGATTAGTTCCCTACATTGAAATCTCTAGAAGTGCGTAAAAGTGGGAGTGCTAAATTTTTTCAAAGTTCACAGTTAATGATATTTGTTATCATTATTGATGCTTATGAGTTTGTATGACATTTATGCATAATAATGCTTAGTGCATTATACTGAGAAAGTATGTCGGACATATTAGAGATTAGCCCACTCACATGGGTAATCGCCTCTATTTGCTGGGTGATGAATAGAGATGAGACGTTTTCAAGCTTATTATCTGGGTGATAATTGAGAGCTCAAGCTTGAAATTTTGATGTCGCCTTAACAAAAGTGTTAAGATGAGGTTATAATAAGTTATGCCCGAAAGTGAAATAATCCACACATTTCACTTTATCTTTTTTTTTTTATGCCAGATGTGAGTTCTGTCGGATTCTTTGAAGAGAGTAGATTTGTGAACTCAAGCTAGACGTTGAGTATGTCTGAGCTATCATCTATACGGTATTGAATGAAAAGACATACGCTCCATGGGAAAGGAGAAAATACCGTAATACGTACTTCATGTTACGTATGCATGAGACGACCAAAATGAGTTGCAAGAGTTTTGATCTCAACACTATAGCCGTGTGAGACTCTTGAGGATATGAGTTCCTCAAATTAAGTGCCCTCATGACTCTGACCTATTCTTGAGATTTCTATTTAGTGTTTGCTATCTTAGAATGTTGCCAATGGTCATGAGATTGATTCGATCTAATGGAACATCTCTAGAAAAGCGAGCTGGACTGAGATTGAGAGTTTTAAGGGAAGAGGAAGATCAATTTTATTTTGATGTCACATTCAATCTTTGTATTCACAGGTCGACCATTATGATTATATGAGTTTAATCATGATTGTGAATACAATGTATTGTATTTGAGCGCTCAAAAGATCAAGAGAGATGTGATGTAAATGTGACTGATTGATCTAGGGTACTGCATACTGGATCTACTCTAAAGGTTATGTGCCCATTTTGAGCTGCTATATATTCCTAACAGATGTATAGCAACGAGCTCTCATAGTATGCTGGTCGCACAGATTATTTGCCCTTATGAACCTTGCAATAAGAAGAGAAAGAGATATATTTAGCCCTTTGCGGGCGAGTGGGAGATAATGGAAATTGACGCCCCCATTAAGGACTAAATTGGCTAGTTGCCATAATTCCAATATTGATTGGAATCAATTAGTTTTATTTCCTATTCTAAGGGAAGAGAGAGATGAGTTACTCTCTTCAGCCAACAGAACGTATGTTGTTCTTCCATGGCAATCATTGAAAGAAACTCTCCCCAAAAACTCCGTTGAAATGCTATCTCTCGACGACGATCTATCGCCGGATCCGGATTGTGTCTCACATGCGAATGGGCTCTTAATCTGTGGATTCAAGGTATGTTCGTTTTACGTGATATACCTCACCGATCAGTGATTCAAGTTTGATCTCAGGGTTTGAACATCCAATACAACTGATGTATACGACGGTTCGATTGACGTATGGTTGCAATCGGCGTTTCGTGTTTATGGGTATGTAGATCTATTTAATTCCGCTTCGTATATAGATCTTAATTAGCAATTGTATGAAATTCCCAACAATCCTTTTCGCAAAAACTCATCCGCTATGCACAATGCATTTTCTAAAATCATTCTCAAACCATTCACAAATAATCGAAGGTGGTAAATGCCCGATCCGAAGTTATGCATCAAACATGCCAAAAATATCACTTTTGCCTCTAAAACGAAATCACATATTGCACATAACATGTCCTACTCTTTTCGTTTCGAAATATGCTTTTAGAAATTCAAAGAAGAGATAGCACCACTCACCTGGGAAAGACAAAAACCAACTTAGGATTGTTACTCAAGCCGACACACTTGTATTCCTATCAAATATATGAAAAACGGTATCAAAATCCGAGTAATACAATATCCTAAAGCTTGAGTCGAGTGAAAAATGATTATTTGTTGCTAAGGCGACACCTACGGACTAGCACGATGCTCACTCAAAGCGGATACACAAGCTGTCTGCTACTCGTAGCTTGCCTGATAAATTTAAACGGGCCATAATTCCATCCTCAGTGCTTTGATTTAAACGAGCTTGTGGTCCAAAGAAAGCTCTTTTAACGTATAACAAAAACCCCAACACGGCTTGTCCAGAATCTGTCAAAAAATCGACAAGAACGGCTGTTGACACCTAAATTTTGCCTAACATTTTATTAGTTATTTATTTTGCTTAAAAATCAGGAATTAATTTTAGTTCCTACCAAAAGAATATTAAATCATGCTCATATTGTTTGCATTTTAGTATAGTTCAATATGTGCATTCATGCATTTGCATTTGGGTCGGTGGTGGGGCACACTTTCGATTTGTTCCATCTTAGGTTTCGAGAGATCGTCTGTTTGACCTATTCTCTCCATTTTTGATCGTCGGACAGAGGCCTCCCGTGGTGCTTCGCACATCAAGTCTGCAAGGAATATTATTAGGTATAGGACTTTCATTAGCTCAAAGGTTACGAGCAGGAGGAATTACGGGATTTTGAGTGCTGCATTAAGTAGAACTAAGAAGGCGAGCAGGTTAATTTGATTCAGTTGCCACAGAGGCTACACCTTAACGAGTTGAGGAATCACAAATGGATGGCCCAAAAGAAATATTTCTGAAGGATTGCAAATTGCCAGATTTTTATTTTGCAGGGTGGATCTGAAATTTTCACTAGGCGAGGAGAAGACCTATGTCAGTTCAAAGATAAGCTTTATTCCCAGAGTTGAAGGTTCTTCTGCACCATTGGTTCTGAATGGACAGGATTTGAATCTAGTTTTTGTCAAGGTCAACGCAAAGGAGCCGAAGGATGGGGATTACCATTTGGATTAACGCCATCTGACTCTTCCATCACCACCAAGCAATGAAGAAGATTGGAGCACTGGCAGAATCAAAAAGGATATTTTGCATGACCAAAAAAGGCATGAATGAAAGATGCAAGCCGTAAATAGTGACAAGATTTGGTCACCTTGGAAAAAGAAATCAATTAAGGTAAAATTGATCAAAACTGAATGGTAAACTTGGAAACGTCGAAAGCACTTATTGAAAATTCAATATTTGACGTAAGAGGAGATCGCTCATCCACAATTTCGGATGCAAACCAGCCTCGCGCGGAGTAAACGAAATCATTCAAGAGAAAATCCTGCAAATTTCCTTCAAAGATATGCAGCAGAATCAATTCTTCCCATCACTAGGTCCCATGTATAAGAGGAGTCGTTGTCTCACGATAAGGAGAGCACAGACAGTGAGAGAAAATACAGAAAAAAAAAAAGAACGAAAGGAGGGAGGAGGAAGACTTTTGGTTGAGGAAATAGGAAAAGTTTTGTGATTCTGAAAAGCATGCAAGGGATGGGGAGAAGGCGTGGCAGGTTTCGTTCCCTTTTCTTCTTTGGCTTTTCAACCCTTTTCTTTTTCTTTTTCTTTTTCTCATTTCTTTTTTCTTTTCTCTTTGACTGGGTCAAAAACCATATTTTAAGGGCATAAAACCGGACCGGACCGCCTGATGTCCGGTTTTATGCCCTTAAAATCGGGAACCAGACCGCATGATGATCGGTTTCAATTTTTAGAACCGGGAACCGGACCGCCGCCCTCTAAAATCGGGAACCGGACCACCAGCCCCAGTGCGGTTCCGATCTAGTCAGTCTGATTTGCTCACCCCTAGATACAAGGATTAGATTAAATTTTACATCATGTTAATTCCCTTTTCTACGGCCGCCACATAACCTGCTAATTAAACAGCTCCGTGTTTTGAACCAAAAAAAAAAAAAAAAACCTCCGTCAACAAACGCATTTTCCAATTACCGCTCTGGTGGGCTTGAGGCCCATGAACGGCCCATATCACGTTCCTCCCTCTGCCGCTCGTCTCGCCATTTCTCTGCCGTTCGAGGTTTTTTTAGGGATTCTTCCTTGTCTCTCTCGGGTTCGATTATGCTTCCGTCTTTTCGATTTTTCAGTTTCTTAGGGCTAGGGTTTTTAACTTTTTGCTCTCTTTTTCTATTGCTTTGGCCGATCGGTGATGATCGTTAATGAGTTAGGCCCTCTGCTACAAGGACTCGTGGTTTTGCAATTTTTTGCCGTGCCGGACACGTGTCAGACTCAAACACATTCCTAACACGGACGGACTCGGACGGGCTGTCCGATCCGGACTCGTGGTCAACCACTCGGACATGAGGTAAAATATACAAAATGTCAATTTTTGTCTCGCGATTCGCCGGATACCATCGCGACTCACCCTCTCGCCGGCCTTTGCTCTTGAGTCGCGCTCGCATCAGCTCGCAGCCTCTGTTCTTTTCGGCGACGGACTTCTTAGAGCGACATCACCGACGTCAGCTCGCCTCAGCTCGCAGCCTCTTTTCCTTTCTGCGATGGCCTCTGCACTCAAGGTATGCCTTTCGTGCACCGCATTCCCGTCGATTCGCTCCTTCGTCTCTTCGATTTCTCTTCTTTTTCAGCCCAGTCTGCTTGGTTGGTTCGTGGTCAATGTTGTTACCGGGGTCGTGTCATTATGGCTCCGATCATGGCAGAAATCGTGATGTTTTTGCAGCTCGCTAGTGATCATTTTTCCCCTTTCATTGGTTCCCTGAGTTTTGGTTGAGTAATGTTTTTTTTAAGTAGTGTTTCTTCAATGATGTCTAAGCACCGAAAGTCTGAACATTTGTGATTTGTCTTCTATGCATATATGATATCTCTTTCTATGTTGATCTCTGCTATCATGCTAATGCTATGTGCTTATGACTTCGTAACTATACAGTCTATACCTTACTAACGTAATTAGTTTGTTTCGGGCTCTGGGTTATGAATTTGTGCCTTGAGAATTCCAAGAAATGAATTACACGTTGAAATCGTTGGTCACGGCTATTGATTTAATCTTTTTCCGTCAATGCTATTAGTGATATATTTTGTGAGACATTTCTAAAGAGGAGATTAACAATAGTTTTGGCATCATCTTATTATTGTTGAAATCAATAAAAATAATAATTTATCGTGTATAAATAAAAATATACATATAATATACAACTTCATCACGTTGGGTCGCATCGCGTTGCGTGTCAGTGTAACATAGGTTAGGCCTCATAGGTTAGGCCTCGTTTCACTGATGAGTTAGGCCACAAGAAACAGATTATTGTATTTGTGGAAGAGGCATCACGTGGTTTGATATTTCTATTCGCCGCGTGTTTGTTGCATAAACCATGATCGGTTTTTGTTATTTGAAGTTGTAGACTATGTTTATCAAATTGCGTTAGTTGATTATTTGCGAATTTCTTCCGGAATACTTTATGAAAGTCATCGCAATAGCTTATACTGATTAGACTTATTGAATCTAATGAATTTAACTTTCTCGCCTTTCCTCGCAGAATGTTGTCCGTATTTAAAAGTGTGTTTCGTGTGGGGATTCAGGCGAACAGTCGTCTCACAAGCTTTAAAGCTCATTCCACTTCGAGCTCATCAGAGCCCGTCATTGAGTCTGCAGCTGAGTTTTCTCAGCTTGTGAAGTTGCTCGGCGGAGGTGTTTATCGTCTGGACACGTGTTTACTAGTAAGTGTCGCGACCCTCTCGAGGTTGCATGTGGGCTCTCGAGGGCTAATGGGCCGTCCAGTCTGGTCGGACGCGGGCCTCTCCCAAGGCCCGTTACCCAAGTCGCAACGGAGGTATGCGTAGTCGACCTTCAGTGTGGTCTGGTGACATGTGCTAAGTGTGCATGCCATGGAGTCGCCACCAATCATTTTTTGGAGGGTATGATTGGACCACCCTATTGAATAGTCGGGAGTTTCTATTCAATTCTGCGATAACCAGAGAAATGGGTTCGGGGACTTAGTTACGTCAACTGTCAGAGTTGACGCCCTTTCGGTACCTAAGTTGACTGAATTTTCTGACCTAAGGTTTCATGCAGATGAGTGGAGTACGAATCCTAAATCTAGGAATTCATGCAAATAGGAATGACTATCCTAGCAATCACAATCAATAATAAAATGCGCAAATCAATGAATCCAAATATGTAAAATAATCACATCAAATCAACATGACACTCCTAATAAGGCTCTATTAGCCTAAATAAGTATCAATCAAGCTTAGGAATGATTTAGACATGATTTTACCCATCAGGGGTAAAGTCGTAATTTTGAGACAAAAGGGACGATTTGCCTAAAAAGGGAAAAATCGTCATTTCGGAATGAATCCAGAGTAAAACAATGTCAAAAATAGGTTTGGTCACTCAATTGACCCATTTCCTATTTTTTTTGCAATTTTCATGATTTTCTGGAATTTTAGAAACTGATTTACCATTCGAAGGGGTAAAATCGTCATTTTCTAAAAATGGGAATGAAATGTGGAAATCTTAGACATAAGGTTTAGCCACCTATCTGGCCCATCACCAAATTCTAAGCAATTTCCACAATTCATTGGAATATCAAAGACGATTTACCCTTTGAGGGGTAAAATCGTCGTTTTGGATTAAACGGGAGAAAAACCTGAAAAACGACAACAAATCAATTTCTTTTGGTCATTTTCAGCCTTGGAAATTTTTAGAATTTTTTTTTAGGAATTTTTTGTAATTTTTCTCATTTTTTTAATTTTTCCTTAATAATTCATTTTTTTGGATTTTTTTATTATGAAAAACCCAATCGGACGGTCTAGAATGCGCCACGTGGCGTCTCGATGACAATCGAATCATTTTAATTTTTTTAAAATTCGAAATTCATTTCTTTTAATGCTAAAAATATTTTTTATTCTGAAAATCACCGAATCACGACACGTGGCTCATCTGCAGCCATCTAATCTAGCATTTTTTTTTTGGTTTTTGTTTTTGTTTTTATAGGACGCAACACAATGTAAAAAAATAAAGAAGATATTAAGTCATTATACAACATAAACATAAGCAAAGGAGATGGGATCTGGTGAATTTTACGACGTCGGAGTCCGTCGGTGCTCGTGCAACAATGTGTGGGGGTATAAACCACCAGCAGGAGGCTCGGCCTTCCGATTCTGGGGTAGCACAATATAATTTGCAGAAAATAAATGAATAAAATGCCTTGGACACCAATAGGAGGCTTGGCCTTCCGATTCTGGGTCTGATAGGCGAAATAACATAAAGTAAATATACAGCAAATATTTAGACACCAACAGGAGGCTCGGCCTTCCGATTCTGGGTCTAATAAGTAAAATGTAGAAGATGCACACTTTTATTAGATGCAATACAATGAAAATTAATTATATGATGCATGAAATGCTATGATATAAGATAAATACATAGTAAACACGACAAAATACAAAATAAACAATAATCCGAACTCGGATGAGGAGGACGTTGAACTATTTTCATAAATCCGAACGGTGAAGATGAAGAAAGAATTGAGATGAGATTATACACAAAATTGTACCTCGATCCGATGGTCGAATTGATCGAAAACTGAAGAAATACCGGCGGATGAACAGTTCCCGCGCCAGGAACAACTTCTGATTTGGCTGCTGTGCGACCACTTGGAGCGATCTTTTTAAAGATCCGAACGGTGGATATGAAGAAGGGGTTAAGAAGACCCTGCACACAAAAAATCAGCTCGATCCAACGGTTCAATCGGCCGAAAACTCAAGAAATGTTGGCGGATATACAGTTCCCACGCCTGGAACAGCTTCTGATTTGGTTGCTGTACGACCACTTTGAGAGATTTGTTTAAAGATCCGAACGGTGGATATGAAGAAGGGATCAAGAAGACCTTGTACACAAAAAATCAGCTCGATCCAACGGTCTAATCGGCCGGAAACGCAAGAAATGTGGAGGGTGGTAGTGTGATGACAAAAAAAAAAAATGGAAGAGAGAATATGGGGAAAAAAATGAGCGTGGGAGAAGAAGAAGAAGAAGAAGAAGAAGAAGAAGAAGGAGGAGGAGGAGGAGGAGGAGAGGAAGCCACGGATGATGGGGGGAGGTGCCTAAAATACTAAAAATAAAATAATAATAAAATAAAATAATAATAAAATAAAATACTAAAAAGTAAAAATAACAATAAAATAATCAAAAGCGAAGACAAAATGATTAGTCCCATTTTCTTTTAAATGATGATGTTTTCACTCCTTTTTCCTTTTAATCATTACTAATATTTTTGCCAAATTCAATTTTATGATGATCAAAGAACACCTAAAATCAAACCTGAATTTTACTATTTATGAGGTCAGAAAATGGATAAAATAAAAATAAAAATACCGAATATTTTTATATATTTTGTGACCTCAAATATTATTTTTCTTGATTTTCTTGATTTTCTTTTTCTTTTTCTTTTTCTTTTTTTTCTTTTTTTTGTATTTTTCGAAAATATATTAAAAAAATGAAAATTATGAAAATTATTTTTTTGGTCAAAATGGTTCATTTATCTTGGCTAAGGTCACCAAAATTGATTTTTCAATTTTTCAACTTTTTATGGATTTTCTATGAATTTTCAAAAAATAAAAAAATAAAAATAAAAATAAAAAAGTTGATCAAAATTTAGGTGTCAACAGCTGCCCCTCTTTGAGAGGAATCTCGTTAGAGGTTTCTCTCAAAGATAAGGTGACACCTGAGTCCTGATGGACTAGACTCGGGAAACTAAAGGAAAAGGAGTCATGACATCCAATCTTCATGCTTGTCCTTTTATGCTCTTTCTTGAAGGGGGAAATGTTCATGTGACATGAGAGAGTGAGATAATAGAGAGACATACCTGCCACTTACCTGTTCGATGTTTGTGCGATTTTCGCGGTGTTTGATGGATTCAAGAGAATTTCTAGGAACTCGTTACTAGAGTATCCTAGAGAGGTTAAGCTCTGACCCGTATGGTAGGTCAAACCATAATGGGATTCCTAACTGATAGGAATCTAAGGAAGACGCGTCCCATTTGGGATTTGACACATCGACTCAATTTTCCCTAAAATCTAAATAATAAAAGTGCACATTCAACAACCCAATATCTAAATATCATTTTAGAAAAATTATGTCAAATAAAAGGAGAGGGTTTTCCGTTGATGAAAGAATCGAGTCAATAGGATATCGGAGGAAAACATTATGTCAAATAAAAATTTGGCCTAATTTTTTTTATTAATATCTAAATATCATTTTACAAAAATTTACCAATTAGATTGCTTTAAATACTTGATCAGACATAATGTTTAAATAGAAAACAAGAAAAGAAAAAGGGAGATAACATACCTTCAAATTTCTAAATGCCAGATTTTCAATTGATGGAAGAATCGAGTCAATAGGAAGTCAGAGAAAACATTATGTCAAATAAAAATTTGGCCTAATTTTATATATATAGCTAGATATCACATTGTTTGATATTTCTATTCGCCGCGTGTTTGTTGCAGAAAGCCTGATCGATTTTTGTTTTTTGAAGTTGTAGACTATGTTTATCAAATTGCATTAGTTGATTATTTGCGAATTTCTTCCGTAATGCTTTATGAAAGCCATCGCAATAGATTATACTGATTAGCCTTATTGAATCTAATGAATTTAACTTTCTCGACTTTCCTCGCAGAATGTTGTCCGCATTTAAACTTGTGTTTCGTGTGGGGATTCAGGCGAACAATCGTCTCACAAGGTTTAAAGCTCATTCCACTTCGAGCTCATCTGATCCCTTCATTGGGTCTGCAGCTGAGTTTTCTCAGCTTGTGAAGTCGACCGACGGAGGCGTTTATTGTCTGGACTCATACTTACTAGTAAGTTATCTTGTTGTGATTTTTTTTTATTGTTATAATGAATACGATAAGATGCTTAGTTGATTGTGTTCTCCTATCTGTTTTTGTTTTTCAAATACGGGGTTAGGGAAAATGCATCCATGAGCGAGGGGCTCGAATGTTTGCCTGGTTCCTATCGGAGCTTTTGTTCCACCCAGATGCGGCTATCTTAAATATAGATAGCACATCCTTTATGCAATGGGTTGCTAACTTTCAGCCCTAGTCCTGTACCGCGGATCTTAAAATCCTAAAAATAATAATTGAAAACAACATCAAAAGATGAAAAAAAAAATACTACAATAGCAAACAACTGGACTAAACGACGTATAAACGTCGATAACCCGATACATATGGACCAAAAAGGCTGTTGGTCGCATGAGGGCAGCCTGCGCATCAAATTTCAAAAATTTTGTTCGGACAAACCGTAACTTCGATTCACGAATCGTCAAAAGAATTAGCTCCGCAAGATCCTTAAGTTCATTTTCTATTATTAACAACACCAAAATCAGGCCCCACGATATCAAAATTATCAAAAACACGTATTTTCCAGCCCTAATCGTGAAAACCTCATCAACTTGATAATACGAACTCTGATTAATACAATATTATAGTCAAAACGAAGCTTATTCAATTTACTACAAAAGTTCTAACATGGCCAGCTAAAAACTAAGGAAATCAGCCACTGAAATTTACTGTTCACTGTGAACAAACTGCGCACCAAATTTGAATTGCTCTCTCCCAACAAACCACAATATCAAATTATGATCTGTTGAATTCTACGGCTTCATAACATCCTAAGTTTCATTCCTAAGCAAAAATGTAGCCAAACGCCCAAAAAAATCAGACACATCGACTCAGTTTTCCCTAAAATCTAAATAATAAAAGTGCACATTCAACAACCCAATATCTAAATATCATTTTACAAAAATTATGTCAAATAAAAGGAGAGGTTTTCCGTTGATGAAAGAATCGAGTCAATACGATATCGGAGGAAAACATTATGTCAAATAAAAATTTGGCCTAATTTTTTTTTATTAATACCGAAATATCATTTTACAAAAATTTACCAATTAGATTGCTTTAAATACTTGATCAAACATAATGTTTGAATAGAAAACAATCTGTTTCTTGTGCCTAACAAAAAAAAGGGATCGGTCTCGGTGTAACTAAGAGAGCCATTCCATTTAAGTAGGGCAAGACAGAAGGGGCGGGCAAGAGCGGTCTGGTGTCCAAGCCAATTTGTCAGACCACGTCGAAAGGCTTGATCTGATCGCACTGCTATATAAAATAAAATACTTGATTCTACTCTAATTCACCGCCTAATTCATCAGTCTATTTCAAAATTTGAAAAGTATTCTTCAAACCCTAGCCCTAGGAAACAGAAAAATCCGAAGCGTAATCGATCTCGATATAGAGAGAGAAGAAGAAGAAGAGGAGGACCAAACCTCTCGAGCGGCAGAGAAATGGTGAAACGAGGAGCTGATGGCTCGATAAGCTTCTTCGATCGATTCTGTAGCTGAGGCGGAAACGCGACAGAGAAGCGACTTCGCCATTTTTTATTCCAACTTATTCCCCATTCAAGGACGTGAGGGTTGAGGGAGAGCGTGTGGACATGGGCCTTGGGCCCATGCTTTCACCGGAGCAGTAAGATTTCGTGTAATCCATGTATCCTCGTCCTTGTTAGTGAAGGTCTTTTAATTTCTTTCTTTCTTTCTTTTGACGAGTCGTGTGCGCATAAATCTTTTTCAGTATCATAATTCGTCGAATCTTAAAAAAAAGGCGAGTTTTTCTCGTCATCAAATCATTATTTTTTTTACATTAAATATATCGACTGGTTGCGTCTAATCATGAGAAAATTTTCATTACATATGTTTAATATAACTCTATTTTATTTTTGTTAAAGAGAGTTTTCTTGTTATTGATGTTTCATTTTTTTTCCCTACACAATCATTGCTATTGAACCTTTCGTTGTTATCTTATAATCAATCCATCCATAGTGTTTCAAAATGATTTTCAACTAGATTTTTTTATTGGGTCGACGGCTAAGCTATTTAAATTAGAGAAATGTAATATAAAACATGAATTTATAGGAAGCAAAGAATATATAGTGAAATCGAAAATTCTTGTGATCATACTCGGAATATTTATATATAATACATGTTTTTGTATATAATGAGTCTAGCGACAATCAACGCCCTTTAAGTTATAGGTTAAATCCCTTAATGTAAAGCTTAACCGTCTCAAAAGACTTACTTCTTATGAGTTACACATTAACATATGTGCCCGGCCATAATGATTTATAGACATACCCTTTATTTTGATAGCCTTGAATTGCTATGGATAGGAGTTTGGGTACGAACTTGCGGAAATATCCAGCGTATTGGAACATCATATTTCTTATTTTTCTACGCCCTTCGTCATTATACCTTAGTGACTTAGAAAGATTTTCTGCCATTTGTCCTCTTCATTGCCTATCCTATATAACGACACCTCTCCACCCTCGCCTTCTCTTGTGACAACTCGTCCCGTTTTTCTTTATTTTCTCTTTTTTTTTTAAACAAACGGAAAAATCAACTAGGTTGTTGCCCTCACACTTGGCAGCTCGTGTTTCCTTTATTCTACACGTGTACCTTTCATTCCAACCTTGCGTACACATGGTGGAGCTCCATTTCCTTAGTTTGCTGCCTCCAGTTTAATCAATACCATGTCATATTATTGTCCTTTTTACATACTTAGGCGTATATACCGAGCCGTATACATGTATATATATTTTCTGAAAATTTTAATATTACTATTGTCACAAATCTGGAATTTAATTGCAGAAACACTTAGCCGGGCGCCCTCACGAATTGATGTTCTAAAATTTCGACATGTGAGACTTTTCTTTGGCACCGCTGGTCAGAAATCTCAAGTAAAAATAACCTTTAATTGCTCATCTCTCCTTCTCGCTAATCTGCATACCCAGCTGCGATGCCGCCCCAGCCGGAGCTAGCCGCCCCATGCCAGTTGGGATGGACCCGACTGGCGACGACGTCATCATCGTCTCATCACGAGACTGCCTCGCTGTCGGGCTTTTTTCCAAACCATGCCAAAAAATACAAATATTTACCAAAACAGGTTTAATTTTTTTTTTTTTACCAAACCAGGCCCGGCTCGGCAATCAAACTGCCGAGCCGGCCTGGCTACAGTGCCGCTCGGCAGTCACACTGCCGAGCGGCACTGTTCATCCCGCTTAGCTTTTTTTTTGGCATAATGTGATAGCTATTAAAGGCATGAGTAGTGATAGTAGTGAATTTGACTCTTCACGTTTATCCAGTGCAGTGATTCTCTGTGTTGTTATGAATAGTTTTTTCTCGCTTAAAAAAATGCTTGGTCGCAACGAATTTTGTGACGAAAACTCTGGCAATGCGACGAATTTTGTAACGAAAAAACCCTCGTGGCTAAAAAAGCGTTGTAAATATAACGACGACAAATGTTAAATTTTGGTTCGTTCGAGCAAGCGAGCCTCAACCCCGGGTGCTCAATTTTTCGATAGTTCGTTCGCTCGTTAATACAGAACATGATATTTTATACGAATTTCATTAACATTTTGTCCATTCTAGAAAACAAATTTAATAATAACAAATTGATTAAAAACACAGGAAAAAGAAATTAAAAATGATTAAAAAAGAAAAACAAAGGTGAGTGCTTGCTCGGCAATGACAAGGAAAAAAGGTGAGTGCTTGCCCTCACACTGACAGGAAAAAAAAAAACAGATGTTTGGAAAAAAGCCCCTCGCTGTCAGCCCTCTTCCGCCTCCCGAAACCGACGGACTCATTTCCCCCATCGCTGCCTTTGGAACGAGCCTGGAGCCCTCGGACGCGCCATTCTCGCCCGTGACCTCGTCGGAATTGGAGGTTTGCGTCGAAGCTCGAAGTGACGCAGGGCGTGGGCGATTAAGGGTCACTGCCGCCGAGGTCGCCGCCGTCGAAGGGGTACTGAAGCCACGAAGCCATCTCGTCTTTCTGGATGAAGAGGCGATGGTGTTGCCGGCGTGCCCCCTCGCAGAACTCTCCGCTGCCCCCCGCGATCGCGGCCCGCGTCCTGGCCGGCCTCTGGCTCTGAACGACGAGCCGTCCCGTCTTCCCAGAGCAGCTCCATGATCTCATCTTCGACCCTGCGAATTCATAGCCAAGCACACTTCAGTTTTCCTCGAACTCAGAGGAAAGTTCCAGGGAAGAGCCGAGAAGAGAACCCATCTGGCTCACACGGCTAACCTCGTCGAGTACGGAACCGAGTGGAAGTCAGGGAGGAGTAAACTCATCGTCTCTCTCTGGGTTATCTGCGACTGCAAATGGCGAGACCGAAAGTGAAACTTACGCTTGGTGGCTACGTACGAGAGGGATGGAAATGGAGTCTGCAAATGTGTAGAAACTGAAGTTGAAGAGAAGAGAAGGAAGCTCGCGAGCTATAAATAACGGATCTGGCTCACATGACTTACTCAAAAGTAAGTCATGGTGGCTTATTTTTGATCTGATCCGTTCATTCTAAATGAACGGATCAGATGACGCCATGTCATCTCGGCTTGGGGGATCTGAAATTTTGAGCGCGAAAACGCTCGTCTACATAAAAAAAAAATTCCCTCTTTTCTCTCTTTCCTCTCGTCTCGTCGAACCTCGGGAGGACCGGACCGTATCCGGATCCCATGACATACAAGAAATATGTCATGGGTGACAGACTTCTCATCTCAACCGTTCATTCTAAATGAACGGTTGAGATGGCGCCACGTCATTTGGGGAGCTCAAATTTTGAAAATCGGCTGTTTGAATTTCAAAAAAAAAAAAAATCTATTTCTCTATTTCTCTCCTCAAACGCTCGGTCCGTCTCTCCCCCTCTTTGCTCTTTCCAAAGAAAGAAGACCGCTCCTCCTCCTCTCCCGAGCGAGTTCAAAATCTTATGATTTCTCCTTTCCTCTCTGCTCCATCGCTCGCTCCGTCGCTCCGTTTTGGCCCTTGTTCCTGCGGACTTCTCCGGCGCTCGACTCGCTCTCTGCTCCGGCCTCCGCTCCTGCCCCCTGCTCCGTTGCTCGAGGGCTCTCTACTCCGGCCCTCGTTCCCTCGATCTGCTCCGGTGTTCAACTCGCTCTCATCTCTAGACTCCGCTCCCATCCTCGTTCCCACGCTCAACTTTCGCTCTGCTCCGGCGCTCAGCTCCGGCGCTCTGCTCCGACCCTTGCTCTGTCATTTAAGGGCTCTCTGCTCCGGTGCTCGTACTCTGCTGTATTTTGAGAAAATGACTGTTTTAACTCATCCATGTCTAACTCTGATACTTTCTTCAGTCGGTTGCCAACTGAACTGTTAGTGGCTGCATAGCTAAGATTATTCTCTTGTTGGAGCTCTTCTAGTGAAAATATTCATTTATTTGGTGCTATCTATTTTGTTAGTGAGTGCTTGGTTTTTTTTTTTTGGGATGTTCGATGCGATTCCAGAGCACGAGTCAACCGAGTCTCTGAAAGATGTTGCCTCTGCCCTTCTTTTGCAGGTATGCTATTTCGAAGTACTTAATATTATAGGTGTGCCCATAAGCTGTAAATGTTGGATGCTGATCAAAATATCAAAGAGCTGTTTTTTTTAGCACACTTCCATCGTTTAATTAGAATGCAACAGAAAGCCCTTATTCCCTGCTAATGACCTCTTCAAGCTTCAGACAGCTTTTGGGATGGCCTTTTGTAGTTGGAGTACCCGTACTCATATCACAAACTAGAATGCGAGGAATATGGTAGAAGATGGAGAGCTCTCATGGTTCAATGCAGGCGCGAGGCTGGTCATTGGGATTGGTCATTGGGGTTGGATTAGGAGTCAAATTGCTTGTTCAATCACATAATTTGCAGAAATGTGAGGGAAAGGGAAGCGGAAAACACAATGGAGGAGGTCCTGAGGCATAGACAACGCATGGTCGCAAGAGGCGGAAGATAACAGCACAATCGTAGCTTTTTATGCTTGTTAGAATTCTTTTGTCTCTATGTAATGAAGAAGTTTTGATCTTCAGAGCCCCCCGAGACAAGTGACATTTAGTTTTCTAATTGATTGTTGCAGAAAATTTTTTGTGGGTGTTCAAATCTACTTTTGTTGAACATGTGTATTCTATTTTTCCATCAATACATAACAGGTTCATGAAAAGAGGTTGAAGTTAGAATCAAATGCAGTTTCTTGCGCTTCTTCTGTTCATCTCTTTTTATGTTGATGAACCTGAGTGGAGTCCACACCCGGGTTCACTTTGATGAGGATGAGGAAGTGTTCGGACTGCACATGGTCATTATCAACTGAAGATCGTAAAAGAGAGAAGTTTTTCATATTCTGATCAAAGTGGATTACAACAATAACTATAGCTCACTAATACTTAAAAAGACTAAAACACCCTTATCAGCTAGCAAGCCCAATACTTAACATTTTAACACTCCCCCTCAAGTTGGTGCATAAATATCAAAGAGCCTCAACTTGTTACACAATGCAATCACTCTACTACCCCGCAATGGCTTAGTGAAAAGATCAGCAAGTTGATCCTCGGTCCGTGTGTATTGAAGTGTTATTTCATTGTTTTGAATCTTTTCTCGCACAAAATGACAATCTACTTCAATATTCTTCGTACGTTCATGAAAGACTGGATTTGAAGCAATATGCATAGCTGACTGGTTATCACAACACAGAACTGAGGGACATGAGGATGGCATGTTGAGTTCAGATAACAACATCCTCAACCAAAGCAACTCGCTCGTCAGATGAGCCATGGCCCGATATTCCGCCTCAGCACTTGATCGAGATACAACTTGTTGCTTCTTACTCTTCCAACTCACAAGATTGCCTCCCAAGAATACACAATAACCAGAAGTCGATCTCTTATCAATAGGGCACCCAGCCCAATCAGCATCAGAGTAGCCAATGACACTAAGATGTCCATGATTCTTGAATAAAAGACCTTTACCTGGTGCTCCCTTCAAGTACTTAACAACACGTAGCACTGCTTCCCAATGTGTAGTGCGAGGAGCACTCATAAACTGACTAACCACGCTAACAGCAAAAGAAATATCAGGTCGAGTGACAGTTAAATAGTTGAGCTTACCTACTAGCCTCCGATATTTACTTGGATCATGAAGTAAGTCACCTTGCTCTGCATCAAGTTTCACATTAGGATCCATTGGAGTATCGATAGGTCTTGCTCCAAGAAAACCAACCTCACTCAAAATATCCAGGACATATTTTCGCTGCGATAAGGAGATACCATCAAGCAAGTAGGCCACCTCAATGCCCAAGAAATACCACATATTACCCATATCTTTTGTGCTGAACTCTGTCTGTAAAAACTGTTTCAACTTTTGTATACTTATAGAATCACTACCAGTGATAATAATATCGTCCACGTATACAACCAGGAGCACACATCCCCTAAGAGAAGTAGAGCTAAACACAGAATGATCTACGGTACAACGTTGCAAACCGAACCGAATAATTGCATCACTAAAACGACCAAACCAAGCACGAAGAGACTGTTTCAAACCATATAATGCCTTGTATAGGCGACAAACACCAGTAGGCTCCCCCTGAGCAAAAAATCCCGGGGGTTGCTCCATATATACCTCCTCGGTCAAGTCGCCATGAAGAAATGCATTCTTGACATTAAGTTGATGGAGAGACCAACCGTGTCGAGCAGCAAGAGAGATAAAAACACGAACTAAAGGTATCTTTGCGACAGGAGAAAATGTATCATCATAATCAATTCCATAGGTCTGGGTGTAACCTTTGGCAACCAGACGTGCTTTTAGACGCTCAACAGATCCATCTGGTTGAAACTTTACTGTAAAAATTCAACGGCACCCTACAACCTTTTTACCATATGGTAACGATGTAAGCTGCCATGTCCCATTATCCTGTAGTGCCTGCATTTCATCTTCCATAGCCTGTCTCCAACCTGGATGGACAAGAACTTCTGCAACAGTACTCGGCACAGATACAACAGATAAAGAAGCAACAAACGAGGAATAGGTAGGAGAGAGACAATCATAGGATAAAAACTGAGAAAAAGGGTAACGACTAGATAAACCAGAATATGGAGCAAATCGAGAATTGGGTTGACCGACACAAGAACGCGTACCTTTGCGTAACGCAATGGGAATATCTGTAGTAGAATCAGGCTCAGAAGGAACCGGCGGATTAGAGGTCGGTTGATCAATTGGTGGAGAAGCATGCATGTCCATCGCGAGTGGTGACTGTACTACTTCACGTTGAACAGAACGACGTCGGTGATAGGTCCGGTCAAAAAATTGAAAATCAGGAGACGTTTTGGACACCCCCGTCAAGGGAATAGGCGGTAGTGAAGTCGTGGTCGAGGACAATTTATCTTCAGAAGGAATGGCTTGTTGGTTAATAGAGGAGTAATGGGACTGGTCCTCGAAAAAAGTTACATCTGCTGAAACATACAACCTCCGACTAACCGGATTATAGCACTTGTACCCTTTCTGAGTTCGAGAGTACCCAATAAACACACACTTTTCAGACCGTGGATCAAGCTTATCATGACCAGGACCAAGACGATGCACAAAACAAACACACCCAAACACACGGAGTGGTAAAGAAAAAAGTGGACTAGTAGGATGAAGAGTAGAAAAAGGTATGTCTCCACGAAGTACAGAAGATGGAAGACGATTTATGAGATAACATGCTATAAGAATAGCAAGCCCCCAGAACATCTTAGGGAGGTTCATATGAAAAAGAAGACAACGAGCAACATCTAAAAGGTGGCGATTTTTTCGTTCTGCTACCCCATTCTGTTGAGGGGTATAAGGACAAGACGTCTGATGCAGAATTCCATGAGATGTAAGAAATGATTGAAAACCAGAGGAACTAGCCATATATTCTTTGGCATTATCAGAACGCAAACATTTAATCGAAGCATGATACTGATTGAGAATCTCAAAGTAGAACAAACGAAAACAGGAAAAAACTTCAGTTCGATCTTTTATTAAATATAACCATGTTACACGGGAATAATCATCTACAAATGTAACAAAATACTTGTAACCAGATATATCTCTAACGCGACATGGTCCCCAAACATCAGAATGAACCAACTCAAAAGGACTTGAAACACGACTGTGGACACGAGAAGGAAAAGATACCCGATGATGTTTGCCAAATTGACATGTATCACATTGGATATGACTCATAGACTCTGAAATAGGAGAGAAATGGCGAAGAACGTCGGATGGTGCATGACCCATACGACAATGCATCTGAAATAAGTTAGAGGTGGTACTCTTCTGAACAGCAGCAACAATAAGATCTTTATTCAAGTAGTACAGCCCATTGGACTTATGCCCTCCACCAATCGTCCGTCCGGTCCTCAGATCCTGAAAGATACAGCGAGTAGAGGTAAATGTGACAGAGCAATTCAAATCTCTGGTAAGGGAACTAACAGAAAGCAAGTTACATGGGAAAGCTGGTAAGTGATAAACAGATGAGAGAGAAAGAGAGGGACCCAACGTTACATTCCCTTGACCAGTAATATGAGACCGTGAACCATCAGCAAGTGTAACAGTACTAGGAGACACAGAGGTAGTACCAGATAATAAGGTAGAATTGCCGGTCATATGATTTGTGGCACCTGAGTCTACGACCCAAGAAGTGGGCGTAGTAGAGAGGAAACAAGACAAATTACCTAAGGAAGTCTGTGCCAAAGTAGCAATAGGAGCAGAGGAATCCACCACATGGTTGGGACGAACTAAGGACTCATACTCGACACGAGATAGCATAATAGTGCTAGGTAGCTCCCGTGACTGATCGGGTTCTTTTTGCACTAGAGACTCAACAATATTAGCATAGGCAACCTGTGGTCTAAGCTCGGGATGTAAAGTATAACAATAAGCTTCAGTGTGCCCAGTTCGTTGGCAATGGTGGCAAAAACGATAATTTCCAGCACCCCTAGCTCCATCGCGATCACGTCCAGGAAAGAAACCAGATCTGCCACGACCACGGGGACCACGTCCCCGACCTTCACGATTACTAGGCTGAGAAACCATAGCACTTGCAACAGGTGTAGGTGATGAGTCAGGCGTGTATAGAAGGACTCGAGAGAAGACCTCATCGACTGATGGAAGTGCACCTTGAGAAGTAATTTGTTGTCGAAGCGAAGAATGAGTAGGACCAAGCCCCCGGAGAAATAATATAGTTCTCATATCCTCATAACGCTTAGCCAACTCTTTAATGTCATCAGTGGCAGGTAAATAAGTATCCAGTTTCTCGCAAAGAGTGGTGAACTTAGAGTAGTAATCTGATATAGACATATCCCCTGCACGTAGTTCAAATAACTCTTCCCAAGTATCACAAACACGAGTCATATTATCTCGGCCCGAAAACATAAGAGCACACTTATCCCAAATGGCCTTAGCTGATGTACATCGCATAAACTGGGGACTAATTTTGGAATCCATAGTATTCCACAACAACGTCCGAATGGCAGCGTCACCAGAACGCCGGTCATCCATCTTCGTTTTATCCAAAGGTGAAAGAGAAGTTAGATAACTCTGTTGTTTAGTAGCCAAAAGATATGTCTAGACTGCCATAGACCAAGAAGGATAATTGGTCCCATCTAACTTTACTGAACTCAACTTCAAATTTGTAATACTAGCATCCAGGCTCACAACAGGTTCATCAGAAGTGTCTCCAGCCATAACTCTATAATAAACCACAAACTTATTCGAACCCAATCCGGTTGTAATTTTGGACCAAGTCCCCACGACCCACTGATATCACCAATTAACCACTCGGATCAGCAAAAAAAATTTCCAGTAATACCACTTTCTCCCACCAACAATTAATTTTCATCATTCCACAACAAAAGGAATGCTCAATCAGCTTACTACCGATCTATCAGCAACAAGGATAAAAAAAAAAGATGCAGTATTTAGGATAGAAGGCCCCCCTTGCATAACATACCCTTCTTGATAAAGCAAATCAACCACAGATAAAAAATTCACATACCGCCGTTCAACGACAGAAACCCGAAAAGATGCAGCATCAAGAAGTCAGCAACAATTATTTGAGGCGAACAAGGCAACTGAACCATTTTTCGTTTCCGTAGAACTGATAAGTCCCCGTAGGATTTTGGTATGTAATTCTGAAGAATATCAAGCCGACGCCTCTAGAGGACTGGACGAAGTTGGATCAAGGGTCGTCGGCCTAGGGGATGTCGAGCAGCGCCGGCACAGGCTTCGCCGGCACCAGCACAGGCTTCGCCGGCACCAGCACAGGCCTCGACGGCCTTCGCCGGCACCAGCACAGGCCTCGACGGCCTAGGCGACGCTCGACGACGCCCTTAGAAGGTTGGGCAGCGCCGGATCAGACTCTCAAGGTCTGTGCAAAACCAGATCTGGAGGTTCCGACGGCTCAGGCGAGTTGTGGCGACGACGATGCTTGATGGTCGATGGTGGTCTCAGGTGGCTGATATGATTTTGTAGGGTTAAGGACAGTGAGAGGCTCTGATACCATGAAGATCGTAAAAGAGAGAAGTTTTTCATATTCTGATCAAAGTGGATTACAACAATAAGTATAGCTCACTAATACTTAAAAAGACTAAAACACCCTTATCAGCTTGCAAGCCCAATACTTAACATTTCAACATCAACGACTCCAGAATCGCTTGTGGAGTACACTGTAATTGTGACCGGAAGGGTAATATCTAGTCGAAACAGGAAAAATACTTGTGAAACGAGTAAAAGCAGTACACTCTAATTATTTCAAAATATTATTTCAGAATGATTAATGTTGATACACGATAGAATAACGCAAAATTTTCAATGCCGATTTGATGATCGATACATTGAGAGGATCTCTACAACAATAGTTAACTGATTCCATTGGCAGATTGACTAGTTAACCTCTCCATTGGTGTATACCTCTTTCTTCCAAATGGTGGCAGATGCCTTTATCTTGTCGATCAGAAACTTACAAGCATCCAGGGTATCATCCTGGTGAACCGATGATACTGCAACGAAGACACTTGTTTCTCCAACTGGTACAAGGCCGAGGCAGTGGGCAGCTGCGGTGGACATGAGATTCCAGGATGATCTAGCTGATTAACATTCGGACTTGATGCACCGTACAGCCATCGGCACGTACACTTCGTATCGGAGCTCCAAGACTGTTTTGCCCTCAAATGTGTTGCAAGTTGTTCTGGAAAATGTCGCGATGGAACTAGCCTGCAGCGTGCTGACATAATTGATATATTTGGCCATATCACCTGGGTTGTGCTCTTCCAAGATTTCAATAAGATCTCTAACCTCATCAGCCATCTTTTCACCTACACAAGTATGCTTTGGCTTTGATGTGTTTACCGTTACCCGCAAGAGGATTCCTATACCTGAAGAATAATGTGGAGGAGGTGAAATGAGCATGAGAATGGCTTATCAAATCCTCTAACAGCAACAACAATGCAGGACAAACGCGCGCGCGCACACACACACACACAAAGAGAAAAATCCTGGCGGATAACAATATCACGAGAGGTACATAGAGAGACCATAAGTGTTCAAAGCATGCAGTAGGATATCATTTCCATCGCCATTTGGCTCCTGAAGGTTCTAAAAAGGCAAGCTTTGACTTTGCACAGAGCTAAGTTTGTATAACTAGTCAATCTGCCAATGGAATCCTCAGTTCCCAACAGCCAAAAAAGATAATGAGATAGCATGACCCTAAGCACTTGGTTGAGTCTTACCGCATATCGATTACAGGTAACAAGACAGGTCACCAACAAAAGGAATTTACCTATGTAAACACACTTCATCCTAATTTCGACGCCCATCATATATTTGGATTAGATCCGTCGTCAACTAAATCGAACCCATTACGCGGCCGACCCTAAAGCTTTCGATAAGGGCACATTTAGAAACATAAACCTCAAGTCAAGAGAGTGCTTTAAAATCTCAAGCAACGAATTACATCCCAATACATTGTAAATGCCACCAAAACTTTTCAGCCGGGATACACTATTGGCAATCGGGATCACCAGTTCGCTTGCGCTCTAAATCCCATTCCTCAGAGGTGTTCGCCGCCATCGCACGATCTTGTCGGTGCCATCGGAATAGAAACAACACATACATCGGTCTTTACAAGACAAAGTACCTCAAGACTCTCGAGCCCATCGCAACAAAATCCCGGTTCTCATCTCAACGAAAGAGCCCGAACTCATAGCAACAGAGAAATCCACGCAGAAAAGATGGCAAGCGCGGAAAAGTCAAAATCACAAGAAACTACGTATCCAAACCGAACAGGCGATGCGTCAAAAAGAGAGAGAGAGAGAGAGACCAGTAAAGAGAAGGGTGTGGCAAATTCGGCCGTCATCTTCGTCTGCATCGGCAGGCGAAGTGAAGAAGGTAGTGGCCCTCTCTGTAGTTTCTCCTCAGAATTTGCGGGAGGAGGGACGACATGAAGATCGGCGGCGGTTCCACAGATTTGGCGTCGAAGGCGACCGTGTCATCTAGAAATGAATCCTGAACACATATTTTCTAGATAAAAAAAGCAATTTCCTTCCCAGACCACCAAACTTCTAGACATTTTCACACGACGCTTTCCCAGAACTTATACAATCTGCTAAATTAGGAGCCCTGATGCCTGCCTGCAAGGAAGAAGTACCAACTATGGAACTTTGTCCAGTGATCCTAATTCATGGAAGGGATCGACTAATGTGGACAAGGGTGCTTTGCCTCATAAAGCATATAAGTCTATTTCCACGTCAGCATTCATTAAAGACTGAAATTGATGTCGACACGAACTCAAGAAATCGTTTGGAGCTTTTTGTGTTACCATATTAGCGGTGGATTTCAAATTTGTGTTTGTGTTCTGCCAAGTATTCGAAGACCTATTGTCTCTCAGAAATCGTTGTTTTTCTCCCACTTAGCATATACATTAGTGATTTGTTAATGGGAAAAAAGATAACATTCTTATCGTGGAAAAGGTTTATAAAACTGAAGTATAAGCAATCTTTTGTTGGAAGTCTTTTTTATGAGTAAGTTCTCTGACATGGGCTAGTAATAGCACTAAAGGTCCATGGAAATGTGGTTAACCTTATAAAGAGGTCAATATGTTTGGTGTGAAATGGTTAGAGTAATTTATGAGGGATCCGTCAGAACCTGTAGGAGGGGGTTATTGCAAGTAAACTAGATGGGAGTGCTCTTATCCTTTGTAATTTTCATCAAGTGCTGCCTTACATCAGCCTTGTCCGATTAATGTGGCAACTGGCAAGACTTCACTTGTTGGGTGACCTCTCCCCTTGATATGTCATGTCTGATGTCAGAACTGGTTCTGTGATTGAAAATTTGGATACGTCTATATGTGGCCATTTTCCTAAGTTGTCACATACTAACTAAGCTCTTGCTTTTTTTAGTTTAATTACGCAATTTAGAATCTGATTTGTTTTCCCTTTTTTGGACTTTGAATAAATTATAAAGTTGTTTTATCCATGTTCTCTAGCCTCATTTTCATCAACCCAGCGAAAAGTTTTCACATTGTATTCATCCATTTACCAGGCCCTTGGCGACTCTTGACTTCGATGGAAAGTAACTTGATGTATTTTCGTCTTGATTGATTGCTTTTAAACCACCGAGAATCTTGGCCAAGTCCAGATTGTCTCTGAATTTTCACCGTAGTGGCTGTAATTTAACTCTTTGTTGGAATGTTAAATAGTGACAGCATTTGTTCTTATCAAGTTGTCAACGTTCTTGACTAAGTTTGTCACTTTTCAAGTATCACTGAGCCGAGAATGTTGATTTTGCCTTAAAGTAGAATTGCTTGCAGTTTACAGTTCAGGCAGGTTTTGTAATCAGCGAAATTGGTTGTATATGGTTGGGTGATCTTACGTGGCAACTCACGTTTCGGGTGATGCATGCGGACTTCAAGAAGGCAAAGGAGAAGGTTTTGTTCAAGAAGAAAGAAGGGGTTCCGGAAGGACTTTACATGTGTGAGTCCGAGTTCACCCATTTCTGGGATTGATGCCGGTGTAATTTATACCGTTTGTTTCAAGTTTAGCCCTCAGATGATGAATGGTCCTTTTGCTTGTAATGTGCTCTCTTTTCCCGGAGAAAAAACTAGTTATTGATGTTTTCTTCTTTAAAATCCTATGATCCACTTGGATGTGATTAAGCCTGGCTGCTTAATTCTTGTGGTTGATCGCGAGCGGCATTCAATTTTTTCACTAGAGAGAATGAGAGCGAGCGAGCGCCTGACTGTACAATAGAGATTTCATTGACCTCATCTGTTGTTAGCTGAGTTAGGCAGGAGTCTCCTTTACACCTGGTTTTCATTTTCGTTTACCTCACCTGTTGTTAGCTGGGTTAGCCAGTAATCTCCTTTACACTGGGATTTCATGGTCACATGAAACGAGAATGCATGGATATCAGACGTTAATGGAGCCGTGTGCCTATGATTTAGGTCGAGTAGAACCTTACAAGAGAAAATTGGGCATTACATTTTTTCCCTTTGGGATACAACTTGACACCCAGTTCGACTCCACGGAGAAACAACAGAGAAGTGATCGACTGAGGGAGGCCTCCTTTCTTGTAATCAAGCACCTAAAATTAGAAGAAAAACAGTCGGTTTCTAAAAGGATATCAGATCATATCAATCAAGGATTCCCAAAGAGAGCATCCCAAATGTATTGATGTTGATAAAACCTCCGACTACTCGTTTTCTGACCTCTATCCTTCTCCTTGTAAATAGTTCACCCGAGAAAAAAGTTTATTCGAAATGTTGATCAGGAGCATTTGTCGTCATGATAATCACAGTTCATAATTTCACATTGTAGGTTTTGATCAACTATCATCTTAGGAGTTTAATCATATGTGATTTTCCCTCTTTAAACTCATAGAATTTCTAACTGGTCAAAAACATCGAGGTTGATCGGGAAAGAAGATTAGTTGTTGGCTTGGTAGCGCCCACGCTGGATCATCACTTCGTACTGTTCACATCAATAAGCAACTCTTAATGTCAATCTAAAAAGAACAGCAACCAAATTACAATCAAACCCCCAAGTGCCGCTAAATCAACATTAGCGTAAACAAATAGAAGTTATAATGTGTTCTATCCTAGTCCAGCCTCAGTAGCACGTGCTCTCAAGCATATTCAGGCTTAGGACTGTACCAATGTCACAGTGAATCAAGTGGTAAAAAGTTTCTCCTCCGTATTCGAGAGCTGCTATTATTGGGTTTTATATTTTGCTTTACTAAAGACATTCAGAATAAATAAGCAAATTAGAATGATGACTTCCTCTCCGAAGCAAAGAAAGTATGGTAGCGTGAGATTGGGAAACAGTTTATTATCACATCGCAATATAGTCCATGAATCATTGACCCACGTAGAAAGTACCTATTGTGGTGGTTGTTGCATATGATGAAGAATCAGCTGCTGCTGAAAGAAGCTGGCGTTCGCAGGAAATTGCCGGCTCGGGTTTTGAATCATCTGCGAGCTTAATGTCGGATCCAAATGATTAGGTGATAGCGTTCTGTATTGATTAGGAGCTTCTTGCTACATTCTAAAGCACCATTAGTTGACGGTTGCATCTTCGAACTAGCCGAGATGTTAGGAAATAGCATCATGGGCCGATTCGTGCCCGCATCCATTGCAGTGCCATGTTCATGCATGGCATGCAGGCTTACCAGGAAATGCTGTTGGGACCATACCGCACCCCATGGACATCATATGAAGGAATTGTTTGTTTTGTGAAGTCAGTATCAGGCTCAGAAATGATGACGTATCAGGCTCAGAAATGATGATGCAGTGTTGTAAACTAAGCTTCACTCCATTTAAGCCAATATTTCAAGGATTGAAAAGAGTGTTCTAGTCTTGGAAAGTATATGACAATTTATTCGAGATGAGCTCAGGCTCATTCTAATAAGATCAAAACACCAGGCTGCTTAATGGATATTATCCTACATCAATTTTGCAAGACAATGCCTGGTGACCATACCCATTTGTTTATCTGAGGTAATTCTACTAGCAGGTGATTCTACTAGCATAAGTACTCTAGTCTGAACATTATGCAGTGCGAGAGATACCCTGAGCTCATTCAGATTCACATGTTTCTTTAGTTCTTGGTTAAATAGCAGGACCATCTAAAAAGCACATCTGGAGACTCTACCCTGGACTTGCCATTGAAGCAACTTTAGGTACTCGATCATTTCATCCCGCAACGACGCTCTATCAACCTGTGAAATCCAGAGAGAGGTAAATTTTGCATCAGCAAAATGCTCATCACATAGAGGAATAAGAAATGATCTGTGTAACAGAACAGCCTTGGTGCGCTTGTAATGGCTACTGAGCGTGCTACTGTCAAACAAATGGGAGTGCTATATAAATAGACCTCTGTGTGAGGTGGTTGAAATCAATGTGAGGAAGATAACCAGATATGATGAAATCACTTTGATTTCGTCGGATATCATGAAATCCAAGAATAGGATATTTTCCATTTCTGGGTAATAGTCATACAGAAGGCGGATATTACGGCTTTTTTGTGTCGTGGAATGAATGTCAATTTTGGCTGGAAGTGGCTAGAACTCGCACTTCAGCTGATGCATTCAATTTGCACCCGCATTGTCTTGTGATCCCTCTTCCTATGAGCATATCAATGAGACATCAGCCTTCCTACTTTTTCTAGTCAAAATAGACACCCAGTTCTTCTTTTAGAGGCAACTTTATCATATGATTTCCCAAATGTTTACAGGTGCAAATTCACACATGATCCGCTCCCTTTCAATAAAAACCATGATCAGATTTGGTAATAGAGACGGAGAGAAAGGAGTTGTTTTTCTTTTCGGATTGTTTTTTGGCTCACTGCATTGATATGTTCTTGGATTGCAACTTTATTCTGTATGACATTTCATGCTGTTATCAGATCCCCAGTATATACCTCGAGATATCGATGCTTCTTTATTGTTTGAAGCAAGCAACTGATATGTGAAATGAAGTCAAGACATTGGAAATGGAAACATTCTATTTAAGTCACTCATCTTCCCACGTCATGTAATTATTTGAGAACCAGGGCCAGATAACTTGTGTGTTAGGCTAACAGCAAAAGAATTTGACCTCTGAAGGAATGTATTCTTTGTCTTGATGAGAGGAAAATTAAAAGGAAGCGACAATTCCTCAATTCAATATGGAAACATTTTGTCCATTCAATGCTTACGAAATGAGCAACCGATAGTTAAGAAACTAATCTTGTATGAATATTCTGTTGGATTTTGTTTCCGCCAAGTTTATTTGCTGGAACACAAGATAATCAAGCATTCAAATGTAATACGGACAATTGGAAGTGTCAAATGAACCAAGCATCATACCTCCTCAAGCATAGAACCGCTCGGTTCTCTACAGCTCTGCCAAGGGAGAAAATACATAATGTAAAGCTTGTGCAAAAGGACGCAACTTATTTAATTCAAGAAAACACACAACCTGAAGCTGATTTTGCTTTGGGAGAGGCAAACAAAGCACATCAGCGGCAGAAAATAAACAATCGGAAGCAGCTTCTATTCTATGCGGCTTTGTGCAAGACTCCATTCAATACCTGAGCAAGAAATACAGCAAACATCATCCCACACGATGCAATTATGGTTCACAATGCAGGACATTTACAGAAAAGTGACAGCCATGTACGTTGCTACGTACGAGAGAATGATAAGTGACATCCGATCTCGTCAAAGCGCTGAAGTTTGCTTGCCACCGTGCTCTGCGATCATTGCTTGTCATCAATGGATGTTCTGCTCCTGGAACCCAGACAATGCCATCTTCATACTCCATTGTGGAGATGCAAATTTTGATTATTTGAGATGCTTACTCTCTCGCATCCCACCTCAATTGCCGTCTCCTAGGTAAATACTCATGGAACTCAGGACGAATTTTCGACATTTTTCTGGAACTATTTCTAGCAAGACCGGAACAGCCACCACCACAAGCCCATCCCATTGCCCTTTCCAGCTGTCCTTCAGCAGCAAGTGATATTCTTCCAACTGCTTGTGGGCCCTCAATTGACCGAGCTATTCTGGATGCAGCAGATTGCATTACTCCCAACAGTATTTTCCCATTGAGATTTAGAAGAATTCGTTGCAGTTTGTCGCCACTGAATACTTCCAACAGATTGCATTAATTTAGGCACCATGCTAATGACCAATGCGTTTCTCGAGTTGGAGCGCAAGTTTTTTCCTAACGGCATTGACAAACTAGTCAAAAGCTAACTTTTGAAACATGGACGAAGCCACATCATGTGCGCATACATTTAGAATTGAGTCCAGAACACATTTTTCCGGATAAAGAAGGCAATTTTCTTCCCAGAACACCAAACTTGCAGACCTTTTCACACAACGCTTGCCCAGAACTGATACAATCTGCTATATTAGGAGCCTCAATGCCTGCCTGCAAAGCAGAAGTACCAACTGTACGGAACTTTGTCAAGCGATTCTAAATCATGGAAGGGATTGACTAATGTGGACAAGAGTCTTTGCCTCGTAAATGAAGGGATTTATCACACACCGAATCAAAACGATCACACAAAAATCAAGAAAAATAAAAGACACACGAGATTATCCAAGTTCACCCCAGAATAGGGCTACGTTCTGCCAGAGATTTCACTATTATTTTTGGTTTACAGCCACACAACTTGTTACAATGATCAGTCAAATAAAACGAGCAATATATATGCCCTAAACGGGCCTAAAACCTAAATTTATCTGAAACCCCTATAATCCCACAAGATACGAGCCAACTTAAATCATTACTAGGGGCCTAGTACTTTGATCCTATTAGAGGGAGCTTGAGCTCATTGCAATAACTTTCCAAGACTACACCACTCTTATCAATTTTTGCAATATTAGCTTAATTCATTTGTGTGAAGCTTGGTACACCGCATCATGAATTTGAGCCTGATACTGACTACACAAAACAAACTATTCCTTCAGATGATGTCCATGGAATGCAGGGTGATCCCCGTAGCATTTCCTGGTGTACAAGCCTACATGCCATGGAGGGCAGAGCTTTTGGTTTTTTCATGTTGTCAAAGAGTTGAACAACAAAAATAGGTGGCGACATGAACACGGGCACTGCAATGGATGTGGGCACTAATCGCCTATTTCAACCTTCAGCATGCGTCAAGAAACTCCTAGTCAATACAGAAGACCATCACCTAATCACTTGGATCCAACATTAAGCTCACGGATGACTCAAAATCCAAGCCAGCAATTTCCTGCAAATGCCAGTTCCTTTCGGCAGCAGCTGAGCCTTCATTACATGCAACAACCACCACAATAGGTACTTTCTAAGTCACTCAGTGATATATAGCTTATACGCGATGCGTTAACAAACTGTTCCCCAATTTCATTCTACCAAAAAGTTTTATGAGAAAAACCAGTAACAGCAACCTCTTGAAGGTGAGAAGAAACTTTTTTGCTACTTCGGCTTGGGCAGCACGAGGCTGGATCATCACTTCCTCCTGTTCACAACAATTATGCAACTCTTAATGTCAATCTGAGAACAACAACAACAACCAAAATACAATCAAAACCCAGTGCCATTAAATTAACATTAGCGTAGACAAACATGTCCCATCTCACTGATTACAAAACCCGCCTCAATTGTAAAGTGCAAGCACTTCTACTTTAAGGCAAATTCAACATTCTTGGCCCAACAGATCGGCATGAAAAATACTTGAAAATTGACAAGATTTGGCAAGGAACGTTGACAACTCGATCAGATCAAATGCTGTCACTATTCTGATAATATTCCAACAAAGAGTTAAACAATGACCAGTATAGTGAAAATCAAGAGACAATCTGAACTTGGCCAAGATCCTTGGTGATTTAAAAACAATAAATTAAGACGAGAATACATGAAGTTATTTCCATCAAAGTCATGAGTCATCAAGGGCTTGTTAAATGGATAAAAAATCCCGAAAGTCCTGATAAAGCTGAAATTACAAAGTCCCAATCTAAACCCACTAAATGTCCACTAAACAAATTAATCAAGCTCATTTCCTGATTTAGAGCTTGCTTGCAGCAACGCCCTCTTCCACCACCCGTGAAATGTCGAAACCCGAATCGCTCATAGTAAACATAAAGCAATCAAAGTTTTAATTAAGCATAACATGTTTTAAGCAGGGCCTTACCAAGCTCCATTCACCTAATCCACGTGGAAACAACATAAAAAACACCATGTGTTGAAATCAACACAATCGAGGTGAATTTCCAGAAGCTTAATTCGGTTGCCCACATGTCTTTAAAGCTTTGTGATTCCACATCATGACCTGCATTAAATACCTTATCAATCAATCCACAGTACTTACGCTTCGCATCCTCTTCGTATTTGGCAAAACCAGATCTCATTGAAGATAAAAGCTCCTCCTGCATTACGTTCGATGAAGACGTTAACATAAGAAATCTCAAAATGTAACAAAATGAAATCGACATACCTGTTTTTTTCGAAGTTCACCCTCATATTCATTGGCCACTTTTTCAATCTACGAAACAAACACAAACAGCGCAAAGAGGTTGATGTCACATCCAACAAGTTTACAGCACCTAATGCATCAATGAGGCAGATATTTACCTCCTGGATGCCAGTCTTTGGAGCAAATGATTCGGCAGCAATATCGTCAAAACTATTTTGCAAAGCTTTTAGAGTTTTCACCAGCACGTCAGCTCTTAAATTTGTAAAGCTTTCTCTCTGACATTGAATAACAGAAGTTAAACATGAGAATCAACGACTCAAAACCAAAAAGTCAATGAGAACATCAGGCAAATTAACTTACAAAAGCTGATTCATTGATAGTTCCAGGTGAGCTGGAAGTCGATTGAGCTTTAACTGCTCGAAAACCCGTGAGAGCCTTCTCCGCCTTGATCCCCACATGAAACGTGCGTTTAAATGCAGACAACATCCTGCGAGAAAAGGCCAGAAAGTTCAATTCATTACATTCCATAAGGCTAGTAAGTATAAGCTTTTGCTATGGTTTCATAAAGCATTCTGGAAGAAAATCGCAAATAATCAACTACCGCAATTCGAGAACATAGTATACCATTTCAAATAACCAAAACCGTATCAGGATTTACGCAACAAACAAGCGGTAAAGAGAAATATCAAAACATGTGATGCCTCTTTCAGAAATACAATAATCCGTTTCTTGTGCCTAACAAAAAAGGGATCGGCCTCAGCGTGACTAAGAGAGCCATTTCATTTAGGTAAGGCAATACAAAAAGGGATGGGGGGCGAGCGGGCTGGTGTCCGAGCCAATTGGTCAGACCACGTCGAAAGGCTTGATCTGATCGCACTGTCATATAAAATAAAATACTTGATTCTACTCTAATTCATCAGTATATTTCAAAATTTGAAAAGTATACTTCGAACCCTAGCCCTAAGCAACAGAAAAAACCGAAGCATTATCAATCTCGATAGAGAGAGAAGAGAGAAATGGCGAAACGAGGGGCAGATGGCTCGGTAAGCTCCTCCGATGAAATCGACTCCGCAGCTGAGATGGAAAGTGGAAACGCGACAGAGAAGTGGCTTCGTGTTCGTCCACCTTTTTTATTCCAACTTGTTCCCCATTTAAGGCCGTGAGGGTTGAGGGAGAACGTGTGGACATGGGCCGTTCATGGGCCTTAGGCCCATACTTTCACCGGAGCAGTAAGATTTCATCTAATCCATGTTTCCTCGTCCTTGTTAGTAAAGGTCTTTTACTTTCTTTCTTTTTTTGACGAGTCGTGAGCGCATAAATCTTTCTTAGTATCATAATTCGTTGATTCTGGAAAAAAAAAAGGCGAGTTTTTCTCGTCATCAAATAATTAATTTTTTTTTTACATTAAATATGTCGACTGGTTGCGTCTAATCGTGAGGAAATTTTCATTACATATGTCTAATATAACACTTTTTTATTTTTGTTAAAAAGAGTTTTCTTGTTATTGATGTTTCATTTTTTTCCCTACGCAATCAATGCTATTGAACCCTTCTGTGTCATTTTATAATCAATCCATCGATAGTGTTTCAAAATGATTTTTCGCTAGCTTTTTTTAAAAAAAAAAAATTGGGTCGATGGCTAATCTATGTGAATTAGTGGAAAAACGTAGTATGTAGCGAAATTAGAAATTCTTACATGTGTGTGTATATACATGCTTTTGTATATAATGAGTCTAGCGACAATCAGCACACTTTAAGTTATAGGTTGAATCCCATAGGAGCAGATAGATGCCATAGATAAATGAAGTTCATGTAAAAAGATCACTTCAATCTCTCTTTTGCTGCTTATTCTTAAGAAATCGGATCGATTTCTCGTGATTCTAACCATCACAAATCAATCTCTACGGCAGTTGAATCCATTGACAGAGTAAACCAAATCAATAAGAATACGAAGTTATTGAACATCAGTTATGCAAGAGATAATCGTTGAAACTGAAAAGATGAGGAGGAAACAATGGAGATGATCGCTGGGAGAGGGAGGAGGAGAAAAATAAAAACAACCAAAGGAGAAATTAAAAAAACCAATCCTCTTCGACAAGCAACAAAAAAAATCTATGAAACCAAATCTATGAAAAATCGAGAAATTCCTAACGCGCGCTTTTGTTTCCAATGGCTCCTAACCAACGTGATTTACCGACCAAATTTTTTTTTTTTTTTACGTGATTCTCCTCCATAAAATCTTTTATTTTGATTCCCTAATTAGCGAATTGCCCCGTGGATAGTAACGCGAACAAAATGTTCTGTTTCCTCGGAAATCTATTGGAAAAAGAAATTTACTTCTCTCTATTGATTTGGATTTTGATAATTAACAGAAAAGATAAATCAAATTGCAATGAGTTGTATGAAGTAAAATAGATACAAACTGTTTTATACAAGGGATCAGAATGTATAGTACAACCCAAGTGCGTGACTGGCATACAATGTAAATTGAATGAGAAAGACAAGCGCGCAACATGTGTATGTGTGTGTGTATATATACTGTCACGTGATTAACATAAAAAGAAACTTTCTTTCCACTCTTGCTTCAATTAAGTGATTAGAAAGAAAAAAAAAAGGAAATACAAATCGTTATTGGAGAAAAAGATGAAGGGATTAATTTAGAGAAAATTCTAAATAATGGTTTAAAATGCCTTCATTTTTTTTTATAAAAAAAATGACCCGACTAAAGCTATTTTCATCATTTATTTTTTTTCTTTTTTCCCATTTCCTTTACCTTTTTTGTTATTGCCTAGACCTAACTCAACCCTTGCCAGTGGCCAATCATCGCTTAAGACTGACCATCGGCGAAAAGGAATGGGAAAAAAAGAAAACATAAACAAAAGATGAAAAAAAAAGAAAAGAAAAAGGAAAAAAGAGTAGATGACGAAAATGCCCTCCATGAGACGCTTCCTTCAAAACAATGAATGCTCTTATTTGATATAAGATTCATTTCACATCTTTATTTGAGAAAATGACTGCATGTTCTTATTTGAAAATTTATCATTAATTTATAAAGTTAGTTTGTATACTAACTAGGAAAAAGAGAGAAAAATATGCAATATGGTATGAGTGGGAAAGAAGGAAAAGAAATTATTTTTTAAGACATAAGCCCGCAAAAATATTTCTTCTTATTTGAAGAAATTCAAAGGGACATGAAACGCAGGCAAAATTAACTTTACTAATTTCACCATTAAATTAAGAATGCGTTTCCATGTTCCTTCCTCATTCCTCTTAATCACTCTTTAAAGCATGGTGGTAGGATTTTTTAAGGTGAATGAAAATCATATTACATAATTTTGAGGCTTCAAAATAAGTAAGGATAACTAAAATTCTGTTTGTTTTGCGAGAAAATGAATATGCTTTTATAATTAATCGTTCAAAAAATTATAGATAATAATTTATATTTAAATATTTTCGTATAAGCAATATTTTTTAAAATTTATTTACTTTTATGTGAAGCAAACAATCTTAAAAAAAAAATAGCCCACGTCAGGGTGGCGACACGTGTCCGTCCCACTCCAAAGACTACAAGAATTTCTCACGCTGTTCTCGCTCGGAGTGCTGTGTACATGTCCGCGGGGTAGAGGACGCGGGAGCAGCGAGCAGCTATGGTGTCCAAGGCGAGCGACTCTGGCAGCAAGCCCAGGGTCAGTCTCTCTCTCTCTCTCTCTCTCTCTCTCTGCTTTCTAGAGTGACCTTTGGTCGGAGCGGACATGGCCGTTCACCAGTAGGGTCTCTAACCTCCTATGCATTGTAACTATCCACTGTACAATCAACACTAACGAAGATCCGGACCCTGCTTGTTCTTCATCGATCGAAGTTGTTACTTTGAACGAGGATGTCCTTTTATCTGCGACCCAACGGTAGCATCTCATGATAAAGCAGCTATTTTTCTTCTGTCTAGTTTCTTGATCATGATGATTTCCCTTTTGGCTATAGTTGATCATCTCAATTTTTGATTGATTAATTCTGTGGATTTCTCAATATTCACGTGTTTTTTTTTCTGGGTATGGCGGAAGTTGAATGGGGAGCAGTCGAATGAAGATGTTGGAAACTTGGTCTCTAAGATAAACCTGCTCAGAAAGCAAATTCAAGCTGAGATGAATTCTTCGGTTAAAGTTAGTCCATTTTGTTTCGTTGGATATACACGTGTATACATTTTTTAGGAGTGATGATTTCACTTGATAATCTCTGCTAGAGAAAGTCTCTGGAGATTAGTTTTTTGGTAGTGAATGCTGGGATATGGCATGAACCCGCTCCTGATTCCATCGCGCAGGATAAATTTGAGAAAAATGGGAAGAAAGTAGAAGACCACGTATGCCAGCTTCTGTCAGGCGGATAAAACAACGATGTTTTCGGTAGTATACTGTTGTCGAGGATTGAGAGTCCTATTGGGAAGTTTAGTACGTATGTTCAAGGATCGGGCAATAAAGATGGCATTTACAGTCACGAATTGTCATCCCTTGTGGGCACCAAGCTTCCGTATACTGAGAAATTACCTTCGTACGCCACATGGTTATTCTTGGATAGGTACTACTTCTTGGTGAATATCGTTGGCTTTGGCAAAAGCACCGGAGCCAATTTGATAGTGTGTTTTACACCTCTCTCGTTGTCATGAGTATGGACAAGTGCTCACACTGCCATCGATAAGTGATGCTTCTAATTGCAAACATCTTGCTGGAATCAGAGAATGGGTGAAGACCAGTCAGTGGTTGGGAGAAGACGTATTTACTATGACCAACATGGAAGTGAAGCACTCGTTTGCAGCGACAGTGAGGAAGATATGACTGAGCCTGAGGAAGAGAAGGATGACTTCTCTGAAGCTGAAGATTGCATGCTACAGGCTGCTTCAATTTACTTCTAGAGAGGTTTAAGTATTACATGATCAGGTGTGTGCAATAGGTGGAGAGAGTTTGTTTGCGTGCGTTGTCTCTTGGCAAGATACGTCAGTACTCGGGATTGCTGAAAGTGGGAATTCAAACACATATTTTGTGATGAAGAGATTAGGAACTGCTTGAGGAAAAGCTGATGTCCTGAAATTTCCAAAGAAAAGCATAGTTTTCTTTTTCCTGTTAACTAGGATAGAGGATGGCAGCTAAAACAACTGGATTAATGAATTAGCCAGACCTTAATAAGTGGGAACCCATGAAGAGAGAGTCCAAACTTTAATTAAAATCAGCTTATTGATAGGAATCATGTCTCCCTGTAATGGTTCCAGGAGTGAGCCAGTCTGCTGGGGACACCAAATTAGAAATCCAGGTGATGGAAACAAGATTTATAGCAAAAGCTTTGAACTGGTGGTTTGTGTTCTTTTGATTGAAAAATTATGTTGTTCATAAGAGAATCCTCCTTGTGCTGACTTGAGAGTTGTATTTGATTATGTGTCTGCAGGAGAGATACAAATTTCTTAAAGAGAACTATGACATGAAAGAGAACAAAAATCTCAAAAACTTTGGAGATGTGGCAACTGATAAGGGAATATATCTGGACAAGACCCTCTGTGCTGCTTTAGATTCTTTCGACGATCTTTTCTGTCGTGGTTGCTGGGTAGGCATTCAGAGATCATTTCTTTTCCTTCTCTTTGTTTTGGCTAAGAAGAAGGCATCAAAACCATGCTTATCTTTTTTGGAATTTCCACTGCTATTTGATTTTCGTCTTCATGGCTGTTTCCAGATCCTAATTATTCACGTAAGTGGAGTGGCAGCTATATCACAAGTCATTTTCCCCCCTACTTTAAATCTATTGTATTTTCTTATAGGCTTGTCTTGACAGAGTGAAAAGCAGACCTATTCTCTAGAGCATGAAGAAGATGGACAACCTTGTGGTGATCAGTGCCACCTGAAGGTATGAACAAATGAATCTCCCATAGAGAAATAGTGTCAAGAGAGGGAGGGAGGGAGGGGGGGAGGCAGGTGGAGGAGACAAAGAGTGAAACCAGTTTAAGTGATGGAGGATGAGGTTATATGTTGTGCACTTTACAGTTTCCGTCATATTATGTGGGGGGTGCAATGGAAATGCTTCTAAATGCTTGTCAATTTCTCTTTAAAAAGTTCTCAGTCATCTCCTTGTTCAATTCTACTCCGTTTTTTTTTTATCTGCTCATTATCTAACCTACACCATAAGAACATTGTCTATGTATATCATGCAATTTGAAATCTGCCCCCGTGGCAATCTAAAATTAATTAGGATTGTTTGCAGTTGAGTAATTTGAATGCTATCAAAGCTTCACTGGAATGTTCTGATATCAACGGTTCCAATGGAATGAAAAGGGAAAACTTAAGAGAGAGAGAGGGGAAAGCATGGGATCCTCTAGTGGTGCAGAGCTGGTTATTGCAGATCACAGCACAGGCATCACCCAAGTGCATGAGCAAGCAATACCTTCTTCCTCAAAAGGTGTTGGTGAAGATCCACAGTGTCATACATCTGTAATTGGGTAGTGCTAAAGTGCAAGGATATAGAGAAGGAAATTACACCACCGCAAGGCCGAAAACTCATTTATGATGATTTTGGTGGATCCCCTGTTAAGAAACCGAAGATACTGCTATCACCTCATCCTGATGTATCTAGTAAATTGGAGTTTGACCTGGTCATTGTTGACGCTGCAGAGGAGCCCACTTTCAGCGATTCTGGCAAACTCGGATTTTCTGGCGGTCCTTCTGTTGATAAGACAGAGGACCGTATTATAAATGAAGAGGGTGATGTCGTGGTGATACCTGCTTCAGTACAGACTTCCAATAACGCTGGAGAACAGGGCACTATGAGAGATGAAGATGATGTTGTTGCAGAAGCAAAAAAAGAAAAAGGAAAATATAATAAAATTGCAGGTGAAAGAATGGTGCCCATCTGTGAGTGGAAACCTATTGAGAAAGAATTATGTATGTAAGGGAATAGAAATACTTGGTTAAAACAGTTACAGGATCTAATTCATGTAATTTCTTACTCTAGACGTCTTTGTACATTCTTAGCTAATACAGTGACATTTTATGAGGATTGTCATTCTTGAAATCTGGAAGAACAATCCAAGAAAATTACGAATTACTGTGAGGCAGCAGATTTTGTGTACGAGTTACTGCGTTTTTCTTGTTTCATTGTGAAACCAAACTTTTCTAGTCAAATAAATATAGATTTTTGTAAGTATGTATCTGGCTAACATAATTGGCATGATTGGAGAATATTTTTAGAGATAAAATTTTAAAATACTGGTTTATGCAGTGGCGGACCTTCGGTTATCATGGTTTGCTGAGTGTATAGTGTATCTGCTGGTTCCCTTATCTCTTTTGGACATGATTGATGACTTTGAAGTCCATCCACATCTAGCGTTGATGAGAGTGCTTGTGCTAGCTTCTGAGGGAGATTGAACCAATCTTTTCCACTCTTTATCATCGTTTGCTATGTCAATGCTCTTTTTCAATCTTTACCCCTCCCCCCCTCCCCCCCCCCCCACAAAAAAAAATTACGCTTTTTCAATTACTTGTTACTGAATGTAATTTCATCACGTGATACAGAATCCTGAAATATTCCTGATAACAGGCCGCAAATGAATGGGCAGAATATTTTTTCAGAGCGTGGCAATGGTTGTTTCCTATAAAAAAGAAATTGAGGCGAAAAAGGCCAGTGGCTTTACTGATATTTATTAACATGCAGACGGATATGCTGCTTGATGTTTAATTTGTGATTCATGTATTCTGCATTATAATAAGAAAAGCTTGTACATTTCGCCTCCAATTTTCTGCTAAAGCTTATTTTACTTTCCAATTGTCTCATTGCCAGAAACATGCTTTCTGGCTTGAAAACATGCATGGAAGTATCAAGCTACATGCATGACGTTGGGCCTTCTATACCCAATAGATCAGGTGCTGCACCTACTTCGTGTTTAGAAGACAATGGGAAAGGAGACATGTATCATGCTACTGTAAGTGCAAGATGATCTTCATGTGAACGAGGACCGATTGTGGTATTATATTTTCTCTATTTTAGTTTATGTTTCTTAAAGTTACTTTAGCTAGATGGGAGAATAAAAGGTCTATCCCCGCCGAAAGTAGAGGTGATCAACCGGCAGGCTGCCCCCTTGTGCGCCCAAGCCTCAGAGGTAAATGGGCGGGGTTTGGCATAGGCCTTACTTGAGAAAGCCAGCCCACCCATTTTTTGCCCTAGCCCTGGTCATCGAGACTTGTGATGTGGTAAGGCTTGGCAGGCATATTAGGCCCGATCATCATGTCCGGCCCTCTCCGAGCCTGCCCATTGATCATCTCTAATTGGAGGCAACACACACATTCTTTTAAGATTTTGCGTCCAAATTATAAGTGCGTGGATAATTCATTTTATAGAGAGTTTTCATGTCTCCATTTTGTGTCCAATGATAGTTAGCAACAGCTCCTTGTAAGTTTAGCTACAAATAGGAATAAGAGAAAACAGAAAATAGAGCACAGAAAGTACTTAAGGTTGTTACCATGCAGACCTCAAGTGGCAGCTGTCTGCAGGCTGAGTTCCTAAATATGTAGTTGTGGGCATGTAGCCTCCATGCTGTATCTCTGAATGTCACATTTCTCCGGGTCTGAATCCTGAGAAAAATATCTGCATTAAGTTCTACTTTGGGGGACTGTGCTTCATCACTGGGATTTTTTTATAACCGAAGATGACATGATGCATAGAGTTGCAACTTTTACACCGATGTCACAGGAAGGAATGCCTACAAAAACTCGGTTACTTCGAAGGAGGGGCAGAACCCGGAAACTCAAATATTCCGGGAAGTCTGCTGGTCATCCTTTGCAAGCAGTTTACTCCATGTGGCTGTCAGTTTATGTGGGGAAAGCAATGCACGTGTCTACGTAATGGAACTTTTTGTGAAAAGTATTGTGGGTAGGATAAATCACGTCTAAAAGTCTTGCTTCAGTTGACAAAGTGCGTTTAAGCTCAGCTGAAGCTTCCTTTAGAATTGCATTTGTTGTGTTGATACAATTTCAGATATTATATATCACGTGCAAATCTTCTTGGCTATATCCTTAAGCTTCTAAGAAAGAGCCAGCCACTTGATAGCTATTTAAAAATCAAAGAAGCATTACAAGTAAAAAAGAGAATCGGTTTCAGGGTTTCTTTTCCAAATAATGTATGACTTAGCTCTTGATGTTGGAGTATAGAAGAAGGGAGCTTTAATTTTGAATAACGACACCTATGAGTTCTTCAGGTGCTCATAAAGCTGCAGGAACCATTTTAGGGGACGTCATTGTGCAAAAACTCAGTGCAGAAGTACGCAATGCCCCTGCTTTGCTTCTGGATGTGATTGTGATCCGGATGTTTGCCGGAACTGCTGGGCGAGGTATGGACCTTTTCCCACCAATTTTGGTAAGCAGATTCAGCTTCCATAACTTACTCTACCCGCTTGCTTTACACAGTTGTGGAGATGGTTCATTGGGTGAGCCCCCCAGGCATGGTGAAGGCCAATGTGGAAACATGAAGCTTCTGCTGAGGCAGCAGCAAAGAGTGAGTGAATCTTATGCCCAATGATAATTAGTTTATTATACATGCGAAACAAAGATGCATGGTCTTACTATATTTTGGTTTTTAATGCGATTCCGATCCTCTTGGCAAAATCTGATGTTGCTGGATGGGGTGCCTGCTTGAAGGTTAGGAAAGTGAAAGAGTTCTTTATATTATCATACATCGTAGGTGTTGCTTTTGTTATACACAGGAAGATTTACTAATCCGGTGATCCCTCTGCACTCTCTTTTAATAATCCCTGTTCTTCCGTCAGTTTCGGTTCATTGTTATTAGAGTAGTAGAAAAGCTCATCACCATGTGCGTACTAATTTGTTTTCCTGACTGGCTGACATGATTTCAGAACCCAGTGAACAGAAATGACCTATCTTGGAGAATATACAGGGGAATTGATATCTCATGGAGAGGTAGACAACGTGGGAAAATCTATGAGGAGCTAACTCGACATTTCTTTTTGATTTGAATTATCAAGCAAGTAAACACACACACTCTCTCTCTGTGTACATGCGTGTGCATGTGCTCAGGTGCTTATTTAAGCCTTATGTGTTCCCGTTCACATGTTTATGTTTGATTGTATGCAAAATGTGGCAGTTTGTCACCATAACAAAAGCTTGATGCACTTTCCAGGAGTTCTATGTTAGCTGTTCTGTCGCTAAATTGGTTTCCCGGCTTGTTTTAAGTTAAGTTGCGTCAGGCTGCAAGGTGGAAGTTCATGGCTGAAAGTTTGTCATGCTGGAAGTCGATGTTGGACCGTTCCTTGTTTACGCGGATATTTCCTCTGGATCAGCGATTCAACATAATGTTACTTATGCAGGTTGTCGCTCAAGATCCTCATTTCTTCTGTTAGCTTGACCAGGAATATGAATATTACATACATGTTAGCGATGCTTCACTTTGTTTTAACTGGCGGAATTGCTGCTCTTGAAGCCATAAGCTTTTTGTGTGAATACAACCAAAAATAGATACAGGGCACATGATATCTGGAAATAGAACCTTCAGAGGACTTGAGTTCACACCAACATTCTGAATGCACCTGTGCTGTGCGTTTAAAGTTTATGGCACGCCATCTTACGAGTCTTCCAGTCGCGTTCTGCAATGTCCATTCCATGCGTGTTATTTGTGATATTCCCGACCTAAAACTGCTGCCAATTTTTGGTGCAGTAAGTCCTTGATGCTTTGCGCAAAGGAGACAAGCTTAAATTTGCAAATCACTCATCCAACCCTAATTGCTATGTGAAGGTACCTTAAAGCCTCAATGAATTGTGTCTGGATATGTGTCATCTAGCTAACACCGAGGGATCGTCAGGTGGTGCTAGTGGCAGGAGATCATCGGGTGGGAATTTTGGCGAAGGAGCATATTGAAGCGAGTGAGGAGCTCTTTTACGACTATCGTTATGGGCCAGATCAAGCTCCTGCATGGGCCTGGAGACCTGAGAGTTCGAAGAAAGATGATTTATTGGCGTCGCAAGGTAGAGCAAAGAAGCACCAGTGATCAGCCTCAGTGATCAGCCTCAGTTATTGTCACACCCCAACTCACTACAAGGCATGACACGGCCGTCCTTTCCCAAAAGGACGCAGCCTTTACAAAAATCCAAAACTCAACCTGATAACAATGATATGTACGTCCAAAGAAGGTTGATAAAGAGATCCTTAGTCACAAAACAAAGCCAGAGCTTTCTATAACCATCAAACAGATCACTGTGTATATCCACCAAAAGAGACATGTACATATCTCTACAAAAAAAGATATACATCTCTAGCCACAGCTCAAAGGCTCATCAAAACCACATCTAACTCAAAAACACATACCCAAAAGCCCTACTAACAAAATGTCGTTTGCTAATGACCGCCCTCAAGCTACTTGCGACTTCTTGAACCTGAAAGACAAGGGAAAAGGAAGGGATGAGCTAACACGGCTCAGTGAGTAATACATTTCTTCTAAGCGGATCGAACAATCACTATGCACATTCCAATATCAAAATATAACTCGTATAAGTCAAAGTCGAAACATAACAGATCTTTATAGTCAAAACGAGTTATATAAAACCTTAACATAATATGTTTCTAGCAACACATTTGTTTCAAATCACAAACTCCAGTAAAGTAAGTATCAATGGTCCACTCCATTGATGAATCTCGTCAAAACACAAGCCAATGGTCTATCCATCGACTAATCTCATCAAAAACACATGTCAGTGGTCTATCCACTAACCAATCTCATCAAAAACACATGTCAGTGGTCTATCCACTAACCAATCTCATTGCTCAAGAGTCTAACTGTGGTCACGTATAACGCCTGTGACAAAAGACGACCAAGATTCCCCCTTGGCAAGGTCTCCACCTACAATGCCGGTGGCTCGGCCCACAAGGATATCCTAACTAGTATGCGCATACCCACAAACCCATCAACCGGGTTCACAGCTATCTTGAGCACCACAAAATCCAACCACAACATCCTTCTCATAACCAAAATCAACAGCTCAAATCATATCAAATAGACAAAAACAACAATAAAGGTTCGATCCTGTTTTTATGCAACAAATATGCTATTTGTCTCAGTCCATAACATATATAGAAGTTTCTCTTTCAAAATATGCACTCTACAAACACAAAGAAGAAATAGTATCACTCACCTGAAAATATCAGAAGCAAACTAGAAAGGTTATTTGGAAAGATACGTCCGAACACCTACCAAAAGTACGAAAAACGGATCAAAAACTGAGTAATAAGCTACTCTAGAACACGACTCAACTGAATAAGGCATGTTTGTCACTAAGACGACACCTACGCACCGATAAAACACTTACTTATAGCAAAAACACAAGTTTTCCACTTTGCGCAACTTGCGCGATAAACTTCAACGGGCCATAACTTCCTCATCCGAGCTCCGATTTAAACAATCTTATAGTCCAAAGAAAGCTCTTTTAACATACAACAATAATCCCAACATAGCTTGTCCAAAGTCCATTCGTAAATTGGTGAAAATGGGCGAAAACTGTACTGGTCGCGTACTGTTCACAGCGCGCACCAGATTCTCTCGAGCCATAACTTTCGCTACAGTAATCCATTTTAAGCGATCTTATAGTCCACGCGAAGCTCATTCAATATACTACAAATGTCTCAACAGGTCGAACCTCATCCGATGAAAGGAAATTAGCGAAATCAGGCCTCGAGCATACTGTTCGCGCGGTACTGTAGCACAACAGATTTTGGAAAATTCATTCCGGGCAAATCACAAGTCCAAATTGAGTTCTGTAAAATCCCACAACTCCACAACGCCCTAGACTATCGTTCCCCCCAAGAATCTTAACCCAACGACTCCAAAATCTGACTTCGTGGCTTAATTTTTCCATAATTCCGAATTTAAACTTTAACTATAAAAATCAATTCAATCGGAAGAACTAAGGGTGGAAGCACTTACCGGTGATTGATAATCGACGCCGGAACGATTTGATGCGGTAATGGGATAACCCCCCCTTCTCTTCTCTTCTTCTCCTCCCTTCCTTCCTCAGAGGAAAAGGAGAAAAATGTAAGGGGGCTGGGCTTGAAGGGATGGGCCTCTTGGGCCTTGGATGTTACAGTTATTAAGTGCGCGGGGTCGATCTTCCCAGGTAACATTTACTTGTAAGATTGGCAGGAGACCAGACTGTTCTTTTTAGTTCAATCTTTACTTGTAAGGCTATACCATAGAAATCGTCCATATGATTTGAATGCAGTACTGTATGTTTCTGTATATACATCAGAGAGAAAAAGAGGGTGAGATGAATAAATTTCGACCTAGTAAACGAGCGGCTTCCCAGTGCAATTGCTCTAGAAAAATGACGCTATTTGACAGTCATTTATTTATCTTGGCTAGTTCTATTTTGATCATTCTTGGGGTGCCATGTCTATACGCACTTTGGCAGTGATTTTGGCCACTCGCCTTGTCCTCGGCTTGTTGACTTCTTGTGGTTGTTTCATATCTTAGCCATACAGACGCATGTGAGGCAATTCCATCCTAATCGACCCAACAACACCCTGTTTAGTATTCAAGAAAAAACTCAAATCTGATTTTCCCGGGAAAATGTGCCACTTAGTGGGGGGAAAAAAGGGTAAGTCCAGGCATCTTCTGTTTTCTCGAATGGCTATAGTGGTGATGGCAGTTCATTTAATAAATCATAATATGAGTTTCCACAAAGGAATTGCAATGATTCAGAAGTCTTGTCACCTGCTTCGAGGCATTCTTGGGACTGCATCAATAGGTATGATAGCCTATGTAAGCTTCTTCGTTGAGTTGTGCATCTTACTCTCCCGAATCAACAGTTTCAAGAGAAGCAAATAAATAAATAGATAAATAAACCGTCTCCCTCTCTGAAAGGTTCATGGCATCTAATAAGAATACTCGTGAAAAGACATATTCACAAAGGCTCTGGTACTGTTTAGGATTACCAGCCTGATTACATTGCAATAGCGCTTTCTGACACGAAGATGTCAACTAGAAGACAGGAAGACGACAACAATAATGAGCTGGAACCAAGGATATGAGCTTCCTGCTCAAGGAATAAGTCGTCTGAAATAGAAGAAGTTGCCGAGTCACCAAAGAGTCATTTGAGATCAAAGTCACTCCCTGTATCCTCAGTGTTGTAAAGTGATGCAATCAGAACTCGAACTCCAGATCCTGAGGCACCTAAAATGCATGTTCACAAGGAATCTAAGGAAACAGGCCTGAGTTTGTCATTCAAGGGAAGGGTTTCCAATTTTTTCTTATCTAGGAGTAAAAGATTGGGCAAAGAAAAATCTGGCACATGTGAATCTGCTGATGAGTCTCGTTTAGCCGATGTCAATAGTCCACAATAAATTTCCAGCTACTCGACACGGATGACGCTATGCCTCTCACACAGATCACCACCTTGCAGATTATTTAACTCCCATTTTAATTTTAAAGTTCATGAAAGATTCCCAATCAAGATTCAATACATGTAACGGTTACTACCGATATAAATAAGTTACTAAAGATAAAAGTGCGCAATGCAACATGAAAAGTAAGAGCTTCAAATCATCATAACGATGGCCCCCACACTACCGATGAATCAACAAGTCAAATCTATCCAGAGCCACATGCTCACGGGGCATTGCCATCCCTCGGTACCTGCTGGGCCGATGGTCCATCAACCTTCTTGGGTTGAACTACATGGAAGGATCATTGATGCTCTTAGGGGCAATGTGATACCTGAAATAAGTGCCTGGAGTAATCTAAGTAGCCTGGGAGAATCTTTGTCCCTTTCATCAGCAGTCCTAGTGGCTGGGGTTCCACTTACTGTTGTTCCAGAGCCGACCCAATTAAAATGGACTGATCTAGATAGGGAACTCTCTAACCACGTAGCTGAGTTAGATCATGATGTGTCAGTATCTCTCACTGCAATTCATGTTTACTTTCTAGCTTTGCTGAGAACTCTTCCCCTCACGACTGGCATAGTGTATAGGTGGGCACAAATTTTGCAGTTACGTTCAGATGTTCTTATACCTGATGTCATTTTCCATTGCCTGAAGACAGGGTGGTTAATTGATACCCGAGCTACTAAGCGATTCTCGTGATTCAGTCAAACGTGCTCATGATGACCGACCTGTGTCTAAATGACGGTAGGTATGCCTTCGAGATAGGGAAAGTTGAAGATGACTGTGCTGAGCTAGTGAACTCTATTGGCTCTGAGGCAGAATCTAAAGCTAAGGACCGTCTTCTCTCTAGTTTCACGAAGTACATGGAATCTGCCAATGTAGAAAAGAAATGCCCGATGGTTAGTGAATTCGTGAATGGTCTTCGGCATTTTGCTGACTGGGATGTTCCTTGTGGTGACACAAGCATGAAAAGTATGGAACTTTTTTCTGTACAAACCAATGTTGTTTTCCGTAATTACTTTGTTGACCATGTTGTTTTACGCGATGTGATCAGGAATGCTGTTACAGTCAATTCAGAGTCCGTAGATGTATAGGATCGGTCTCGCATGTTCGTGGCACTATTGACACTGCAGTCGAGCAGCTATTGGGAGTTGAAATGGAGCAAGGAACTATCATTGAACTAAATCAGAATTACTTTGTTAAGGTAGGCGTCGTCACCGAGCGGCAGTTGGCTGTTGAAGAAGCATCTCTTAAGTGTAGGTATCATCTCTCCTGGGAAGAGGCTGAAGAATTAGCATCTCTGGAAGAATCTGGGAGGGCCCAACTTGACCAACTCCACAAATCCCGGGATCAGAGGGACAATGTACTTCTTCTCCCATTAAGAGAGATGCGGACATTGAAAGTCTCTTGAGTTCATGTCGCCATCATTTTCAGTTTTGAATGAATGCTGAAGAGGAAGTAAACTTGCATGTATCTGGCGGGTAAGAACTCTTGTCCACATTAGTTAATCCCTTTCATGAGCTGGAATCACTGGACAAAGTTCTCTCTTTGGTTGGTGCTTGTTCTTTGAGCAGTTGCACAGAGATCTTGCAGCCGTGGAAAAGTTCCAGTTTATGCTTGAAGAACCCTGCAGCGCGCATGAAATTGCTTGTGCTGCAAGGTCGGCGGCCTCTCTAATGAGCTTAAAGAGAATGTTTGGGCAACACCAATTTCAGATGATTAACCAAGCGAGGGAGACATATTCCATTGCTTCATTTCAACCCCAATTCTCTTGAGAAACCTAGATTGCATTTTGGCAAAGATCACGTGTAAGCATTACATTACAGATGGTTTAGATGTTGGTGAGCTTACTTCTAGATCATCGGATTTGATGGGTCCAATGGCCTAGATTACCGGCGGCAAGTCAAATTCCTCTAAATTTGTAGATAACGGCAACTAAGAACACACGTAATTTTCGTTCTTAACAGGTCGGTATCACTACTAGAAAAATATCATTCATGTGTGCTCTGTATGTATATAATCTACAATTATAATATAGAGTTTTCTAGTCATTAATTTTGCCTTTTTGTTCGGCACAGTCAATGCTACCGAACCTTCTATCTCATCTTATAGTCAATCCGATAGTATTTAAGAATGATATTTTAAAAATGATATTTTGTTAGACCTTTTTAACGCGTGGATAACTAATCTCTTATGAGTTGGAGAAACATAACATAGAACAGGAAGGGCAAGTAAATTCAAATATACATTTGCAAATCTCCTCCTCAACTTATACAAAGAGTTAAACAATGACCAGTATGGTGAAAATCAAGAGACAATCTGAACTTGGCCAAGATCCTTCGTGATTTAAAAGCAATAAATTAAGACGAGAATACCACTTGTGTTAACAAGACACACAACGAAAGTAGGCCAAACCTTTCTGTGGTACGCATTGAGCTCCTTGGAGACATTGGCCTTCCCGTTCATGTCGGATGGACAAAAGAGATACTGCTAAAGTGCATTACTTAAAAAAAGCAAGGGCCCCAACTAAAAAAGCACTTAGGGCGAGAGTGACGGTGGAATGGTAATACATCATTTCATTTTCATGCGCTGTACTGTTGCATTTCCCCTGATTGCTCAACTACACTCCTCCCATCTTCTTATCCAAATCATTGCGAACTTCCGTCTCCAAAAACTCTAGATCTTGATTTAGCTCTGTCAGCTTGTGAAACGCCTCCGAAGTACGTATTTCCTGCAACGAATGAGAATCAAATCTTTTAAACAGACTCAAAATGTTAACACTAAATTAACTCAAATAGAAAGATGAAAAAACTTGCTGCTGTGATGAAGAAAATATGCTGCTAATTGTTAAATACAAGGTGAAACACAGAACATAGGACGTACCTGCCCTGTCCGGGCTTGATCCCTTATCTGTGTAAGCCTTTTGCGGATCTGCAAAGCACAAACAGAGATCAAGATATCAGACTAAAAATCATCAAATTAGCAGCAGCAAAACCTAAGGCTCTCCTCTTCTCCATGCATCCAATCCTATCAAAACAATATGCAAAAAAACAGAAGAAATAGGATTTACCTTCTCGATTTCTTCTTTCCTAGCAATGTTAGCATCCAAACGCTCCAAACCATCTTTCCAAATTTCAAAGTACACCGAACTTATAGCCTTCGCCTGATTAAGAGGGAAGACTCGTGCTAAGCTCTTTTCCTGTATCGGACAAACAAAAGTTACCATATCCATTATAACAAGAAAAGTCACAGACAATAAAAATTACCATTAAGCACGTGTCTAATAGATAACCAGTGCCGTGCGGCTTCAGTAGTTTAGAAAACTCTTCGCCTTGTGTAGTGAAAGCTCGAAAGCTCGTGAGAGCCTTCTCTGCCTTGATCCCCACATGAAGCGTGCGTTTAAATACAGACAACATCCTGTGTGAAAAGGCCAGAAAGTTCAATTCATTACATTCCATAAGGCTAGTAAGTATAAGCTTTTGCAATGGTTTCATAAAGCATTCTGGAAGAAACGCAACAAACAAGCGGTAAAGAGAAATATCAAAACATGTGATGCCTCTTTCAGAAATACAATAATCCGTTTCTTGTGCCTAACAAAAAAGGGATCGGCCTCGGCGTAACTAAGAGAGCCATTTCATTTAGGTAAGGCAATACAAAAGGGGTGGGGCGAATGGGCTGGTGTCCGAGCCAATTGGTCAGACCACGTCGAAAGGCTTGATCTGATCGCACTGTCATATAAAATAAAATACTTGATTCTACTCTAATTCATCCGTATATTTCAAAATTTGAAAAGTATACTTCAAACCCTAGTCCTAAGCAACAGAAAAAACCGAAGCATTATCAATCTCGATAGAGAGAGAAGAGAAAGAGGAAGAAGAGGAGGAGGAGGCAAGAAGAGGAGGACCAAACCTCGAGCGGCAGAGAAATGGCGAAACGAGGGGCAGATGGCTCGGTAAGCTCCTCCGATGAAATCGACTCCGCAGCTGAGATGGAAAGTGGAAACGCGACAGAGAAGTGGCTCCGTGTTCGTCCACCTTTTTTATTCCTACTTGTTCCCCATTTAAGGCCGTGAGGGTTGAGGGAGAACGTGTGGACATGGGCCGTTCATGGGCCTTAGGCCCATACTTTCACCGGAGCAGTAAGATTTCATCTAATCCATGTTTCCTCGTCCTTGTTAGTAAAGGTCTTTTACTTTCTTTCTTTTTTTGACGAGTTGTGAGCGCATAAATCTTTCTTAGTATCATAATTCGTTGATTCTGAAAAAAAAAAGGCGAGTTTTTATCGTCATCAAATAATTAATTTTTTTTTTGCATTAAATATGTCGACTGGTTGCGTCTAATCGTGAGGAAATTTTCATTACATATGTCTAATATAACTCTATTTTATCTTTGTTAAAAAGAGTTTTCTTGTTATTGATGTTTCATTTTTTCCCTACGCAATCAATGCTATTGAACCTTTCTACTAATCATAATATATATGTCTTTGTGTTTTTCTGTCGTTCTTTTATTTTCAACATGAACATTCCTCAGGTGAAGAAACATGAACAATGGGCAAACACTTAGACCAAACGTTTTTAAGAGCCTCGATAAAGGCAATTGAAATCATGCTTCTCTACTTGGTGAGTTTTGCTGTAACTGGAGACCAAAAAAGATGAGCCCAACAATTTTCAGGAAAAGGTTGCGCAGGATATTCTTATGGGTTGGCAATTGCACTAAGCTTGTCATGCTAGCTTCATACATATTGAGCTTTGAGCTCAATCTTGCGGGACGAAGACTGCTCGTCCCTGCTTTCTCGTTTCTCTACCATCCCTGCAGTCCACTGCTTCTGGGTTGAAGCAAATCTTCTTGGACAAATAAGCGATCCACTTAACAAGATGTTTCCACAGCTGCTGGGCTATTCGTCTTTGCTCGGACAGAGACTTGGATGGCCAAAATGGATTGGCGATTTGTCGAAGTGCTCAACTCTTTTGGCGGAAATTTGCGAGAATTTCTTCACGTTGTATCCTATTAGATAATGTCTCGAGTTTGAACCGTTTATGGATTATATCGGTTTTATTGGGAAAGAAATACAAAGAATTCTGAGTAGACTAGAATTGCTTTTGAAGTGACATAGATATATGTACGTGGGATTTGTTTTCTGTTTGATAGGCTTCGTTTCTTGATAGTGGACTGCTTTGTCCTATCCGGTCAACAAAGGAATTGTTCCTTTGACTTCTTGAAGGGACACAGGTGAAACAAAGAAAGCAACCGTATAAAAGAAATCTTGTGGGCCCAGGGATTAGAGAGAAAAAGACGAAATTCTGTTAGGTTTCTTTTTCTTGATAAGGCGGCACAATAGGTGTTGCCGCTCACAACGTGTAATAGCACGAAGAAATCGAATTGAAGCCAAGTCAGTGGGTTCCTTCGGCAGGGTGCGCGAGTCGCACGAACAACAGAAGCCGCGCGAAGGAAAGGGGCGTGCAAGAGGTTCTTGGTCATAAAGCAAGCAAGACAAGTAAAGTTTTTCTCGGTAAGTTTTTCTGAGTGAATTCTCTACGAGAGATTGTGAGTATTACTTGTGGATTTGCTTGTGGCTTAATTTAGATGCGGGAAACACTTGGTGAGACAAGTAAAGTTTTCTTGGAGACGTGAGGTCTTCGAGTGGGTTTGCTTGAGTCCCATTACCATTCCTCAAAATCAGGAATAACAACTAGCCATTAGGCTTTCAAATTTCAATCTACTCGGAGACCTCACGTCTCACTCAAAGGGTCATTAACCACCCTTAATACACTCTAGATGACCTTGAGAACTCTGTCTCATATTGGTCGATCATCTTCAGATCCTTTCAAGACTACTAGGATTCAAACAATTTTTGCTCTCAAGCAATCCTAGGAAGGTACTTCCATTAAACAACTCAATGAAGGCGATCTAGACAGATACCATGCTTTTAAGAAAAACTCTTCCTTTGGTGACGTTTCACCAATCATCAACAACCTCTTAAGTGTAATCACTGCCAATGTCACTTTCTTTCTTCAGTGTACCCAAAACCTTTGAGATTTTTTTCACAAAACCCTCAATTTATCAAAAGACAGTTTCAAATTCACTTTCTCGATGTTTTCACCTTGGAAATGAGTAATCTCATAGTCACCTTCTCACGACTTCCATCACTTAATGCATCAGCACTAGTCGTCTCAGCGACTTGGGTAACAATGGCAGCTCCTCCTCGAGCTTGCCCACCCATCAATCTTTCTCATTTCCATTTAAGATTCTCATGACCCCTTATTATACTTAGGTCTCGGACGATTAATAAATCGAGCCATGTTCTCATCCAGTACCCATACTCCAGTCGCTCATCTTTGCTCAATTCTCACGATCCCTTTCTATTCTCGGATCTTCTCATATCTTGCACACTTCAGCCAAATGCTCCTCTAGCGACCGAACTTTGGTCTTTCAACCTTATTAGGTTCTCATGTCACTTGAATCACTATGATTCCCCCCAAGAATTAAAGACTTAAGTCATCTACTCAAGTCTAGCAGTCTCAGACTACTCATCTCATCATTCATCACCAGCAACCATACAGTGGTTCCCAAACAACTCTTAACTAGTTGTCCATTTTCTAAGGATTCTGAATCATCCTTAAGCAGTAACCACGCATCAAGCAAGCCTCAACGAGGCAACTTTTCGATTAACAGTCAAATACTAGGTAAGCCTTAACTAGGCCAAAACTCAACTAGGATAACACCAAGAAAGTAGTCAAAGTGCCATTTCAATCGATCAATCGTTCATGCTTTAAATCTAGAGACATCTGCCACTCTAGTATAAACACAACAGGTTATCACAAATTCAACATGCATCTGTTCAACGGAGTATAAACTCCTCACGCCGTCTAATCTCTCAGTTAGACCTTGGCCATAACAATTACAAAACATGCCAATCACAAAACATGCCAATCAGGCCAATCACAACATCAATCTTCTTTCTTAAACGGCACTTACTGCCAAGCATGAAGCTTTTAACTATGCCAATCACATGCGTCATTATAAATGTCATGCCACTTTTGAACATTCACTTTAAGAATCACTCCAGTGCCATACATCTCTTAACCACAATCATACTTGTTGAAGTTATTGTTGTTGTTGTTGTTGTCCCACATCGCTTGTGAATGAGTGTTGTATGCTCTTTATATCCATGTGGTCTCCCTCCACCTAATAGTTTAAGATTTTGGGTTGGACTTTCTTTACATGGTATCAGAGCAGGAGGTCCTGAGTTCAAATCTTTCCAGGTCCCTATTTGCCTCCCTAATTAATTTATTCACGCTTAGTACTAGGCAAAAGACCAGACTAAGCGTGATGGGGAGTGTTGAAATATATAAATATTAAACTACGCATTCTTCTAATAGCTTAAGCTTTTAGATCAGTTGGCAGTGGTCCCATCAAATCTAAAATGGTATCAGAGCCAGTGTTATTTCTTTCCGCGTATGTGGGCCCACCCATCATTAGTTAATTTTCACGTGAAGATTGTTTGCACGTGAAAGGGGGTGTTGAAGTTGTTGTTGTTGTTGTCTCATATCACTTGTGAATGAGTGTTGTATGCTCTTTATATTCATGTGGTCTCCCTCCACCTAATAGTTTAAGCTTTTGAGTTGGACTTTCTAACAAGACTCAACCCGATATCTAGGCTTTCCATTTCAATTTATGACTTGAGTCATCCCTGCCTTCTCGCTATCTTAGAAGCCTGCCAAGAGCCGTTCCTTGTCCGGACCTCTCTGTCCCGGCGATCACTCCCAAGTCTGATGGAAGCCTCGTTCCACACGTCCCATAACATGCATTCTCGCTATCAGACTTGGTTGTTACAGGTTATCCCAAGTCATACATCTACGGAGGAAGCCCCGTTCCACACGTCCCATAACATGCTTCATTAAGGTTTATAGGTATCTCGTCAATTCGTCACATACCGAGCAATAGTTTATTAAGTCTGATAGTGATAAGCGCATGCTTAAACACTCATCAACTTTCATTTTAATGCCACAAACACGTGCACATCATGACTGTCCTCACTACTTGTCATACCACAATCACCTTCAGATCAATTCTTATCCATCGAAGATTTCTAATACCACCAATGACCGTCACATCACTACCGCGACCTAAAAATTTATTTAGGCTAATGGATTATTAGGTTAACTAACCTAATACAGACTCTCCCAAGCCCTATCAAATCGCAACTTAAATTAATTAGAAATGATTTAGAATTTGGAGTCGCCACTAATCATTTTTGGTAGGTTGATTAGAAACCTAATTAAAACAGCGGGAGAACCATTTTACTTCTACGAACCAGAGATTGTGGATTCGGGGACTTGATTACACTAGTTAATTAAAACTAATGCCCTTTCGGTACCTTAATTATATATGACATGTCCTAAATTGACACTCGGATTGAATCAATTTGAAGCTCAAATGAAGTGTTTCTCTTTTTGGGGTTTTTGCTTTTTATAATGCAATGCATGAATGACATTGATACAATGACATGAAATTATCTAAATGACAGGGATGAATGCGATGGTAGCATGAATGACATGGATGTAATGAACAAACAAACATGAATGCAATGACATGAATAGATGACCAAATAAATGGATGCAGTGCAAGACACACAAAGTTAAGGTCGTGTTTCCCTATATGCAAAGTTTAACTAATTAATTAAAGCATGCAAAAAGAATGACAACACAAGGCAATTCGATGGGACAAAATGCAATTAACTAAATTAATCATGCAAGAACCATATATAACATGCGAAAAATTCTAATTAGACTAAGTGACATGCAACTTCTAATTCAAGAAAGTCAACCAAGCAATTAGACTCATCTAACATGAATACCCTAAACATGATACTAATGACATGTAAAATGACATGAAATAATGACGTGGCAAGGATGCGTGACATGGCATAATGACGTGGCAAGGATGCATGATATGGCGTAAGGAAAACACAGTAATGCAAGCTAAATTATATGATATGCGAATGATATTTTTTATATTTTCTTTAAAATTTTCAGCCAATAAAGATATTCCGAAGGTTTCATTATCTCGATTTGCAAGCTTAAAATTTAATAAAATCTTCAGGAATTTTCAGAATATGGCGGGCCAAACCAAGATAGCAATCCATCACCAATATTCTCAACAAGATAAGGAAAGAATCACGACCATCATCCCATTTTCAATTTTTCTGAAAATTTCCACATTCCAAATTAGAAAATTGGCCTTTTGAAGATAGCAAATCGGACCTAAGTGGCAATAGGTCAGATCGACTAAATCCAAGATTTAATTCTTGACGTGCAATCTTCCAAATTAGGCAAGTGAACATTCTAATCTCCCAGGACAATATTCAGAATATGCAATTTCAATTAATCAAATTATACAATCAAATATATCGATTTTTAAATTAGGAAAATAACTTGATTGCAAAATTTCTTTTCCTCGTTTGAACTTGCGTGAACTTGCATTCGAAATTCGAACGGATTTTCGAAGGATCTCGGATGTTCGATAATCGGAACACGACAAGGAATGACCATCTCGTGGGAGAGTGGTGCTGCGCCATTGGCGGTCCCAAAGTTTGGATTATTTCTTCAGTATGTGGTTTGAGTTTGGGTGAGAAAACTCTAAATTGCTCAATTTGAAATATTTGAGAACAGCGACGGATCGAATTGGACTACGACCGCGGTCGGTGATGGACTTGGCTTCTCGATGGGACAACTCCACCGCTTTGACTGGAACGGAGAGGGACAGCAGGATTTGGCTGAGAAGAAGCGGCGGCGGTGATGATCCAAAAATTGCCTTTCCTAATTTCCAACTCGTGCCGAACTTGCTTGCGAACGAGGGATTCACGTTCGGGCCATGGACCGGCATTGCAGGGCTCCCAATGGCGAGGATTGTTCTGCTCAATGGGTTAACTGTGATGAGGAACTCCACGATCAGTTTTTATGTCTTAGCTGCCTCCACTGATTGAAGTTTTCCTCACAAGCTTCTGACTTCTCTCTCTATTCTTTATGCGTTATTAATCCAGAAGAGAAGAAAACAAATCCTGCAGGATAGTCGGACATTATGAAAATATATACCAATAGAGAAATAAAGTCAGAGAAGAATACACCCTTTAATACGTCCGAGATTGCTACAACGTTGGGTTAGCAAGGTCAATTGCAAGAGCCATGTAATAGCGACCGCCCAGTGTCTTCGAGATTGACTCAACAGCTTCGTCTTCAACGTCGAAAGCACAGGGTAGCGTGGACGAGGCGATGCAGCAGCAGATTCGTTGGAGTCGTAGGCTCGCAAAGTTGGACTAGATTGCAAGATATGTTTTCCTCTTTAGGACTTGTACTGAAACATGATGACCAATTCTTGCACTTTTGAATCAACGGCGAGGGGACACGAGTTGGGACTTCCAGCGGTGATGAACGTCTCGATGGCTTCCCTGGGCTCCTTTGGTGAAGACAAAGGATTTGATCATTGCAGGCTATTCCTAATCATTGCTCGTCCAACCTCGAGACACGTATTTCTGAATGTTTGTCCTCTCTGGATTTGTTTGTGCATGAGTCAACCATGTGGACCAACTCCCTTCTCTTCCACGAAGCTCTCAATGTGTTGAACTTTCTTTTGGGCTTCCACCTGTATCGCACTCTAAACCTGCAGGAGAAACAAGAAACATGCTCCTCCTTCCATCTCATGGCCGTGTACTCTGTAGAGGCTTTCTTCAAAATCTACGGTGGCTTCAATATTGAGTCCTCTCCACGGTGCTTCTCAGAACCTGCAGAGGACGTCAAGCGAAGACTTGTCTCTTGTGGCCTCCCTGATTTCCGACGACGAAGTAGTATGCGACCAAGCTTTTTTCTGTCAATTCTGCCGTATGTTCTAATTTTGTGTGGCCTCCGAGAATTCTCTCTTTTTTTTCTCTCGATATGGCCGTATGAAACAATTGTAGTGGCCCCCTCTTTTGTGTAAGTGCTCTATTTATAGTGCAAGTTAGGTTTCTTGCTCACCAACCCTAATGCTTGTGGGCTTATAGGCTTTATTTGAAAAAAAATAAGACAATTAATTAAAGCCCTTTTCAAATTTAATTGAGTGAAATGGGCTGAATTACATCCAAGAATATATTTAAACCCCTTTAAATAAATTCGGCAGCCCTATATGCCTTAGTCGAAAATCTCAATCTAAGTCCGGCCCAGTCGCCTGTTAGATAGACCTCAATTGACTCACTTTGACATTAAATAAAATGACGCCACTGACAGAAAACTAAATATGTCATGCATGAGGAAATTATTTTTTGCGAGAATTATAACTAACTCTCATTTTGTGCTTAAATGAATGAATTTCTAAAATTCCTAATTTAGGTGTCAACAATCACATGAATCAATTGCTTATATTCACCCATACACCTCAAGTTTAGTCGCTATTCAAGTCAAACCCATATGCATTCGATCATAACTGATCTTCAATCCAAATACTCCTTGTATACATCTCATCTCATATCACCTAAAGTTGTCAATAACCATCGATAACTAAAACCATTAAGGTATAATGCGATTCAAGTCTGAATCTACTAATACCAATCGTCTCTTTATAACTCATATTCCTCAAGTTGGGTCATTGACAAACCACAGTCACAATCATATACTCCGATTAACCCTTCATTCACAAGCACTTCTCTAGCAACCTCAAGCACATGCACAACCTCAAATCCATACTGGTAACTCCTCAATTCTTGTTTACTTTTTTGTGAACCTCAATAATATCATCACCCAAGATCATCAATCAAAATCAACACTAGAACTATTAGAGTGCACACAAGTTCAAGCCTATAATCCTCAAGGTTCGGTGATCAATGCTTAATCCTAAAGGTGTCTATCTAATTTAGGGGTGAGCATGGTCCGGGCCGGTCCGGTCCCGGCATGGAACCGGGGACCGGACCAGTAGTCCGGTCCCCATATTTTCAGGACCACGGACCGGACCAAGACCGGCGGTCCGGGCCGGTCCTGGTCCGGGCCGGTCCCGGTCCCGGCCCAATAGGACCGCTAATTCTAACTACTTATGAAAACTATAATAAAAAGATTAGCTTGGTGAAAAAAAAAAGAATTTAGACTTCGACCTCCTCTTGTGTTGATTTTTCATTAATAATAACATTCCACAAAAACGTCCAAAGTCTAATCCTAATTCTGATCTCTAAAAAGGAATTCATTACTAATAAAATTCCACAAAAGACGAAAAACACGTATATGAATTAATCTTTAATTGCAAATCTAATATCAATACAATGAGATTTTTATCTTTTCAGTTCTTTTTACATGGCTTTCTTTTCATTTATTTTATGTGAAAAAAAATACTATCTAAAATTTGAATCTGTTTGAAAAATTCAAAGAAGATATCTCCCTAAACAAATGAGCCCGATCTAAAAGAAAAATCAATTAACACAATCAAAGATGCAACCACCACAACAATCAAAGATGTAATCATTGCAACCAAAATAGCTAAAGACTCGTTGTAGGATACTCGAAATTTTCAAATTATTAGGATGATCAAACTAATTTTTTTAAAAAAACATTGCCGGTCCGGTCCGGGCCGGGCCGGTCCGGTCCCAAACCATGGAACCTGGGGACCGGACCGCCCAGTCACCGGTCCCGTTTATTGGGACCGGGGACCGGACCGTCAACCTCAAGGACCGGACCAACCCGCCCGGGCCGGGCCGGTCCCGGGCCGGTCCGGGCCGATCCGGTCCAGTTTGCACACCCCTAATCTAATTGTCCTCAAGTCATCACTCTTTATCACTCCAAACATCAATCAAATTAGATCGAGCTGACCTTGCTCTAATACCACTTAAACGGGGATGTCACGCCCCGAGCTCGGCGAGCCCGCGAACATCCTACCAGGGCGTTTCATTTTCATTTATCTGCCAGGATCATTTGGCCCACAACTCATAAAATCCATTTTCACAGACGGATCGAGAAAACATCTCTTACAGATATAAAACCAAGATGACTTAGGACAAAGAAAAAGTACACCTCTCATAATTGGCAAATATACTTCAAGAATTACAGTTGTCAAGTATTGATGATTCAATCCTAATCCACTCAGCCAAATACTATCCCTAAGGCTACAAAATGTTTTATATTCCTTCGACCAACTACTTCCTCAAATGTCAATCCTTGATAAACTTGGAGTTCCATCACCTGGGACCTGAAAAAAAAAATGTTAATCCCCAACGGGGTTAGATATAAATATCAGCCAATGAACCCTAAACCTAGACCGGACCACCAATCCTCCCAGACTATGCAATAAAGCCTAAGACAGAAGTTCATCAAGGCATTAGCACATAGCATTCAAATACCATAGACCTCAATACATAAGGCACACATGGCAATATGAGACTAAGCTTCCAATCAGTCTGATTCTCTTCGATGCACATGCGGTCAGATTCTGCCTCAAGGAAACCATCACAAAACAGCCATGAAAACCCATCTTAACCCATCTAAACTTGCAACCACAGCTCATCCAACTCTAATACTATGAGTGTAGAAGATCTCACCGAAAATTTGGAGCCATTTGAAGTCTTGAAGTCTTGAATCCCCCAAAATAGACCCTTCTTCAAAACCGGTCAGAATCTGCCTCTATCCTGACCTTTGCCCATTCAAACAAACCTACGTGAAAAACTACTAGGCCAAACGAGCTTATAATATATCCCTGAAAAGGCAAGACGATAAGCTTTCTAATGGCGAAGGAATCACCTCAATCGGCCATCAGACGATGAAGATATGACCGGAGGAAGGGAGGTGGTCGGTGCTAGTCGGGCTGACAGATTCGGGTGAGGAAGAACAAGAAGAAAATTAAAAGGAAAGGAGAGAGAAAGGGGGTTCCACAGCAGATGGGGGAGGAAAATGAGGGCTTCACATAAATAATTGGTGCTTAACTTGACAAGATTGATTTTGTGGCAATTAATGCATGAGCTCTTCAAATGGTGACACATGGCAATCTCCAATTATTTATCATCCAAGCTTTGACTTCCATTGACTCATCTCCTCAAATTTTTGGCAGCCACCCTTGGAAGACCAAATGACCATTTTGTCCTTCTATTTCTCTTTAAGGCAAGGGCAAATGGTCGAGGGGCAAAATGGTAATTTGGCACTTTCCGTTCGAAACTTCACTTTTCCAATTTTGAATTACCATCGACGAGGCGACATCAAATTCCAATCCAATGTTAGAATTCTTCATTTCCACTATTCCAATTTTGAGATTCCATTCCATATCTCAAGTCTCGAGGGAGCGAAAATTCGAAATGTCACATCATTGGTCGTGTCAAATCTGTCATATGAGTAAACTATAGAATTAGGATTCCCGCAATCAAATCACGTCTCATTATCTTGCACTATCATGTGAAGAACTGATATCATGTCACTTGTAAAAAAAAAAAAAATCCTGATGGAAGAACTTTAAATTTAGTTAAAACTTATTGACTAAGCAATCTAACAAGTTCACAGACATTGGTTATTCAGATGAGCTGACCACTTTGTATCTGGTTTCAACTTAATTGAACATCTATTTAAGATTTGTCATAAGTTTTACAAAGCATTAGCATGTGATGAGTCAGGATCATGCTCTCTTACAGGAGAGGCAGAGCAAAAAAGGAAAACTTCAACATGCCTATAAAGTTCTTCATTGAACCATAGAAGGAAAAAAAAATGCTACACTTTCTTATGCAGTACATTCAAGCTGATATCATTAACATCTAAAAGGAACAATGGTTGATTTGATACTGCTGCGCAAGTTCATGCTATGCCTTGTGCTTCATCTCACTGACAACAGAGAGGAGCTTAGCAACTGACAAAGGCTTCTCATGATAGACGTCAAGACCTGCTTCGATGAATTCTTGTTTTTCTTTGGAGGATGAGTGAGACGAAACGCCTGCAATGGTGCTCCTAATGCCCATATCTCGCAGTTTCTTTGTTGCCTGTAAAAAAACAGAACATTAATTTCAAATGGCTTTTTCCTTGCTTCAACGCTAGGTTTTCTCTGGCTCTTAGGTAAATCACAGGAAAGTCAATAGTACCTCTATGCCATTCATGACAGGCATGTCCCTATCCATGAGAATGAGGTCAAATTTCTTGCCAGATAGGTGGATGTCAACAGCTTGTTTCCCATTCACGACGACATCATTATCAATTCCAAGGATGTTTAGGAGCTGGTGGTGAATCATTTGGCTAACCTTGTCGTCATCGACCACAAGCGCAGTGACCTCGCGCTTTGGCCTAGAGACACTGTGCGATTGACTTGTCGGCATTCTTTTTCCCACGAACCACTGTATCGGACCTCAGGATTAACTCTATGTACTGGAGTGGTCGTAATGACTAATGAGTTCTTCATATCAAACAAAGGGGGGCCTATAAAAATGCCCGCGTGTGAGGCTGGTTGAGATTGATTTGTGAGGAAGAGAACTGGATTTGATGAAATCACTTGGATTTTGTCATGAAATCCATGAATTGGATCCTTTCCATTTCTGGCCTATACTCATTAATAAGCAGCTTTTCCTTGTTGACCAATGAATGTCAAGTTCAGCTAGAAATGGACAGAAATCGCACTTCAGTTGATTGTCATCCCCTTAGAAATCCCTCTTTCTATGAACTCATTGATTCGACATTCTGTTCCAACTTCAACGAATGGAAACTTACACAGAGTTGTCCTTCAGACGATACTTTTTAATGTACCTTTATAAATGTTAACAATTTCATGTGCAGGGTATCGTTTTCAAATACACACATTATATGTTACCTTTCAAAGAAATAAATGATCAGATTTTGTAATATAGACAGAAAATGATCATCTGTCTTTGCAGTTTCCTTTTTGCCCCACCACATCAGAATATTCTAAGCTTGTAGGTTCATTAAGATATTCCTACACTTGCTTTGATTCGATCCCGAGAAATTCCTTCCTCGAGATTTTGATGCTTATGTATAGTTTGGAAACAAGTATCAGAACCCACATGCAAAACAAGAGAAAGTTCCTAAGAGAGCCGAAATAGTTAGATTATGTTGGAATATATAAATATTAAACCACGTCTTCTTCTATCAGCTTAAGCTTTTAGAACAGTTGGCAAGTGGTCCCACCAAATCTTACATAGTATCAGACCAGAAAGTTCTGAGTTCAAATCAGTGTTGGAATATATAAATATTAAACCAAACTTTTAGAGCACGTGGCAAGGGATCCCACCAAATCTTTCAGATTATATGAGATCCATAAGAATGTAATCTCCTATGACTGCATTGGTGAATGTCGAAAGATACTCACTCCACTCTCGGAAATAGAAATGTTTAGATGACATAATTTCACTCTTAACCTAAATTATGGCATCGATGTAGTATGTAGCAATTGCATAGTTACCATCCATAAAGTTCATATATGTTCGAAAGTCCAACAAAAAAACTTAAGTTATTAGGTGGAGGGAAACAACATGAATATAAAGAGCATACAATACTCATTCATAAGCTTTTGGGTTGGACTTTCTTAACAATACAAAACCAAATCAAATTTTCGGATTATTATGTTGTGAGGTCAACCTTTAAATGAAGACACAATGAACTAAAGACATTTGAAATGCAACATGTATGTCTAGTGTGGCACCTTTAAAATACTGCAAGTTATTTTGGAACCAGGTGCACAGAGTGCACGTTTAACAAAGAAAGATATCGTCCTTGAAAGAATGTCTTTCTTTTAAAGGATGAAGAAATGATAAAAGCAAATGACATTTCATGAATGCATTTTGTAAACCTTTTCTTCATTCTGTACTTATGAAATGAGCAACCTATTTTTCAGACTTCAATCTTACACGAATAGATTCTCCAGTAGATTTAGTTTCCGCAAAATTTTTTAACAGAGTAGATAGCCTAATTATAGGCTAAAAGTTTCCAAGAGTTATCCTCCATTCTTATACTTCATTCTCAGATTGCAGAGAAAAGGATTTACTTAAACATCGACAAAATGAAAATTTAGTTTAGATGTTGCATTTATTCAGGCTAAAGTAATTAGCACCAGTCAAAAATGAAAGAAACAGTTTTAAGTAATCAGCCATTTTGAAGCATCTTCTGACGACATTTTATTAGGGAAATAATCCAACATTTTCTGCTTTTGAATGTTAAGAAGCGTACTTTAATTGCACTTAAAACTGCTTATCACTTCTCACCCATCATACATGCAGCCAGATGGTTTCTGGATTATAATTGGCTTAGTCTTGGTGATATCAGCAATACACTGAGTTAGAGTAACTTCTCCATATTTCAGATATTAGCACGAGGCATCAATCTCGGGGGTTGCTATCAGATGGAAACTTGCATTTCTAGGGTTCAAAATCGTAGCCATTGATTCCTTCATTCATCATTTCTATTCTGTCAGTTCTGATGAAGCCAGATGTCACACCAATCATCATGCCGATCTCCCTAAGTCACCTTACAGTCTGCCACAAGTAACATATTGGTGCAGGCCAAGATGCCTCAGCATATGTGAAGTGAAAACGAAGATGAAAAGGGAAATTTATAGCTGAATTGGTAAGTGGAACTTAAATTTCGGAAGTATAATCTTCGTAAAACTGATCTTTGTTCAACTTCAGTCTGATTGCCCATCCGATGTTGTTGTTTTCTCTTGTTTTTATGTCACGTTTTGCATAAAAGGGGAAAATAAAAATGTACGGGAGGAGTTTGGCTCTTGTTCAGCTTAAATCAGGTGATCTAGTTTTGTCAAGTTTAAGAAGTTCCTAGAACATATCATATTGTCGATATATGGATCTCTTAGAATCTTACAACATCAGCATGTACTTGCCAATAGACAATTGGTTTGGCACCAAGGAAACTAAAAAGGTCAGTAGTTATAAATTCGGTCACATTCTTACCGCAACAGACATATGCCTCTGCGGGGACAATAATCAAGTCATAATTTTTGCCCAAAATGATTTGATGGAGTGCATCCTCCCAGTCGTTGACTGCCTCTGCTGGGACACCGAGTAATTCCAGCAATTGCCTCTCTATAACTCGGCAGGTAATTACTGGATTGACCACAAGTGCAGTCAACCTGTTCCTGAGAACCAGCTCAGGAATTCTGTGGCGACCTCCGTCCTCTGGCGATTGCCTGTTCGCTCTTGCATTTCTTCCTGCCACACGAACTCAACTGTGTGCCATGATCTTCTTTCCCAGATACAGTTAAACTGGAATAAGTTCTAGTGACCACTTAACATCTACTGAAAAAAGTACTCTAGACATTTCCTGGCAGGAGTTCAGTAGATCTGAAGGTCAAGCATTTCTAGCTCACAGAATAATTCGCCAGGAGATGCATCAAAAATGAGGAAAAGAAAAGGGAAAAGGAACATGTACAGAGTCTATTAAAGTGCTATAGGAATATTCATAAAGATGCGCTTGACGCATAAATTATGTTGGAGCAGCATCCCGGATTTTTTTGCATGATGTATGCATTGAGGCAGATTTCAACCTCTTTTTGTAAGGAAATTTGACTTTCACCGCAGACTGTTCAGGTTATAAAATCTGAGGATAATTAGAAGTTGGTGCTCCTAAGGAAAGTATGAGAAGGCATTGTCTAAGAAAGTGATTTATTATTCAATGGACTTCAAGAGTAACATGTTTAGTTGAAATTCATGACTTCAATGTATTGATAATTGAAGTGCCTTTCTTGTTGATTCCGAAAAAGGGGTCCTTTTTGTTTAGCTTCAGTCACAGAACACTTGCACCAAAGATACTATCTTAGGACAGTAATTCTTGCAGATTTGTGATTATTTTGACAAATACTTTTAACAGCTTAAGTACTAGTTAGTGCACATCTATAGCTTGTCAGATGAGGCAAATATCTATTTCCCCTATACTGAGTTATTAACCAAAGCAGACTACCTTAACTGTAGCCAGTTTAAAGATTAGACATTTGAAAGATTACGGCGACTATTTTCTTCACATGCTTTTTTCAAGCCTTTATGATTAGCTCATGAATCTCGTCTGTTTAGTGTATTCCTACGTTAAATCAGATAATATCTATCTATGCTAGACAATCACATGGTATCGAAACCTGGACCTACTCATCTTTTCTACATGTCAAAATTTCACTCAGGTTCTCAGATAACTTTCAGTTTGAACGATCGAAAAGAGCTTCATGAACCCACGTGATTATCCAGTGAACTAAGTTCCAACGCTGAAGCAAATCTTGCTACCAATATGGTGTGAAAGATGAACAAACACAGATCAATTATTGTAAGCGATATGCCTAATGGATTGCGTGTTGCAAATAAATCGTTAGGTGGGACTTCTTGCAGTGTGGATTGCGCTTTTATTTTGGCCTATTCATGTTTCTGATGTCTTCTAAATCAGGACTATGTATGTTGTGTTGTGTACAACTTCTTTTTCCTCTTGCTCTCTTCCTAAAATCTCTTTCAGACCTGTCACAAACTTCAAGTTGGGGACTGTTGCTCATTGACAGTACACAAGTGATCTTTTAAACAAGAAGTAGGAAACCATCGGTTGGCTTTTCAACTTTACTGTTCAGTAGTTGCTAAATTTGTGGAGGGTGGTGTGGTGGTATTTGAAATAAACACACAGGATTATACTCCTGAAAGTTGTTTATTTGACCTTCTTGCAGTAACATAGAAGTATTATAGTCAAGTGTCTGAAATCTGAAACCCCAATCGACCCACCACATTACCGTGGGTGAACAAACAGGACCATTTTCCATCTTACAGCTCGGACAAGAGGATTAGAGTTTTTTCCTTTTCCTGTTGTAATTTCTTCTGAACGACGAACTTGGGTTACATGAACTGAACGTGGAGCGGGACTTTTAGTGTACAATTTACTGACCCTTTTTATAACTTGTGATACTCCAATATGGGTCATTAATTCGTTCTTCTTCTTTTCGGTTCCCTTTCATTTTCTTTGGCAGCATTATGTGCCGAAATGGACAATGCTTTTACTCCATTGAGCTACTGGCACTTGGATATATTGCCCTTTCAGTTCTCATATGGGTTTATTTGCATAAATTCACATGTTTGCTCAGCATTAACTAGCAAAATTGCAAAAATAAAAATAAAAAAATCTAATGATTATAGAATGTGGGGTCTAGATTTGTGTCAGGAAATTTGTTCGAATTATAGCAAGATGAGAAACATCTAACTTACCGAATTTATGAAAATTTAGGAACTAAGATGAGAGAATTTTGTTCTCATTTGCCATCTTTACTGAAAGGTTTTGAGACTAAATTAAAAGATTTGGACTATATTCTTCTTTTTGGTTCTCATGGAGAAGCAAGCTCTTAAAAGTTTTTTTTTTCTTTTTTATCAGCCACGTAGTCTTAGGAGGCACGTAAGTTGTGTTAAAAAAAATCCCACATCAAAAAATTAAAGTGGCGTGAAGCAATTAAAATATCTAACGAGTCCATAACTCATAGACTTAAGCTTTTAAGTGAACTGGATCTAACCAGATATGTTGAGTTGGCTCCCTCTTGACGATCTCCTTGGATGCTCGCAACACATAGAAGGACATAATATTTACTCTTTTTTGGGTTAATGCAGGACAGGGCTCTAACAAAGAATTAAGCCGAATCTCAGACAGCCATTTTCTGCATGGGAAACAAAGAATGCTTATTCACAGAACACAGGTCGTTGTTGGCGTCCATGATGACCCTCGAACGTCATGGGGGAACTCAAATCGCCGACATAGAAAGTCTATAGAAGGATTTTATGCTGGTGCATAGGACAATTAAGGGCAAAGGACGGGATGCTGGCACGACTAGTGTAAAGCTCCACAATTAGCCTAGCATTTCCAGCTATGCTTTGCCTCAATAAAGAAAAAACAGAGAGAAGGACCACGCACAAAAGCAGCAATGATGTCTTTGAGAACTCAAAACAGCTCGACTGAAGAGTCTAGTAAACTAGTCATGGACTGGAAGTACACGACTTTTATGAAGCCTCGGCTTTTCAAATGACAAAGAAAAAGGCAACAAGACAGAATTTAAAAGGGCATGTCCTCTCTGATATAAATAAGTAACCACTTCAGAGGACTTATATCCGTTGCTATGTTCGAACGCCAACGTCCAAATACACAAACTCAGAGAGCTACATGGAGAGCCCTCAAGAAACAAAGATCCATGGCATGAGATAGGTGTAGAAAAAATTTCCTCCAAAATCATGTTTATTTTTCATGTTTCGAGTGTCGCTCTCCAAATGAAAATTACAATTCTCTCCCACCATATAATCAATCACTCACAAAAAACCAAACAAATCAAAAGCAAAAGCAATATGTACGAAAATATATATACCTAAAACCCATTTCACACAAATTTACAAAATACACAACAATGAACCATAGAACCTCATGGTCATTGTCTTTCCCACCCAAAGAAGGAAGAAGAGCTAAACATGATTAGTGTCTATGGCAGTACCTGTCCTGGCTTGCGATATACGATTAGCATAGATAGTCACCAAGCGCAATTGTGTACTGTTAAGGCCTTCCAAGTATGGCAAGAATGCCTTCCCAAGCATGATATATATATCTACCAGACAGAAAACCACAGTCTGCACCAATAGAAAACAAAACCAAGCTGAGATTGGAAAACACAGTGCAACAGTAGAAGGTTGTGATCTACTCAACAACTTCAATTATGTGAAAAAATGAATGAGAATGAGCAAAAAGAATCAAAACACCATCTACCTTAGAGATGTCGTGATGATCAAATAGTTATATAACAGTATCTGAATTTGACTTAACACCAAATTTATTCTATGTGTCCTTCCACATCAAGCAAAAAAAAGCAATAATCTACAAGAACTATAACATTCATCAAGATTGGTAAGGACCAACGCAGCATAAACTCGCATTAAGGCAAACATGTGGAAGCACATATTATAGATAAAAAGCTCGAAGTAGGATCTTCACTCCTGCTACAGATCACAGAGGTTACATCTATCACAAACTTGAATACAATCCTAGAGAGATAAGCCAAGCCTAGACGCAATTGCTCAGTATCAAGGCATATAAATTGCAGATTGTTTTCATCGTTGCCAATCCACATATTTGCTGAATAATAATGAGACCTCTAGATCCAATGCTTAATTTTTCCTTTCTAACGAGTTTAATAGCCACTATCCCATTATTAAGAGATACAGTCATAAAAACATTACAAATGCTACCTTGCGAACATCAGCACTCTGGTTCCCAAATGCTTCAAAAAGAGCAGGCAAAAATGATGGTAACTGGGCCATCAGCTCCTCTTGTGATAGCCGTCCCACAAGCTGGAGATACAAGAGGAAGTTCTCTATTAGATAAGAATTAAGAAGCATTGGAAGTTAAATGTCTTCGAAATGTAAGGAGAGGGCCCGTTTCGAAGACAAGATGACCTTTAGGCCGGACTAAAGGATCTTGATAATGTACAGCCTATAAGACCATCCAAGGGCGGAAGACTATATAAACGGCTTTAGAAGGCACTCGGTGTAGAGATTATCATGGTAGTGGACGTGACTAAATTACTATTTAGTCAAACTGAAGCAATAGTAACCAGTGACAACTTTGAAGATGAAGCATATACACTTTTTCACGTGAAAATGCTTCGAAACAAGATAGATGATCAAAATTGCCATAGAAAGTCCCTAGTGGTAAAAAAAGTCAAAGGAAGAACCTGTTGCAGCAGTCCGTGGACATCATAACTGCTCCTAAATCCTAATTACGTCTACGATTGACAAGTTTGTTTCATAAGTAACCATCCAAAAGAATGCGTATTTTGCAATGAGTTGCTACAATAGAGGGAAACAACATAAGCCCAAGTGACACAGCATAATAAGCATGTGTAAACATTATCATATACATTATCCTGGTGGGGTGTTTAGAAGAGGAGGTACTATATAAGGTCGGATTGAGAGTAGAAAGCAAGGTACCTTCGTCAAACAATTTATGCTAGTAACAAGCATTTTCTCATCTTCAGTGACCAATAATGGAACAATAACCTGCTCATCAAACAATCACATCACCCAACAAATTGAAAAATTAATCACTAGCAACCTTCACTTTTCTACAAGGAAAGAACACCAGAATTTGAATGTGAACGCGCGCATGAGAGAGAGAGGGAGGGGGGCACGTACACTTAGACATCTGAAGGGATCATACTTGGACAATACGATAGATAAGCAATGCTCAGCTTCATTTGAAACCTAAAAGCAGAAAAATAAAATATAAAAGGTGGATACAAAACAAAGCTAATGACACCAGATATACGAATACAAAAGATATATGGTCGAAAAGACTAATCAAAGAAATTACCTTGGCAACGTCATCCTTATTAGCGTGAAGTAGCTTTTCAATTACAATCTCGATAGACTCTTCCATCATATCTTTCTGGAACCATAAGAGAAATGTAGAATATACCCCAGATATAAATTATGCAAAGCACGAGAAAAACACATGCAAGCATCTGTGAAAAAAAAAGTTCCAACAAAAACTAACAATCCTGGTACTTTTTTAAAAGCAAAACAACACACAACGCACCTGATTCTGGAGCATGTCAGTAATAGACAAAAGACCGAGTTCACGGATGAGGGAGTCAGAATCATCCAACACCTCAAGCACAATTGTCAAAATTTGATTGAAATACTGCATTAAAGCCACGTAACCGTAAGTCACCACACACACACAAATGAGGTCCTCTTCCCTGAAGGAAAAAATTTCAACCACTAACATAAAGAGAGAAAAATATGACAGCTTTCGGAAAATGGTAGATTCCACTTCATCAAGGAAAGAAAAGCTAACAGATATACTTTGATGGGTTGACACATACAACGAGTATATAGATTCAGGATCATCAGCTGTCAGAACAGAACATCGGCTGTCTTATTCAACGAATAAGAAATAGTTGCCCTTTAACCAGTGTTCTTTTTTCAATTAACACCATTCCACATAGTTTTGATAAATGACATGCATCATATAAACTTTGTAGAACACGCAACAGACAGAATTGGCACCAAGTTTCTACCTCACTACAATGCCATGTTAGAATACTGCACAAAGAAGAACATTCAAGGCATAAGCCTCGCAAAGAAGGGGGAGACTGAGGTTTGTCATTGCATACCTTTGTCCAAATAGATATATCACTGGCCTGAGATATTGCAATTAGTTGCTGAAGTCCAGATCTTCTATTTGAAGAGGAAAGATCATCATTGCCGTTACCGATCTACAATAGAAGGATTCTAGATTCATTAACCTCAATGAATTTGTTTTTCACACTTCTAATCCACTGTTTCAAAAAAGTAAACCATGTTATCATTACAAGCCACTAGAAACTAAATGATATCTTACCATGTGTAGAATTCGGGGAATACTCAGCTCATCTCTCAATGCATTAGCCTTAGAAGCGGAAAAATTGCGATTGTCAAGGTCAACCTCAGCTGAAGTCTCACCATCAGGACTGCAGTTTTCAGCAGCTCCAAGGTCAGAACTGCTCATAACATTGGTGTCCACCTGGGGACTAGACAAGCTCTCCAGACTCATGGCAGATACATGTTCAACCCGACCAGTCTGGGAGACTACGTTATCATCAGTGGGATTTATTGTGCAGCTCAGATCTTCAGGCTTGGAATCAGAGAAGTCATGGTACAAGTTATCATGAGTTTCATTAGATGCTACATGAATCCCACCAGTAGGCAGGGATGAATCTTGCATAGAACTCCACTTCCTGCCCCCATTACTGTCTAGGGAACCAGAAGAATATCTGCCAAAGAAACTAGCCGTCCTTAACTGACCAATATATCCTTCTTCAGATGATGAGCCCACAACATCAGAAGGATCATAACCAGACTTGGAACGCTGTCGCTCTCTCTTGCTTTGCAAATAGTTCATCAGATCGACTTCAATACGAGGAGTGTACTGTTTAAGAGCTCGTCTCAAGGAGTTCTGCTCCTCGACAGACAAACTTAGGATAAAATTGAGAAATGCAGTCGAATCATAGTGGGAGTAAATTGATATGAGACAAGAAATAGCTGCTTCCTTGAGCTTTGTATTTTTATCATGGGCTAGGGGAATCAACTTAGCAAGCCATAGTTTTAATATACCAATATTACCAGAACCTTCAGAGTTTGCCTCATGCTTGTTAAAAGAATTGATGGCAAATTCTATCACCGCCAACTTTGCCTTGGGAGAGCGTTGTTCATCGAGTGATCGAAGCAAAGCAGGTAGCAGAGAATCTGTACTGTATGATTTACTCAAAATTTCTAGAGTTGCTGAGCAAGGCTTCCGAACTAACTCTTTTGGGTCAATTAAACGCGAAAAAACATGTGGTACGATTCTTTCCATGTAACTCTCAAAGGGTTTGCGGCACGATCTAATGATGTCAGCAAGAGTGGAAAGAGCTGCCTGTGCAACTTTATGGTGTGGATCATCCAAATGCTGGAAAAATAGCTTCATGACCTTCTCAAAGTTTTGGATAACTTCTTGAATACCTCTCGGTCCTTGCTGCAGCAGAGACTTTATATAACTAAAAGCAGCAACTCTAGCAGACCAGTCAGAACTTGGACTAAGACCCTCACTAAGAGCATCGCTCAGAGATGCTGGACCATCCACATAACTTGATAAATCACTCAGCGCTAGCTGGCTATCATCAAAGCTTCTCCTCCTGCTTGCAGACATTCTTCCCACCACAGCCTTTCTCGAAAGTGGCCTCTGGAAGTTGGGGACATGACTGCTCTGTAGATCTCTTAAACTTCCATCTCTGTGTGGTGTGTCCATATATTGCCTCTCCATGTGCAGATTCGTCAATCGCCTAGCTTCCCTAATGTCACTTTTCTCCTCAATTGAACTCCTTTCATGCAGCTTCTCTGAAGTTCTCCTTGCTGAATAGGCAGAAAATGCTGACAAAGTCTCAGTTACCGCATTACCACGATAGGATGACTTGACAGAATCTTTGGAAGCTTGATTTTGAGAAATGATATCGGATAAACCCAAGCCACCATTTCGGTTGCTACCCCTGCCGATGACAGATGCAGATGAATCTGCGGCTAAAGAGCTCTGGTTAGAAGCTGGAATTGCATGTGGAGATGGGGGATCACGAGAAGAGGGACGGTCAACTCCTGCACTAGGGGCAACACGAGAGAAATTCAACTGCTTACAAATCATCAAGAGTATCCATCCAAAAACTATGAATATTTACTTCAAAAGATGGGAAGAAATAAGTCGAGTCCATCTTTACCTAAATCCAGACTAGATGAACGCAGAGCCAAAGGATTGCGCTTGTCAGATACATCCAAGCCTCTAAGCATGCTTTCAATGGCACTGACCTTCTCTTTGCTTGAATGTAACACACTTTCAAGACTACGTTCGGCACCTTTACCAGCTGCTTTTGTCTGTGACAAAAGCAGCCCTGAAGAAACAGAAGTCCCTGGGGACAAACTAGACGTTTTATCCATTGCAACAATAGCAGAAGTTCCATATCCAGGTAGACTTGTATGAGCAGAGGTATGAGTGGATGACATATGTGCACTTCTCTCACGAATCGAAGGAGAAGCATGTCGCCTGTGCAAGCCACCATCTTCTTCATTTATTATCTGCACAGAAGGAGGGGTAAAAGAAAGCTAAATGGACGAGAAAGGGTACACAAAGGCCAAGGATATCCCTGTTCATAAGAAGCATTTACCCTCTGAATCACAGGATCAAAAGATAAAAACAGGCGGCGGGAGCGCTCTGGCCAAGTTTTTGAAAACATTCTATAGCACATCCTGGCTGTAGATCGAACCTATTAAATTTAAAACATCAATTAACATTTTAACTGAAATGAAAAAGCTCAAATGCATAAACATTTCAAAAAGCTTTACCTCACTCATTGCATCGGCAACACAACACCTTATAAGATCCTCAAAAAGATCAGCAGATCGCTGTATTTCTGGCGCATCAGGCCATTGTTCCAATATCAACAATACATACTCGCAACACCTGACATTCAACAAACATAAAAGAAACAATGTAAAAGAAGTAACAATTGTATTGGGCACAGAACAATATGCATTGTCGCCTGCCAGTGATGTGTTCAATGAGAAAAAGTCACTTAACATAGTGAGTTTTTTAGCACCTTGCACGAAGTACTGCATTTCGGTCATTCTTTGCAGAGTCAGCTAAGCGAGGAAGAACACGTGAAACCTTGCAGTTACGCAACATCTGCAGGAAAAAGCATTCAGTGTGAAAAATTATTAAGTTAGAAGTAATATCTGATTTTCTCTTTTTGGCTAAACGTGCTGATGAGTTTATTTACCGTTTTTATACAATTATCAGCAGACTCTGCAATAACAAGGACAGTGATCACAACTAGCTTGAAAAGAACCTGATGGGAATAACACATTATCAATAAATGTAGAGTCAAAATGAAAAGACCAAAATTAAAGAGAGTTTAGAGCGTACTGGAATGAACAACTCGGCACACGCTTCAAAATCTCCCAGAAGCTCCTTGGATAAAAAGCATAGCAGGTGGCAAGCCTTCAAAGGACATAACACAACCAAAAAGCGGCTTTTATACAGTATCTTTTTTATAAAGACTTAATACATTACTTGCCGTAATGTTTGATTAGAGAAGCAAATTTGCTAGTGATCTAGCAAAGTTGAACCAGCCTTCAAAGCACATAATACAACCATAGAAGCTAATATACAGCAGATTTTTTCTAGAGACTAATATTCATTACTTGCTAGAATGTTTGATTACAGAAAAATTTTCACTAGTCATCTAGCAAAATAAGGTCCTCTTGTTTTACCCGTGTTTTCAGGGGCAAGACTAGCTAAACTCCTACAATTGATGAATCTGAAAAGCCAGTTTGCTTGGCACATGTAACTGAAGTTCCGGCGAGTTGGCAACCACTAGAGATTTGTGGCAACTGTTTCCTTAATCCAAAGTATAGAAGAAGTAAGAAGCTTTACAAGCAACAGATGCGGAGAAAAACATGCCAAATAAATCTGTCATTGGTCATTAAACATGACACGGAGACAGGAATGGTATTTGAGGTAGGAGATCTCAATGAAAACGATGCCTTTGCCCCTTTTTTCTACCCAAACTTAACTAAAGATTAAGTGCCGCCTCAGTGGCCAACTTAAGATCAAAGCCAAAGCAAGTCTGCTTGCCAATCCGCCAGTCATGAACCAACCTTAGGAGCCTCTAATTGCACAGTTCGAGAACCACCGGTGGTAAAGCAAAATACAAACAAAAAGGGAGGCACTAAGCCACGGAGTTGCACCTGCTTCACTATGCTGGACCTTCTGTCAGACAATTGTGTGCTTAGAGGGCCCACAAGTTGCTTCAAAAGTCCCTTGAAACATGGATAGTCAGCAGCACCTGGTAACAGTATGATTGATAACAAAAAGACTTGCATTAAAACCTGGTTTGTAAGGCTTCAGCAAATAATACCACCACTACCATGGTTGGATACGAAAAGGCCAGTAGATAAGCTAAATGGTACATTAACAAGGCCTCAGCAAATAATACCACCACTATAGTTGCCCTCATGAGCAAAGTCAAGGACAAGAAAGATATAAATAGGGGTCAGATGATAAAAACATTGAAATTGGTAAGTAGAAGATTGGACAAGAATGCGTGTATACAATATTAAGATTTTGTGAGTTCTAACGCTAAACCAAGGTTGCACCGATACATTGTTGATTATATCAGTTCTATCCCGATAAAGATTATCCAAACAGACATCTAGATATTCACAGGGAAACTTATAAGTTCTTCTTTTGGCAATTGTTATAGAATCTGTCTACTACTATTGTTGCTGTGCAATCAAGTCTGATGTGCAGCGTATGCATTGGAAACATGTCCTAAAACTGTAGCACCCTAAGCTAAGAGGGGGGAAGATTGGTTCTGAGGTGTTCACTGAACACCTTTAAAAAGCTGAAGCACCCTTTTCGGAGGTACCACTGTGCCACTAGATCTATACCCATCTCAGTCACATTTGGCATGGTCTAACATTTCAAGCGAGGTGGCAAGCATGGGTTCTACTTTTAATGTGGCAACTAGACCCGTTTCTTTGAAAAACCAACATAAAATTGAAAGTTTTTGAGAATGACATAATCACTTGAGAGAGAGAAAGAGAGAGAGGGTGGAGTAAAAACCTCCAAGAACTAGTGCTTCGATTTTCTGCATGGCAGCAATGCGAACTGACCAATCTTTATCCGGTACAAGGGTAGAGGCAATCTTCTCAAATTCCTTTATCAGCTCTTTCTCTGAGTATACTGTAATTGGTTCTACAGGTTTTACTGTGACATCACCTTCAGCTGCACACAACAGAAACGATAACACCGAAACATTAAACTGAAGCACATCTTACAAATTTTTTCGAATGCTTCGTGGTCAGAGTAGGACTGGAAGAGAGAAGTACAGAACAACACAAAGAAAAAGTCCATCAATATTAACAAATACACTTGCCTTTACCAACAAAATGTCAAAACATAATACATCCAACCCGCACCCTCTCTCAAGGAAAGGGCAAAAAAAAAACACATTCAATCGAATGGAAGAGCATTCTACTTCTACCTTATATGTGGTGAAAAGATATCTTTGGGGACTATAGTATATATACTTTACTTAAAGATAGCTGGAAAGGATTAAAGTGAAGATGCTAACCTCCAAATAGAGACATATCCCTGGTAGAACTCTTTGCCCTGGGACTATTTCGTTTAGGGTTATGACTTATAGGCTTTGTATCTATGGCAGCAAAATTACCCGTAAGTCCATTTGAATTACGAATTTGTGGTTCGAGCTTCTCTAATCTTGCATTGATCTCTGTCACCTGCAATCATAATTTTTATCAGGAGGCGGCAAAGAGATCCTTTCTGTGAAAAGCAAAAACACTGGTTATCCAATCAAATAAAAGAAAAGACTGCAACCCTCAAAAGTTTGTGTACTTCATCAGAATGTTCAAAATTAACAGCAGAATGATAAAATCTGTATATTAGAACATGCACATACTCACCATTAATGAAGGGAGATGATGCCTTTGAAGTTCATCACGAAACTGAGACCCAGCCTGTGTATACATCTCCTGGAAATAGAGGACAAAAACAGCCTTCTCAGTGAATGTGGTCCAGCAACCAGCTAAAAGCCAAATCAAAAAGCTGAAGATAGAACTGCCATTTCAAGTTCAACAGGCAAAACATGCTGCTTCCCTGGCACGGCTCACCCATCTTATAAGTGACAAGCAACCATATAACCTTTCCATAAAAGTTGGATCAATTATCCTTTGGAACAGTGACATCAGAAAATAAGTATCACAGCTGCTTAAACTTAGTTTATGCTTCTTGTATCAAAGAATTAGAAAATATGTCAACCAGCACTAGGCTTTATTTGAGAAAGGAACCATTACTCACAGGATCATAGAAGAGATGATTAGAAATTGAAAAACAATATGGGTAAGGACCAATTGTGAGCTTTCATGGTAGAGGAGTCTTGACTACTGTCACTCACTTGTGATTCAACACCGATTTTGATCCTTGAGAGAACTTACAAGCACTGACCAGGTATCTAATAAAAATACGAGCTAAAACAAATTAATACAGACAGCTTCTCTTATCATTAAACAACTTCTGGGTGAACGGAACATCCAGAGTGGATGCATTGTGTGTCTCTCCTTAATGTTGCCATCACTGTAGAGGTTACTTATGACAGAGATAAAGCAATATGAGGCTTGTTGATGTGATGAACATATCAATGAGTTTGGCAACAAAATATTATAATTCAAATGCAACTCCAACTACTGTTCTGTGAGATGGAATCCGCTCTACTACAGCTGGCCGAAGCAAAGGATTTGGGAGTGTTTTTGCAAGATAATTAATTTTTCCATGCAAACACCTTGCTTTTAGTATTTTCTGTTTACCAATCACACTAATGTACTCCCAAAACTACCAAAAATAATTAATTGGACGAATTTTGAATTATATGATGCTTTTAATAATAATAAAAAACTCTACACAAGAAACACAATGAAATATAAGGTCAGACAGGAGACTTCTTAACAAATTAAGATAGCTCCTAAGATAACTCCACATAAAGGTCTTACAAGGCTTGAGGGAGTAATGTGTCAAGGATGCCACTGACCTCAATGCATGATATAGCTGCTTCTCTAACACCATGATTTGAGTCGTTCAACATTTGCAAAATCTAGAAAATGAAAGGAAGCATTAACAAATCCATATTGGAGGTAAAAATCTCTGTACTCTCCAACAAAGTCTAGTCAATGGGCATACCGGCGGAAGGATGGCCCGCTGAAGAGGAAGCTCTGTAGATGAAAAGAGACCAATTGCAGAAGTCACAGTCCGAGCAAACTCTTCTCTGACTCTCCAATTTTTGTGAGTCCAAGCAAAAGACCCAGCCCTTTCAACAATTATTGTTGGCGAAGAAACCTGCAGGAAACGCATAACCAAGATCAAGTTTGACAAAAACCTAGAAAAACAAGTGAAACATCACTATAGTCTATAAGGCACCAAAACATGGAAAATTTTAGTAGGAAGAAGGAAAGAAATATTAAAGTCCCCTTGTGTTTCCTACAATAAGGAAGAACACCACTTTTCATTTCCTAGAATTTTTAGAAAACAAAGATTTAGAAGAAATGCTTTGTTGTCGTATCTGTTCCGCTCTGGTTTAAGCCGGTAAGGAGCAAAAAACCAGGCACAACTAATATAAGGTTTTCAGACAAAGAAACTGCAGAAAAAAGAACTAAGCAGTTTACCTAAATTGAGTCATTTTTGTTGCAACATATATATCGCATGAAATAGGGATGATAGACGAAGTGAGCAAAGAAAATGATATTTAATCAACCCATTCGAATTAACATGAACACATTAAGAAACAAATTTGTTAACTGAGAACCAAACTGAACCATTTCTCAGTTTCAAGTTTCCTCTTGGTAAATCCTGTTCAGGCGTAGGAACCATAAAAAGTATACAGGTCGTTCCCACTCTTTGCATAGATTGAAGCTGAAGTAACGCATGATGATTGCTTTGAACTCCCCATCTAATGATCCCCCAGTGCTCCTAAAAAATTCTCTAAAAATCCTCTCCTTACAGGGAAAAACTAAAAACTGCAAAAGAGTTAAAAGAAGCTTCACAGGCAAAATTTGGTCAAAATTAAACCATGAAACATCTGAAATGAACTAAGTCAACCAAACTTGTTTTGTGCATTGACTTCATTTCAGGTTATTAAACAGCCTTAAAGAAACGAGAGAGCAAGGGTTACAGAAACGATATTTAAAGTCAAAAGCTCCACCCCACAACGCTACAAATTAAAACTTCTAATACGAAAACAATAATTCTCAAATATCAGCAACAAGGAGATCCACTATTAGCATCTGATTGTTAAACGAACGAACCAACATTTTAGAAAATCCGGGAGAATTTTTTTTTTCCTCAATCGACAAATTACCGCGCACTCCAAAACCTTCCGAATTTTCACAGAATCTTCACTCCAGCAGTCATCATTCCAAACGCAACCCCATCACCGCCTCCCATTTTACACGGCACACGCGAGGGAACGAACGGAACAGTTACCTCCATGAGAGTGAGCAGCAGCCTCCGGGCGGCATCCCTCACAGGCTGTTTTCCGTCTCCGAGGCGCTCGACGACGGCGGGGACGAGCGCATTCAAGTGCAGCTTCAAGTGCTCGCCGGAGAGGACGGCCGCAGAGGCCAGGGCCTGGAGCGAGCCCTCGCAGACCCTGAAGTTGTTGTCCTTGAGGAGATCCAAGCAGCAGTCGACGAGTGACCCCGTCTCGGGGGCGGAGAGGCTCTTCCTGGAGGCCTCGAGGAGCTCGTAGAGCCGCTCCACGGCGGCCAAGCGCTCCTTCGTGTCCTTGGCGCGCGCGAGCTCCAAGGCCTCCTCCATTTTGCAGGAGAAGACGGTGGGGATCCGTACGACGAGGAGAGAGAAAGCAGATCGAGCGGAGGTTGTTGGTTCAGAGTTCTCCGATGAAGAGAGAGAGAGGGGGGCTTGAGATGGTGGTGAGTGTTACAGTGGAGGAAAAAAAGTAGTTTTCTGAGTGACGCTGACGCTTACTTTGGAGAAGCGACAGAGACCTGTGTGTGTGTGTGTGTGTCCGTAATAGAGAGGAGGCGGATAAAATTGCCCCCGACATGGGAATGATTTACGAAATGTGCCACTGCGCGACCCTGTCAGTCACAGTCAGTCGGACTAAGACGACCTCGTCGGACTCGGGTTCTGCACGTGCGCCAGGTGGGTCTGGGTGACCCGACAGAGTAGGACGTGGTGGCGCGGTGGCGGTGGCGGCGGTGCTACGGATGAGCACGTCGTATGGATCTACCCCCACAATACATAGTGAAAATTATTTAGGCAAAAACAAAATTAAAATCCGCTCTATATCCATTAGAAAAGACCTAATTCGGTAGAAAATTCATGATGGATTTCGAACGACATATACCCACTCTAATTTTGTTTACAACACATGGTTATGTGATTAGATCGGTGATCAAAATCCCCAAATTTAATATTCATCTTCTAAATGACACCACTCAAAAATTAAACACGGCAGCATTTATGAGGGAAGCTCATGATTATCAAGGCAGTGCAAAATAAAAAATGGAGTATTCGTATGTGTGGAAGTGGCTTTCAAATTCTAATATTCAATTCTAGAGGATCTGCGATCTGAAGGGATCAAATGCTGCATTTATAGAAGCATTAGGCAAGATGGCAAAAATTTGTCCGGACAAAGATGGATAATCTCAGCTAACAATAAAGGAAGGGTTGACAAGAATGGCACCTAATTTATGTCGCCATCTCCATCAGAAGAAGAAAAGGGACCGGAGACGCTTTGGATCGGAGTCGAATGGACGACGAAAAATGGCGCATAAACCTAATCATGGTGACAAACATGCGGCACCAGATTATAATAACTAAGAAGGTTAGTTCACGGGTCACTGCATGAATTATGCTATGTGATGGGCCGGGGGGAGGGATTAGGGGAGAGAGAGGATAAGTATCGAAGGAGGGCGATCATTTGCTGGAGAATCATAAACAAGAGGAGGCCTTAACTTGATGACAAAGCCATCCCAACTACTGCCTTTTGGACACAAGCACAAGGGAGAAAAGGGAGAAAAAGGGAACGAGAGCTTATGCGCACTTTCGCTTTTGCTTCATCATGCTGGCCTTTGCCATCCTGACGTTTAACAAATTATTTTCTTTCTTTTTTTATTTTTTTCAATTTCTGAATTGTGTAGAGCAAGAAATAGATTGATCTTTACAGGTTGGCTGATTTTGAAAAAACAAAAAACGAAATCGAGGGTTGGCCAATGTAATAACCTTTTGTTAAGAGCAGAAGAGATTCCTACTAGGCTACTCCAAAGGGTTCACTGAAGGTCAGACTATTCTCAGTCAAGAAATCTTACAGAATTAGCGCAATTGGACGGCATTTTCGTGTTGGCACCTGCTAGATCCCGAGTTAGAAGTGCCAAAGATACTCCCACAGCAGATAAGATAGTCAAAGCTAAGACAGTCAAGCTAAAACTCACGGTTGAAGGAGAAACAAGTACGCTGGTGAGATTGTAACACATAGGCTAATCATCCTCCATAAGTGAAGAAAAAACTGCCCGAATCTGGCATTGGCCGTAAAAATACGGTGCCTGTTAAGTTTAAAAGGCTCTGTACCGCACTAAACAACAATGATGCCGCTTGAGATGACTGGCAACCTCCCAGTCTATGGAGACCAATATACTGTCAACCGCAATCAAAAGTACCTGAAAAGAAAGATAAGACATATGGACAGCAGATAAAATCACAAGCAAAAGCCCAGTACAGAAACTAATCATACGCGCATGGAGTTCCTTAGCCAATTGTCACATTTCGCAGGACACGTGAAACGAGACGAGGTTTTATCTTCAAGCCCAAATTGTGTGGAATCAGAAGATCTTGCACATTCCGAATGCCCCCAAGACAGCAAAAGTGTCAAGGTTCATCATCATAAGGGGCGTATAATGCTGGTGACGATTCAAAAACTATACTCAGTCTTCCATCCCGTTGAAGATCAACAAGCATGCTAGCATCATTGGCAAGTTTGTCCAAATTATTTCCTCTCAAGTCCAAGAGCCGAAGATTACCTATGTCACAAGTGTATGGTGAAGTCATCATATCACCAAATATGAACAGATTAGATTAAAGATAATACGTAACACAATCTGAACAAGACAGTGTATAAGGCACAATTTAGCATGCGATTGCTAAAATTTAACCACCAGTTCACCAAAGTTTGAAAGATTCAGAATATATTATCTCTCCAAGATTTCCATCTAAGAAGATTGCTTCAGCATTCAAACTCACCAGAACAGCAAAGGATGTAAAACACTTCATAAAGATAGACATGGCCACTAAATATATCTGCGGCTGTCTACATCTTAAGCGAAATCACAACATGAGCCAAAATACAATTGAACCAACTCAATAACTCACAAGGTATTTCTGGAATGAAAATACCTTTCACAACTTCCAATGCTGAGCATACAACAGTGAGGGACTCTGGAGGCATAAGATTATATGCAGCACTGACTGCAACGAGCTCTGGCGCGCATTCAATAAGCTTTGACAAAAATTTCGCAGATTCGATCCCTCCGCGATTTTTACTGTACCAAGCAAATTAAATGACTTATGTTAAATATAGCGAATGTCCTATAAGAGACTTATGTTAAATATAGCGAATGTCCTATAAGAGAGGCTGAATAAGATGCCCATGCTCACTGTTAACCTTATATCAATCTTGACAAGCTTCAAAGAATTGGACGTCACTTTCTGTAGCTCTCGAAAGCCAGAAGAACCCAATCCAACACCACATATGTTAAGTACTTGAATCGATGTGCCCATTAACTTTACCAAGGCTTCTGCTACATGGCTAAAGAGACATAGGACCAAATTCAACAAACCAGAATGAATAAGCTCCAGGAATGAAGAGTAGTTGAAAGGCTAGAGGAAGGACCTGCCAAGCCTGTTATCTGAAATAGAGAGAGAACTAAGTGATTTATCTAAGGTGGATAGAGTATTTAAGAAATCAATAACTCCATTAGATGAAAGCTCGCAGTTTTCCAGACTCAAGTCAGCCAAGGGAAAGCCTTTTCCAGATGCCTCAACCAAAAAGGGAAGTAGATGCCTGCAGGGGAAGATACCATAAACAAAAAGGAAGTACTTGCTGTCTGTGAAGAAGTAAAACTTGTACTGACCTAAGCCCATCATCCCCAATAGGATTCTCACTTAAATCCAGTGTCCGCAAGGCAGGCATGTGAACAAGAGCATGTCTAAGATTGTCTGCATCTTCTTTGTGAAGATTATTTCCCCTGAATGCAAGGATACTGATATTACAATTAACTACAGCAATAATACGTTGTCCAAGATTTTATCGCAGCCAGTAATCACCAAACCCACTCTGCTAAACCAAGCTCAAGGAGGAAAATAATACAAAAGGGTGCAGGTGTTTATCCAAAACCCTTCATTCTGCATCCTAGTCTCTGCCGCTCAATGAATGTCGTATCATAGGTAAGAAAAAGGGGCGATACCTCAGATTGAGCACACGTAATGAAGCCAATGATTTGGCAGCTCCTGCAGATGAGATTGCGCTACCTTTGTATTTCCAGGTGAAACTAGACAACCATCCTGCTATCTGCAAGAAAAGTACATTTGATCTTGAAGTTAGTGTTTTCCCTGAAAAACAAAAAAAATGGCAACAAGAATTTGTGTACTACACACCTCATTGTCAGAGAGATCGAGGATGGATAGGTCAGACGAAGCATCAAGAAGCGTATTAAATACTAACTCAGCAAAGTTTCTGTCCTGGTGGACGTCACAAAATCTCAGTGAATACAAGCACCTGAAAGCAAAAGTTTCAAAAGCAAAACCAGGAATCAGGGTGTGAAATAAGCATCTGACAGAACAATATCTGCCTTGTGCATCGTTATGCACTCATGAGTTTGTGACTTTCAGATCTTGGAATACTTTTTTCATGACAATTTGCCCCCACCCACCAGGAAAGAACCAAAAAAGGGTTTGGAACGATATTGGATTCAGGCACTTAGTACAAAGTTCTTAGGTATTATGCCGCGAAAATCGGGCTGCATGCTTTTGTTATTCATCCACAGTGAATACTCGGGTATTTCTTGTACTATGTGGTTTCACAACTTCTTGTGGATTTTTTAAATCTTTAGTTTATAGCGCTTAATAAAATCAGAACACAACAGTGTCTGAAACGTAAAATTTGCAACTGATGTGAGACTAAGCAAGGTAATGTGAAATCAGAAGCTGGTTATAGCACAGAACAAAAATTACCTTCCAGATGAAAGAAATGACGAGAATTCAGAAGGTAAGACCGTATTACTGTCGAGAAAGCTTGACGCATGAACAGAGAACTGCTTCATTCCATGAGATTGCACACCCTTTACATGAAGAGAAGCACAAATTGCATTGACGAAAGTTGAAGGAAGCTTGCAGTGAATAAATTCAAGTGATGATAATGTTTCACGATTCTGGAGTAGAAGTTGGCATAAGGCATGGACCTGCAGAAACGTATTTCGTAAGCTTTCATATCAGAAATAGAAGGCCAAAGCATTTAATTAATATGTGCAGAATGCTTTGGTGGTTTATTTGGCCATGGTTAGAAGCAAAGTGAAAAAAATGGCATTATGGCTAACATTTATGTTTAACTGGAAAATTCACTAAAATTTTGCTTAATGTGGACAGAAATTGACATACATCATTCCAGTAAGAGAAATGCTCCAAGAAAGTAACAGTTATAAGTTAGAAAAGCATGAACCCTCAAGGAAAATAACACCACTTTTGAAATGACCAGAAAAAAAAAAGCATGAACTTTTGCTCGAGGGACAAAAATATCCACTAGTGTACACCTAGGACAAGAACAACTGAACTTTCTAATCAACCCAAAGAAACGCATGAATTTTCATTATCCATTGTTGACTTTTCGGTCCAAAGAAGTCTATTGGCATCTGAGGTGGCTAATGGCAGTGACATGATATGTGAGCACGATTCAAGAATTATTTGCTTGATTCATTGTGGAATCGATGATTAGAATCTCTATATTGCAAACTTGAAACACTAGTTGAACTTCATAATTTTGCTTAAACTACACAAATTAGCTCAAAAACAATGATTTAAAATCCTAATTTGCAAACTCGATTTGGGGCAAAATCTTAGGCACTTTGTAAACTCGATTTGGAGCTAAACTTATTCTGTCTCTCTATTATCCAAAAAGACTGAATCAAAACCCAACTCACACCGCATCATTTTTGTGCCCAGGGTATAAATTCGTGGACATTTGTTGCCCACAAGCTAAAGTTCGTACTTTTCTTCGGGTCGTCTGGAAAGCGGGGTTATTTTTCTCCTGAGGCTATAAGTTCGTGCTTTTTTCTGGCATTTGGCCAAAGGAAAAATATCCAAGTGTTTTAGTCCTGACCCTGGACATCATCTCACACTCACATGCACTACCTATAATTAAGCACAACTACCCATGTTCAAGTCAAATTCTATATCTTTGTTTGTAATCAGTTGTTCAGAAGTGCAAGTGAACCTCATGCCATCTATATTTGATATATAAACTTTGACCCCAATGGCCAGTGCACAAGACTCTCTCCTGTTGAACATGGTACAGGAAACAAAAGGAAGCACTTTTGGCAGAAAGTACAGATCTACACTGCCTCTCCTGGCAGTTTTCAATAGAATCTTCTCATACTTTTCATTACCATCATAGCAAATATCAACAATAGTCTATTACTCGTGCTCCTCCTACAAGAAGTAAATTTAACGAAACATAAACAGTGGATTGTGTAAAATAATGCACCGACACCTAATTATGGTAGGCAGATACTTGCTCTATCATGCCATGAGGTTGTTGCAGAGTTGAAATTTACATGCGCAGCTGCTTGAGTGAAGAGATGGTCAATCTAGAAGCAGATAATTGTAGAAAGCATCATCCCCAGAATGGCTTTCTTTGGCTTCAGCCGTGAAATATGACTCTTAGCTTTAGCAATGGCCTTTGCTAAAATTAGTGTTTAGAAAATATTATGCTTACATTTGTTAACTTTGAGGCTTTGACAATACCACAAAAGAAAAAAACGAAAGTTCAGATCAAACCATACAATTTTATGATATAATATATTTCTTGATTGACTTCTGTTGTTGAACAAAATTTGGACTAATAGTCCAAAGTAGAAACTAGGAGTGAAATCCACTCGAATACCCCCTTATTTAGCAATCAACCAGAAACTGAAAGCAAAAAGAAGAGCTCAAAAATCTATATTTGAAAACGTGTCATGATGTTTTATGTCTACAACTACTTCACTAACCACAGTATCTCAATTGGCTTACTTCCAAATCATCAGCCAAAGAGATGCAACGAGGGTAATCCAGCATGCCTGCCTTGCACTACCTTCTACTTAAATATTAACTCGTCTCCCATCGCTGCTCTTCTCAGAAGAATTTTTAAGAGAAGCGTGTGGATGGCCATGGATATGCCCACCTTCAGTCATGTATGGAGAGGGCAAATGGAGGGAAGGGGTAACTTACATGCTCCTTTGTCCTGATCCACCGAAGCACCAAGCTTTCCAATTTAGAATTCTTCAACAAATGCTGAAAAAGAGAAAAAACTAAAATTAGATCAACCATTTATCATTTTAACTCTTAGGCCAATAGACCACCATTTATTGACTCACCGCAGATGCTCACTGCTTTGCCATTCAGACGTAGTCAGGCCACAATCATGTTGGATTCACACACATTCCGGAGGTTAAAAAGGTAGAGCATGCATAGAATAGTTTTTTTATCGGCTCAGACCACCTTAAAAAGAGACCAAACATAGCACCAACTGAATTCATGCATTAACAACAAAAGGTTATCTAGATTCTCAGCATTGCATTTAGTTAGTAGTGGTACATGCAGTATGCTATTTATGTTAAACCTCATGTTTAAGTTGTGGAACCTATTCTCTTCCATATGCTTTGCAGATCTACCTACACAACATGACAGATTTTCAAAATGAGAGACAAAACAAAAAAATAAGATCTCAGAGTAGCTTACACAAATTTCTTCAATGCATAGCACATTTTGAAGTCTCAGATATCTGCAGAACAACAGAAAGATACAAGAGTAACACATTTTCTCGCCTCCACTGGAAATTATACATTACAGTACAGACTCTGAATGAGAAGTAGGCAGCATATACACTTGAATAAGAAAGGCGGGTACTATTATATCAACACATATCTATAGAAAGGTACCGCATGTAGTGTCCGAAATGCTGGCAATGCTGATAAAGTTTTGAGAACTTGGACGTCGGAGTATCACTTTGCCCCTCATAACCAAGAAATTTCAATATCACATCTGTGAAAAACCAAGAAACCACATTGCAGAAAATAAATACTGCCAAGAAAAAGAGTTTTAATGGATGGCTGGTATGTATCATTGTGAACAATGTACCAAAGCCTGTCTCAGACTCAAGTTCTTATTTTCAAAGCTTCATGTTTGACAAGAAATATATTTGAGAAATACAACGAAGGACCTTAGGAAATATACCTGAAATTCTTATTTCGCCTAATTTCCCGTCGAAGGATGGGAGCAATGCAACCTCTGCTGCTTCATCTATGCAACTGATTTCCAACACGAAGAACGATAGAATCAAAACGATGAAGGAAAAATATTATCTGACGTCGGCTTTAAAACTATTCATCGTACTTCTGCAAGTGCATCTCCCAATATGCTTGTTGCCAATCAGCTGGTTGCCTCTGGTCAACAAGGTCCGCCCAGCGCTGCTTAAACAATGACCTCCACATATCATTGAAGCTTCCATTCCTAGTAAAATAAACTCGTGTTCAATATCCTCTCTCGAACAAAGACTTGTCTAATAGTCGGTCTCAAATAAAACTCAAATTTAGGCACAACAAACTCTCACAAACCTTGCGCGTTTTCTACCATTTGTGAAGCAATCACCCGCGTCACACTCATCCTGTTTCCATTTTGGCCTGCTCAAAGAAAAATCTGAGCGAACTTGCATAACAGACGGTCCGCCGAAAAGGAAAAACACCATTGGTGAAAGACTAGAGAAATTAACAGACAGATTTCTCATAATGAAAAGCGCCAGCGGCGAATGATTGCGTACATCCTACTCGCTCCACAGTAGCTACTATTTAGTCTCCTCAATTCGAGGAAATGCGGTCACGAGCATCACACCACCAACCCATAAATGCACCACAAAACAAATTGACTCCAAGTAATGATTTCGAGCAAACAGGAGGTGTCCACTCACATCTCGTTTTGCAACTTGTGCAGGCTCAACGGCGGCAATCGAGCCACCAGGGCGTCGAACAGATGCGCCGGGAGCTCGTAGACGTCCGGCAGAACATCTTCCCCTGAGATTTTCGTGGCGAAACCATAGAATCAGAACGAAGGAAACCCTCCACGTTAGTGACAGCAAGAAGCTGCATTCGCCAAATCGCAAGAGAAGACTACCTCGAAGAAGCTCGTTCTGAACCGCTCCCAAGGAGAGAGAGACGAGAGACGGGGCCAACTTCATGACCGATGGCTTCGGGGCGTGAAGAAGGCGGAGATCGATCCTCGGGATGAGGCGAAGAGGAGGAAGGCGAGTCAGATTGACTGCTCGAGCTCGAGGGAGACGAAGGAACTCGCGAGGAGGAGGGAATCGGGCGTCTGCTCGGATGAATTTTACGCGCCCGACTTGTTTTCGTTTTGGGGGCAGCGTTAAAAAATCTTAAATTTTTGTTTTGGAAAAATTACACAAATCCCTCATGAATTATAATCTAATGTATAGTATGACCTCTGAATTTTTAATTTATTCAATATAATCTTTGAACTTTATCTCATTGTGTAATGCGGTCCGTGAAATTTTAATTTATTCAATGTAGTTCTTGAATTTTTTTTATACATATTCAATTAGTCGATGTCCTCATCTTAAATTAATGGAAGAACTACATTGAGCATTTTAATATAATTCATGGATCACATTAAACATGTATTAAAAGTTCAATAATCATGCATAGCAAATTAAAAGTTCAAAGATCATATCAAACATTATATTAAAGTTCGGGAATTAGATTGAACAAATTAAAAGTTGATGGACTATATTGTACATTGGCCATACGTCATAAACCATTCGTGCCATTATCTCTTTTATTTTTCATTTGGTAAAATCTTCTATCTTAATTTCGGGACCATTTGATCAATTTAATTCGTGAAGGCCCTCTATTTGCTGGAGTAAGCAGAAGATGGTTTTTCTCTTATTTTATTTTCCAATTTCCATCTCTCAAAAGCCTTAAACTTCGTTTCCTACAAATATTTTTGAAATCTGTAAATCCACGTTGGCGACACATGGCCGTCACATAAGCACTCAAAGGCCACCTAGGCGCCACATCGGCATTTGCTTCCACTCATCACACGGAAGGATTAATTTTGTACAAACCCAACGAGTTCATAAAAGTTCAGAAATAGCATCGTATACAAATTGGAAAAGCTTGGGGATCCACACTTTTAGGAGATGGTACGCTATCCTTTACAATTTTCAGCTATTCAATTTCCAAAAAATTGAAAATATTGATGATAAAGAATGGAGCAATTAATTCCCATCATCTCGTGGTATATATATCATGAGGAAGCTGAATAATTAATCACACATTAATTGGATATTGTACGTATATATTACAATTAACGACAGTATGCTTCCGAATACAAGCAAAAATACAATGACTCAACTAGAAAGAGAGACAAATTTAGTGCAACATAAAAGCGGGACCACAACAAATCATGTTAACCTTGACATATGTTGAGTAAACACTCCAATGAAACACTTGAGAGTTGGGAGAGTAATTGCTCCAAACTTATTAATTTTCGCTAGATGAGAGACTTCAATTAATCAGATCCTGGAGTCCAAGGCCATGATGGTGCTCAGGTTCATGGGGTTCATGTAATCGGTCGAGCCAGTCATGATCTGTCGGACGATGAGCCGGTTCGCACGCTCGGTCGGGTGGAACGGGTCCCAGAATACGTAGATGTTCCGGTCGGGGCACAGGCTCGAGAGGACGTTACATATTCCCACCCCGTTGTAAGCTCCTTGTCCACAGCACGCCATTTTCGACGTAACGAAACCTAGTCCAGAACTTAAGATTAGCGACACCCGAATAAACCGCAAACTGGTTGAGGAATCGTAAAGATTTAGGGTATGGAGAGAGGCAAAACCAAATCGTTGAGGGTTGTTGATGAAGTCCATGTTCATCTGGAACGCGTTGGCCATGACAAAGACGTCAGATCCGAGCTCCTGGTTCAGTCCTTGGAGCATCCGGACGAGTGCCGGGTTGAATATGGCGGCAGCTTGCTGGGGCTCCGGCGCACACTCGCCGTTCCGGCTTCCTTGCGAGGCTAACACGGCTGGAACACAGCCCAATGGCCCGGTCCCTGTAACCAGCACTCGTCGGGCTCCCAAGTCGTACAGTCTCTGCAAAGGTTAGTGTCCCATTAAGCACAAGTATTTGTCATCTCCTATTAGGACTCGGCCAAGATATTTGATTAAGGGGCGATTATTAAATCATCGAAGAGGAAGAAGAGAGGAATAATTGGTGAATTTACCAGGAGGATATTCCTGAACTCGGAGATGAGGTAGTCGGAGAAGGCTTGGAGGGAGAACTGGCGCCGCCTCGGGGAGAAGGGGCTGAGGAAGTAGTTGTTGACGAAGTCGTTGCCGCCGAGGGTCATCAGCACCAGCGCCTGGTTCACCCGCTGCTGCGCCTGCTCGGCTCCGATCAGGGCGCTCAGCCTCACTTGGTACTGTTGAAAGTTCGCGAACTGCTGGAACATCCTTATTATGGTGAACTGCAACAAGAACATCACAGTTTGATATTTCATCAGTTTTTATTTTAAGTTGACGACATTGAGCACCACATGAGATTGTTGTGTTCCAAATTCATACATATCTTTTGTAGACAAAGTTGGTGTTGGTGAAAAGGTAGATTGGAAAAATTGCAATACCTAACTCAGGGGTCGAGATACAACTATCTCATATCAAATTTGATAGACTATAATACATAATTCTTTAAAAATCGCACCAAATACCAAGTGCTGGCCCTTTTCAGTCACTCGTTCTTTACTATTTTCTAACATGTCTTCCATAACATGTAGATATCGATGTTGAATTGTCACGTTATCGATCTTCATCAACGGTCGGAGAACTCCAAAGGGAAATTAAGGTATAGGGGACCATTGCATATATCTTTATTGTGCACACTGTCACATGTTCTTTATTGATACGACGGATAATAGTACCGTGAATTAACTTTAGCATAATAGGTTTTGAATCGGAATTTATTCTTGTGCTCTAATGGCAGTGCATTCTCAACTTATGACTTAAGGATACATTTCATGATAACAGGCCTATAGCATGATAATCATGTTACATTTAGCCATTAAATGTTTCCTAATGAGCTAGTTGCAGGCATCAACATCTGAAATTAAAGCTTGTTGACCACCCAATATAACACTCTACACCCCTGTTATGGGGTTTCAAGTTTCGGTACGAGCCATCTTCATTTACTCCATTACAAACAGTCTCATGTGTTGACTGTCCCTATACGTTAAAACCCTAATCAAAGTCTGCAATTTTATGTTCCATTTTTGGATCTCCACTTTAATGGAGGTCTACCTGCTTCTTCTTGTGGGGACTGCTCCATTAATTGGTTATGCTGAAAAAAGGAGAGAGAGAGAGAGAGAATGTAAAACTTAGGTCAAACATCACATGACCAAGATCTTTCGCTTTTAGGGATCGAAGAACCATACAAACTGAACGCCGGTGTCGTTGAGGATCCCGATCCCGGCGGAAGCGAAGTTGGCGCCGATGAGTAGCTTCTCTCCGGTGAGCTCCGGGCTCAGGTACGGCAGTGTTGCCTCCGAACCGATCTGCTCACCTGAACAGACATCCCATTTGCTTACATGTCAGATTACTAGATGAGCATAACAATGATTAAACTTGGAACCATGTCATTACGTAGCAAGAAAATATGATTCTTTGAGCTTCTTGTCATTAACTGACATCACTAGTTCTCATGGGTGATTGGGATCAAACTAATTGTCACATTGTTTTCATTATCCGCATTTAAGAACCTTAAGTAAATATCTTTTAGCTTCTTTTATTAAGTGACAATAACAACTTCTAATTGACCATCCAAATCTAATGACAAGTACACTTTGTTTAGTGGGAAAACCCTACACTACATGAATCTAGGAGCATGAAGCAATAGTGACAGAGTAGACAGAAATCGGCATACTGATGATGTCGGGTAAGTTGAGGCCGTTGGAGAAACGGCCAGTCGGTCGGTGGGTTGGGTAATCGATCCCGTACGGCGGGGAGTCGGCGCGGGCAGTGGTGGCCAGGTAGTTGTTGTTGCCGCTGTCGACGAGAGAGTCCCCGAACACGAAGAAAGCTTGAGCCGCCTCCGCTCGAGGCGGCGGTGCTGCAATGCTCAGGGATAGTATGGCCAGGGAAGCAATCACTGAACTAAGCCGAGGGCTAGACATAATGGAGGATGACATGGAAGGGGACGTAGTCCTCTCTCTCTCTCTCTCTCTCTCTCTCTCTCTCTCTCTTCCTGGTGTTGTGTGTGTGAGAGAAAGAGAAGGAGAGCGTGCATGGTATGGGGTTTTATAGAGGGTTTTACTGATTATGGAGGATCCATCTGATCATCATGTTAAATATAAGCAGAGTTCATTCAATTTTGTCTTGGTTTATATATTTTCGGGAGGCTTCTTGTCCTTTAACCGTTAATGGCGGTGCGGGGAGAGTGGGTATTCCTAAAGGCAAAATTAAGATTTAGGGCACATTATAGTTTTCAAATTAGAACACAGTAGTTATCATAGACGACTTACCATGAAAACTGTTAGAATGCACGTGTGAGTCGTGTTAGAGAAGTCCCACCTTAGAGAATTAATATCGTGTTGAGCAGTTAATATATTCAAGTTGGCCCATAACTCATTGGTTTAAGCTTTTGAGTGAATGTGGATCCAACTGGATATATTGACGGGCTCGGACTTGGGCTCCCTCTTGGCGATCTTCCCAGGTGAAAGTATCGGACTTCCGCTGCGCTATCGGCAATAGTCGATGTAGACCAAAAATAATTATTAGGTCCATTGTCGATGTACATAGTTATTTCATCTAGTGGTACATGCAAGTGGTTTTTGAGCTGGGTTTATACTTGGTCGACCATCTCATTTTTATCTGTTATGAGAACTCGAATTCATAATAAATTTACTTAGAATATTGTGTAAGTATTTATTGTCAATTGATATGCTTGGACAATTTCGATCATTCAAATAATAATTACATAAAATCAAATAAAATAAACTTGTTGATTTAAATCGATTAATGAAATATGATGAAAGGATCGCACTTTGCTTTGTCACCTCATAGGTTGCAAACTGGCATAAGGACAACATTTTTTTTTTATCAATTAAGTGCCAACTTAGAGAAAAAAATGATCACTTTATTGCCAACAGCAAAAAATTTCAACGCTCTTACGGAATTGGCATTTAAATAATTGTTATTTAAAAAAATTAGCACTTAAATGATCACTTTAGTGCCAAATCAGAGACCAAACGATTACTTTAGTGCTACTAGCAAGAAATTCAAGCGACCTCACTGGAGTTGACACTTAAATAATAGTTATTAAAAAAATTGGCACTTATGCAACCCAAAAAATAATCACTTTAGTGCCAAATCGAAGAACAAACGATCATTTTAGTGCCAACAACAAAAAATTCTGACAACCTTATTAGAGTTGGCATTTAAGTAAGAGTTCCATGTCTGGTTGATCATTAGAAATCTTAAGGAGCACAAAACTTATGATGTATTTCTTGAGTTTGCTAGTAGATTTATTGGATCCTTAAAAGATTAGTGGAAGGCAGCCTCAGAGAGGTGACTATGAACATAGATGAAGCCAACCCAATTTTTGGACGATCATCTGGATGAATTTCAATTTGCCAAAATCATGCTTTAAGATCGGCTATTAAACAAAGAATTTTTATGAGGCAGAGGGAATTTAAAAAAATTGGTACTTAAGTTATCCAAAAAAAAAATATTGACGATAAAGTGAGCATCGTATATAAATATTGACACGTAAGTATTCTTTTGCTTGCTGCAAACATATAATTTACATTTAACGATAAAATCTTGGAATAAACCGACAAAAACTTGACATCACTAACGTCCGAAGCTTACTAAAAATGCGTCAGCTCTAGTCCACTCAGTCTTTTGGGCTGTCATATGGCACAATGTCTCTCCAATAACATGTGGTAGGACCATAGACAAATGATTTATTGTTCTGCAGGACATAGTAAAGCATCACCTCCATGTTAGCAACCGAGCGAAAACCCCGGAACAAGACGACATGCTCGATCGAAGGAAATTCCTCTCTTCAAATCACGACCGGAGAAAAACACCTCCTTTTACTAATTCCGATGGGAGGCTGACGGCCAACGTCGTGTTTCAATTCAGTTCGATTCTCCTTTTGGGTCTAGATGATTCGAGCTAATAGATGATTTACACACTAAAATGGGGTCAGAGGACACCGTCAAGACAAGGAAATTATTGAATAAGGAAAACCCTAATCTGCAGCTCTCCTGAATATTCACTGTATTGAAGGATCGTATCAGAGAGATAGTGTACGACAGTTTACTTCCTGTTGTTGCCCAGGAAGTGACGAAACAGTCGAAAGAAATCTTTTATCCTTCGGCTCGGTAATGGAGGAGCAGACTCGATCAACTTCGACCAGCTCCAAAGATAAGAACAACCCACAGGGAATGGGACCAGCAGTTAATGAAAATGGCCCAAGATCTCCACCTAAAAGAGGCCAAAAGGGCACGGCCTGCATTGAATGGAAGTTGACTTATGAAATTTTCTCTCCTGAAAAATCCCATGACTTTCCATGTGGAGTCCACACACCTTCATGGGCTGTAGGCATGTGTGAGGATGTGGGCACAACTTCATGCTCATGGGTTCGAATTCTTGGGAGGAAAGAGGCTTTCTCTTGCCATGTTTGATCGAATTTGGATGATATATGAGAAGAATTTGGTCTCTAAACCGGTATCATTATGGGGAAACATTTCAAATCGCGTGCGGCGCTGGTCCGAATCAACTGACCCGGAACCGACACGCGGGTGTAAAGAATATCACTTTGATCTGATAATTGTAACATGGCAAGCGTTAACATATATACACACACGATAACATAACCATGTGGGCAAGAGAAGCCGCGGAAGGACGGGAACAACCGCATGAAGAGACTAATACCTACTGCTTCTCAACGTTGGAGCTTGTGCAGGTGTTGACACAGAGAAAATGGGGGCTGACAGAGTTATCTTAACAGTTAGAGATGTAACTCATCACTGTAGATTTAGGCAACTGGGTTGGGAAAAATAGGAACAAGAACTTAAATAACAGTGCACATGTGACATTTTTGGTAAATTCATTGGAGGTATTGTCCGTCTGTTTGATCCATTCAAGCCTCATGATTTTACCATTTAAGGTGGTGCAGCTTGGAGTTCCAAAGTAAATCTTGCCGTTACGTCAAAAGGAGCTTCCGTGAGTTAATTTCGGACTTCGCATATACATCTCAAACACGCCCTCTCTCTCTGTTCGGTAAGCAAGTCAGTTCATTCTTACCCCCTTAGTCATCATAAAAGTTTGCCATGAGCCACTCATTATCCAAGCCCTCTAGCCTCGGCAATCACTCCCTCCTGTCATAGACCATAGCACAAAACACAATAACTAGAAAGAAATGAACAACTAATTTTACAGATTTTATTCATGGTTCTGAGATTTCTGCATTGAGAATTTGCTCAGAGCATGCCTGCGTATCACTATTCCAAAATGTCAAATTTGCATTGACATTTTGCTAGAGAGAGAGAGAGAGGGGGGGGTGTATTCCAAAGTTCAAATTTGCTGTTTTCTTCGGATCCGAATCCCCTAACCTCAATCCCCACCCTCCATTAATAGGGAGGAAATATTTTGGGGTATTAATGGAGGGTGTGGATCTACCTAACCTCCTAACCGGCGATTCGGACCCGTTTTCTTCACCTTTCTGAAAGTAACTTTCTGAAAGTAAGGAAGTAGTATGACCCGGGGGGGGGGGTGTTCCAAAGTTCAAAATTTGCTGTTTTCTTCACCTTTCGGAAAGTAAGAAAGTAGTATGACGTAAGTCCTTATCATGATTGAGACCGAGAGGACGGAGCAACCAGCATGTCACTATTCCACAATGTCACTTTCAGGTTGCTGCATTCTCAAATTAAATGAAACCACCAAACTTCCTTCCTCTTTGACCTCAGTCGGCTCAATCTCTTAGGACCCTCTTAAATTCTAAGTCATATGCTATGAATTCACCGTTCACTCGTTTTCTTGACATTTTATACATAAAAATAGACTTCGTATGATATGGTATCACAACCACCGATTCGAATATTGACGCTCTTTCTGAATTTTCTCTGGCGTGTCATATACTCATTATTCTGTCTGTTTTCATGCTCTACCATTTATTCTGTTAAAATTGTCATGTTCATAGCCCGTTTTCCCTTAGAAGGGCAAGCACCTGCCCTTGGTATCCGGGCCATCCGTTTTTAAACGGATGGCCTAGATTTCCTATTTTTAAGGAGCAACTTTTTGAGTTTTTTATTTTTTATTTTTTTAGTAATAATCTGGGCCATCCATTCATAACACGGATGGTCTGGATTCAAAGGGCAAGGCATGCCCTTATAAGGGAAGGGCAGACGATCCCTTCGCGGAGGCTAGAGCTAATTGATGTCCATTTATTAGGTAGGTTTGGAGATGTGATACTAGAGTGAGGGTGCATGTGGCAGGACTTAAATGAGAAAGCGCAAAGGACTTTATTCTCAGAAAGAGGAACTGTAATATATCTGTTTATTAGCAAGTATGCAGCACGGTAAAGAGATCTCGGGGGATGAGGCTGAAGAGTATCAGGTCCGAGGTTCGATCCCCGTGAGCACCGCCCGGCGCACACTCATGTGCATGGAAGCGAGGAGCGAGATAAAAAAAAAAAAAAAGTCATTTCATCAGCTTATCGCGAGTCAACAATCAGTCATGCATGGCTGGCCATGCCATGAAACTATTGCTTAGACATATCTGGGGAAACCCTAAAACAAGCTTGCACAACTTCGTACTTAAGTTTTCCTGTCGTGCATGACAAGTCCAAGCACTACTTACCCAAAAAATCTGCAGTCATGTTACTCGGAACAACCTCAGCAGCTCACATGTTCTCTCGCGTGCAGCGTCTCATTCATAACCCAGGTGACTGCACCGGCTTCGAATTGAAGTTATACGTGTACGTAAACATAACATACAACATCAATGGACAAGCTTTCTCTTTCCAATTATTTCTCCACCAACTTTCCCGTCACCCATTTAAATGGAGGGAGATAGCTAACCATGGTATAGCTACGAAGCTCAGATGCTATGTCCTAGGTAGGTCCAACATGATCATCATTCCGTTCCCAATATAGTGATTCCAGGTGCAAGTGATGCAAGCCCGAGACCAATGGAACCCGAGAAACTTAACTCTCCCTTTCAAGATATTATTCTACAACTAGGACGTCATAATGTTCACAATTAGAATAGAAAGAATTACCAAAAAAGTCATAAACGTGTTGTAATTATGTCAATTCAGTTCTAAACTTTTTTTGTCAATTTAAATTCCTAAACTTTTTACATTTGTGCTAATTCAATCCATATAGCCATCCGGTGCTAACGTAGACTTTAAAAAAAAATTCATTTATCTTTTCCTTTCTTTAGTTTTTTTTTCCCAACTCTTAGGGTTGGGAAGGGTGTTGCAGCCCTCGTCGGCACTTGGCGACGACTGCAACACCCTCGCCTAGTGCCTATGAGGCCGTCTTGGCCCCCGCCGGCCTTAAGGGTAAGAGGGAAAAAGCTATAGAAAAGAAATGAAAAAAAGGAAAAATATTAAAATAATACTAAAAAAAAAAAAAGTCCACATCAACGCCGGCAGTGCCTCGCCAGCATCGAAACGATCAAATAGTCTGAATTGGCAAAAATACAAAAAAAGTCTATAACTAAATTGTCGCATGCATAATAAGTTTAGGATTTTTTTTTTTGTTGATAATTTTTTTCAACTAGAATGAAACCATTAACAGAATTAGGGATGCTTTCAAAATAAACTTTTTTTTTATCATAACGCACGAGCTGATTACTTAACATGTATTGTGAACGTATGCTGTGCTTGCTGGGAAATGGCTCGCCAAAACCCAACTCATATTTTCGGCCAATTAATAATATCATCTGAGCAAAAAGTACGTAGCTGGAGACAGCCTTCATTTAATATGCATACAAGCAACCGCAGACCACTTCTGCCAGTGACCAGTCCTCTGCCCATTCCCTACGCGCATAGGGTAAAATAATGCAACTTATGTATAGATATTTTAATGATTTCATTATTTTTAAATTTTTTTTTCCTTCCCGGTGGAATTTATCTGCGCATGCAGTATTATCCACTGGATAGATGATCTTCAAGAATATCTGTAGAGGAAGAAACGAAAAGTAGCGGCTTGGAAATAGGACTGCTTCTCACTCTGAAGCCGCTTTCTTAATGACCTATCCCATCTGTCGCCCGACATTTGAATTCTTGTATATTTAGGATGCCTAACGAGAAAGCCGATTTCGCATACATTTGATAAATCATCAGCTTATGTTGAGCTGCAAGTGGAATGGTCGATTTAATAGTTGCTAAGTGAACAACCGAAGCAAAACCCTTGTTGTAGTCGATCCCGGGGCCTTTGTCTATAGCCTTTGGCGACCAATCTCGATTTCGAACATCTCAACTTCTACCTTGGGATACTTCTCCTCCTTCTTGAACACCCACTCCATGCGGAAAGGCCTGCGCATTGCGATCCTTGGCAAGATTTGCTGAATCCCAATCGAGTGTCGTTCTTGGCCGCTCTCTTATCTCTTCATCCGTGGCATTTCTCACTTTTTCCTCTTGGCAGAGAGATTCGAAAAATCCCACAGCGATTGACCCAATTGCAAGAGCGCTTTCGTATTTTTCGATTCAGGAACCCATGATTGTGAGTTCGATTCCTGCACTACGGAACTTCGATTTAAGTCAAGGGCCATTTAAGTCAAGGGCCATGGCATGGCGGGTGAGTCGCCGTGTCAGTTTTCCTCTCGACATCTGGCTAATTATGGTCATGCCTCTGCGTTACATAGGAAAGTGTTTTATCATAAAATGTTTTAAAGATTTTCTTCATCGTGGAGAGTTCAATTGGAGAGAGAGTGAGTGAGTGAGTGAGTGCGTGCGTGTGCGTGTGCGTGTGCGTGCGTGTGTGTGTGTGTGTGTGTGTGTGTGTGTGGGGTTTTAGCCTTTTAGGGGTTTGACAAGAGAGCGAGAGGCTTGATAGAAGAGAGTGAGAAGTCAGGAATTTTGCAATTAAAAAAAAAACGAAGAGTACAACAAAAAGAACAGAAAAGAGAAAGGAAATAAGAAAAAAATATATAATAAGAAATTCAGAAAAAAAAATAATCACAAGTCAATAATGGGAGTGCTATGTAACCACCACTTCGATGATTTCTAAGACTAAATTGACAAATCTTCTAAAGGTTTGAGATTAAATTAGCATAATTGAAAGGTTTTAGAACTGAATTGATAAATCGTCAAAATAGTTTAGTATTAAATTGACCAAATTAAAAGGTTTAAAGAGCGAATTGACACAAATATAATAAGTTTAATTTTTCTTTTTTTGATAATTTTGCCTGTTCTTTGTACTCATCCGTTGGAAATCAGTAGTCAATATGTTTCCATCACATGTAAGATGAACATTCCGCTCATTCATTAATTAGTACATATATACTAAGTCGATTAGAAGCCAAGTAAGACGTAAGAGGTCGCGTTACTTCTCCAGATAGCTGATTGAGGGAACTCATGTTTAAGTTAAGGGCCATGGCGGTGAGTTACCATGTCGGCTCTTCTCTAGATAAGTGATTAATTATGGTTCAATACTCAAAGAACCTCTAATTTTAGCATTTGTGATAATTATATCAAAAAAAAAATTGTCTCGCAAAAAATCTTCAACTTCAACATGTCCCAATTATATGTGAATTTTTTTTGTCTCATAAAAAATCATCAACTTTTACTTGTATGTCAATTCTATCACCATCAGCCATCCATCCATAATCATTGTAATTTAATCCTACGTAGCTCGAATTTTCTCGCCTAACTAACCAATGAATTTTCAAAATTTAGAAACAATAGATTTTAGAGACGACGAGATTTTAGATCTTTCGTCCAAATATCTTCATGTTCAGCCGTTCTTGGGGCTGTTGAGTGCCGAAGAGAGTAGGAAACACATCGTCTTGAGTAACTCTATATCTCCCGGCAATATGTAGGGAAGCAAGCGACAGAGAGAAGTACAAGGATTTTTTCATGTCAACTTTATTGATGTGTAATTCATTAACAACGTAAAAATGTCACGTAATATTAACTAATGGTGATTATGGATGGAAGGCTAATGATTGTAGAATTAGGACAAAAGTAAAAATTGAAAGTTCTTTATGAGACAAAAATTAAGTTTTGGATATAATTGAGATATACACTAAAGTTAAGGATTTTTTTTTTTGTACTAGATCGGTAGAATTGAGATAAAAGCAAAAGTTTGTGATAGAATTGGGACAAAAGTAAAGTTGGAGATTTTTTATGAGACAAAAAAAGTTTTCGATATAATTGTTACATATGCTAAAGTTGGATTTTTTTTTTTGTTGGTATTAGGCCCAAAATTATGTGGAAAGGGATAACTCCCACTCGCAAACCTCGACAGAATCATGATCGAGTTGAAGAGCTTCTCTGCTATCCTCCTCTGACTTTTTTCCAATCACTCTGTGTGTGTGTGTGTTGGGGAGAAGACACGACAGTCAAAGCTTATATCTCAGCCAAAGCCAAGAAAATCAATGTAAATCAAATTAAGGATGCAGAGATCAGTTAATTGGAAATATTGTAGAAACTATAGCGGAAAAAAACATAAATTTAAAATAATCTACTATAAACTACTTTTTTTTCATTCAGTAAGTAGATTCAAGAAGAAAATAAAAATGTTTTACCTATATTTGGATTGGATTGCAACTATTGTACAAGACTATCAACTAGCACAAAAATGTAAACCACAGAATAATCCACATGAACTGTCTTCTATTAAATTGAAAGGAAAAAGAAAACAGGAAAGAGGGAAATAAATAAATAAATAAATAACAAAAGCAAAAGGATTAAAATAAAAGAAGGGCCTTATCTTCTTTTCTTTGGTAACCAAGGCTTCCCACGTGTAATGAACTATTCCTCGGGACAGTGGGGATATGAGCGTCAATGTTACCGGTTAAGTCCCCCAAGACGCGGCCAGGGAGATTCGAACTTGAAACCTCATTAGTTTAACTATCTAAGGTTCAGGGATATCACTAACTCAGCCAACGTCCCATTGGCAAGGGCCTTATCTTAACGCCTAATAAATCAGAAAATATAGGGAATGATTCATTCACCTGGTAGATAGTGAAGGCTATGTTGAAAGTCAAAACCCGCCATCGGCTGTTCACAAATCCTAAGGACTGACCATTGCTTCGCCTTGTTTCATCATCTCCAAAAAGAATTGCACTTGGGACGATGAAGCGTCCGACGGTGACTAGTGCTCGCTCCATCGAGCCTCATCGAGTGACTCTCGCCGCGTCGAATAGCTCTCACCGGTGCCGCCCATGGTGGAGGCCGTGGTATGTCCCCGCGATAAAATTAGCGACGTCAGGGTTGCGAGAAGTGTGCGATTTGTTTCGGATTTTTCTCTTACAAGAAAGGAGGACAAGTGTTGGGTTGTCAACATTTACAGCCCCGCGACGGACGTTCGAATTGCCCCGCTTTGCCGAGATTTTTGCCAATTAAGATTGGCACCTACCTTTTTTTGGTCAGGTTAAGGCCTGGTTGCTTTATGGATCCGATCCACATTTTCCTTTTTGATATGGTGTTCGGGTAATTCACCTCAATCGATGTAATTCACTGTTGACCCTTATTTGTCATTTTTGCCGAACTAATTGAATTGTTTTTTTCCTTTTTCATATTTACCATTTCGATTATAAGTGCGCATTTGTCTTCCTTAACAGCATTCAGCAAGGATTTTGAAGAGTAGTTAGCAATCCACATAGTTTTCTCCCTTAAACATCAGCTTTATTTAATTGGAGAAAAATTTCAAATAAGGACACTTCCGGCCTGAAGTATTTCTTGTTTCGAACAAGAGCCTAAAATGTCCTTATTGTCTCAAATAAAAGCTTGAAATGGCCATGTTTATTTCAAATAAAGGTTTATCCTTGCTGGCCGGCCGAATATTATGGCATGTCAAAGATATTTTCGTTAAAATATAATTGTAACCTAATTTTCAGTTAAATTAAATTATATAAACTAAGGCTACGTTTGGCAGTCAGGATATAAGTCAGGATAGGATAAAATTTATCCTATCCTGTGTTTGGTTCCTACTCAGGATAGGATATAGCAGGATATAAGGTGGATATAGCCCGGATATAATTATCCTAGGGGGGGAGGTAGGATAAAGGCGGATAGGATTTCTTTTGTTTATGGTATAAAAACTATTTTTCTGAATAACAAACTTCTTATATAATAAAATTAAAATAGTAATTATTTTTAAATAAATTTGAATTCTAATGTTAGAAAGAAAAATAAAAAAAATAATTTTTATTTTTATTTTTATTTTTATTTTCTATAAATCATATTTATAATTTGATTTATTTCTTCATTATAATATATATTTTGTATATGTACACACACACACACTTAGTATCTATATCATTAAATATTTTAAGTATAATAGTACAATTTGTTATTTAATGAAAAATTTTATTAAGAAATGATGGAAGGGAGTCAAAATAATAATAAAAAAGATTTATAATTAAAAAATAATAAAAATGAAGTAGAAGAAACTAGATTTTAAGTAAATAAAATGATTTCTCTAATTCTTGAAGAGAATGAGTAATGAAATTTCTAAAAAAAAATAGCATCTCAGTCTCTCTAACTCTATTTCATGTGGAAGTTTCATGATTGCTTTGTAGCTTTATAGTTTATTATAAAACTTTACGAAAATAGCGAGATAGTTGAAACTTAGCCTCCTTCTTAGCTTTCTGGTTCACATCAAAAGTCTAAGAAAACAGAAAGAGAGTCAAACATTTTTCTCCTCCATAACCTTGTGTTTCATACTGAGGTTTAACGAATATCGTGAGAAAGGCAAAACTTTTCAGCAAAAGTTGAATGTTTATATTTTCTTTCTTTTACTAGATTCAGTAGTGAATTACAAGATATTCTTATATTTTTCGCTTGTGCTTTTTCAAATTCATTTTACATTGATATATCGTATATACCAAACAATGAATATGATATGATATGAACATATCCGGCTCTATTACTGCGATTCACCAAACACAGGATAGGATATGGCAAAATCCCTGGATTTTATATCCCATCATATCCAATCCTATCCTGATTAAAAATCCGGGCGACCAAACGCAGCCTTTGACAGTCATGATATGATAAAATTTATCATATCCTGTGTTTGGTTCCTACTCAGGATATGATATAGCATGATATAAAGGGGGATATAGCCCGGATATAATTATCCTAGGGGGAGGTAGGATAAAGGCGGATATGATTTCTTTTGTTTATGGTATAAAAACTATTTTTCTGAATAACAAACTTCTTATATAATAAAATTAAAATAGTAATTATTTTTAATTAAATTTGAATTCTAATGTTAGAAAGAAAAATAAATTTTATTTTTATTTTCTATAAATTATATTTATAATTTGATTTTTTTTGTTCTTTATAATATATAGTTTGTACATGTACACACACACTTAGTATCTATATCATTAAATATTTTAAGTATAATAGTACAATTTGTTATTTAATGAAAAATTTTATTAAGAAATGATGGAAAGGAGTCAAAATAATAATAAAAAAGATTTATAATTAAAAAATAATAAAAATGAAGTAGAAGAAACTAGATTTTAAGTAAATAAAATGATTTCTCTAATTCTCGAAGAGAAAGAGTAATGAAATTTCTAAAAAAATAGCATCTCCATCTCTCTAACTCTAGTTCATATGGAAGTTTAATGATTGCTTTGTAGTTTTATAGTTTATTATAAAACTTTACGAAAATAGCGAGATATATAGTTGAAATTTACCCTCCTTCTTAGCTTTCTGGTTCATATCAAAAGTCTAAGAAAATAGAAAGAGAGTCAAACATTTTTCTCCTCCATAACCTTGTGTTTCATATTGAGGTTTAACGAATATCGTGAAAAATGCAAAACTTTTCAGCAAAAGTTGAATGTTTATATTTTCTTTCTTTTATTAGATTCAGTAGTGAATTACAAGAGATTCTTATATTTTTTGCTTGTGTTTTTTCAAATTCATTTTACATTGATATATCGTATATACCAAACAATGAATATGATATTATATGAACATATCCGGCTCTATTACTGCGATTCACCAAACACATGATAGGATATGGCAAAATCCTTGGATTTCATATCCTATCATGTCCAATCCTATCCTGACTAAAAATCCGGGCGACCAAACGCAGCCTAAAAGTAAAAAAAAATAAAATAAAAAGAAAGCACGGGTGAGAGGGTTGTGGCCGCCACCCCACCACTCCGCTAACCAGAGGCAAGGGCCTGGGCTAGAGTCGGAAGAGGGTTGCGACCTTCCCCAGACCTTGGCGAGGGTAGTGGTGCGGGCCGCTAGTCGACTTCGTCGTTCTTGGCGTCGTTATCCCTCGTGACATCCTTGTAGAGATGCTGCGGAGGATGGAATGGCTCGAAGTTGTAGGCGACATGGTGGTTGATTCCAAACCCTTCGAATTAGAACTTTCTCTTTCAAGATAGTTGGAGTTTCAGAGCGGTAGAGAAGAAGCAAGAAAAAAAACCCTAAATCAACATGCAATTGAGAAGGTTGGGGTCGAAATAGAAGCAAATGGCTCGAGATAGTGTCGCTATGTGCGACTGAGGGCCAACGACCCTCTCCTAGTTGTGTCGCTGTGTGCGACTGAGGGCCGGCAATGCTCGCCCAGATCTAGGAGAGGGCTAGCCCTCGCCTTTGGTCGGCGGCTTCCGCTTGTGTTTTTATTTTTCATTTAAGTCCTTGAAAAAAAAAAACAAAGAAGAAACTAAAATAAAAAGAAAAACCTAAATGAAAAAAGTGCCACTAACCATCGGTGAGTCGCGAACCCTTTTTTAATAAGGACAACTTCAGAGCACTTTGGGTCCTAACTTGAAAATTTTCCTATAATTGATGTACATAGGGGTGTGCATGGTTCGGGCCGGTCCGGTCCCGGCATGAAACCGGGGACCGGACCAGTAGTCTGGTCCCCATATTTTCGGGACCACGGACAGGACCAGGACAGGCGGTCTGAGCTGGTCCTGGTCCGGGCCGGTCCCGGCCCAGTAGGACCGCTAATTCTAACTTCTTATAAAAACTACATGTTTCTTCGACGGGGTTTTTATGCAACAGGAGGAATGCTAGAGTTTTTGTTATCCCTGTCAACTCATGGGCCATGGCTAATCTCAACTGGAAAGAAATATTTCAAAATGATATAACTGATATAAACTTTTTATTTGAGCTCCAAAATCGATTTAATTTTCACTAGTAAATGTGTGTGTACTGGACGGTTGAGAGTTTTTTCATTCTAAAAGCCACATTGGCCAGACTTTAGTATCTCATCCATCATTTGTTTCCTACTGCGTCTCCTTTTATGTCTCCTGTGTTTGTTAACTTTCCTTTTGTTCCCTTCTCAAGAAGTATGTCCAATTGGTGTTTCATTACTTTATTTTTTTTTAACAAAAATTATTAGGTTAACTAGATTAGCGTTTTTAAAAAAAAAACATTGCCGGTCCGGTCCCAAACAATGGAACTCGGGGACCGGACCGCCCAGTCACCGGTCCCGTTTATTGGGACCGGGGACCGGACCGCCAACCTCAAGGATCGGACCAACCCGCCCGGGCCGGGCCAATCCAGTTTGCACACCCCTAGATGTACATGCTACGTTGCACTCAGATTAATTAATGAAAGGACAACATAAACATGTTAATACATATTAGAGATTTATTTGGACCACTTGAAAGTTGCGGGATGATAGCGGACATTACTCATAATTGATTTACTTGAATCAATTGAAAATTAAAATGTGACTCCACATGCTCTTTTATATTTGACAACGATGGAAACTAACATGTTCTTTACATCTCGTATCCGAGAAGGCAAGAGATGTTGGCCCAGTGCATTTTTGGAAATTCATATCCTGATCATTCTAAAAAAGATGGAAAATTTGTGAAATGGGATCTTGCCAGAAGTCTTCCCATCATTATTTCTGATGCCAAACATCGCACCTAGCTCAGCAGTGAAAATCAAAATCACAGATTGGGATAATAGTCAGAAGGCAGTCGTCATCATAATTGAAAATTAGACATAATAACACATGAAAACTTTGAATCTTACCATCTCATTAAATGCTCCGAACTTTTTTATGTCAAGATCGCGAAGTTGCTCTAAGCTGACCGAAGAGAGTGACATATCCAGGGGTACTTGGATGCGAAGCTCACGCGAGACTTCTCTCATGGTCGGTCGAAGCCTCGGATTGGTTTGCACGCACTCAAACGCTAGCTTGGCGATCAAGACCACGTCCTGCACATCTCGAAGGCCAACTGTAGAAGGTGAGAGACGTTGATCCAGCACATCCTTCAACATCATCGACTCAGTTTGGGCCAACGATGAAAATTCTTGAGAGACATGATCTCCCGGATACTTTCCCATGATTGTCTCTAATGCAATGATTCCAAAGCTATACACATCGCACTTTTCGGTAGGAACTGAAGAATAAGCCAGTTCTGCAAGAGGAGAATCCACTGTTTTTTTAATATCGACGACAAGTTGCATTCAAAGTAGACGGCATTACTTCCCATGATGGGATCTGTGACGATTATAAGTACAGATTTCTGCCTAATCTACACTTACAACACTGACTTGAATATGGGAGTTCATGGTTTGGTAAAGTTCAGATTTACTTTTTTCCACGCTTAAAGCACAGGCATTTTCTAGGTAACATTAACTTAATATCCTTGAAATGGATTGATTATGATGTTTTCCTTGCCAATTCTTACTTACAAGGAAAATTGAACAGCTTTATTAAAATTGAAAGCTCTAAATAAGCATAACAAATTTCATTAAGATGATTAAATAACTAATGAACTGCACTAAACTAGTAAAAGCTTATGATAGAGAAGCATGACACCAAATGTCATCGAAATTGAGCAAAAAATTACGAAGTACCTGGAGCAATATAGCCGATGGTACCAGCAATAGCCGTCCATTTTGATGAATCCGGCCTCAATAATTTTGCAGTGCCAAAATCTGATACATGAGCCTCATAATCACAATCCAATAGAATGTTATTGCTGGTCAAGTCTCTATGAATCAACGGAGGAGAACATTCATGATGCATGTAGGACAATGCATCTGCAAGTCCTCGGACTACATTTATCCTCTTGTCCCATCCAAATCCAATTGCTCTTTGATCATCGTCCAAAGTTGTTCTCAAGCTTCCTCTTTCCAGGTACTCATACACCAAAAAACAATGTTGGGCATGAGAGCAGAAGCCATAAAACTTCACAATGTTGCGATGGCGTATATTTGTCAAGGCTTGAATTTCCCTTTCAAATGGTATCAAATCAACCATCTCTGTATCTTCTTGGGATGACGAGGTTTGCTTCACTGCAAACGTTTGACCTTCTGATATCTCCGCTTTATAAACAATTCCATATGCTCCTTCACCCACATAATACTTGGAGTCAAATCCTTCTGTGGCCTCAACAATTCGATCATAGAAAACTTTGCCGTCATAACTCAAAATATGCTTGAAATCAAAGCTATTTGCTCGTTCATTGTTCTCTCTCTTGATAATCCTTCTTCGATGAATATGGACGATTACTAGAATGATCAAGGTGCAAGAGAGAAGGAGAAACCCCAAGAATGAGAGAATGACAACAACTGTGACTCTAGCTCCAATGTGCCGATTTTGCTTCTCACTCTCGGTGGAATAGCATTTGGGTAAACCAATAACGTTTCCACAGAGCCCTTTGTCATTCTGAATTGCCTCAAATGGAGCCTCATTGAAAGCCTTCACATTTGGAAGAGGACCTTCCAGGCCATTGTAGGATACATCAATAGAAGTTAAGGCCAACATATCACCAAAAATACGTGAAATAGAACCGGAGAGACTGTTGTTGGAGATATTTAGAATTTGTAGCATTCTCAATTTTCCAAGCTCTCTCGATATGTTTCCAGTCAACGAATTATGGCTAAAGTCAAGAACCTCAAGGAATTGTATTGTTGTGAAATAGGACACCTTGATCGGTGTCGCAGCGGAATCGGATCGATGAGCGTTTGCAAAGTCGACAGAGAAATAAAAGAAATAATAACAAATGACATGAGATTTACGTGGTTCGGTCCGAATGTCGGAACCTACGTCCACGGGGAGAGCAGCACAGAATCCACTATCGAAACAAGCGATACAACGAGATTACAATCACTCGAGCACTCAAACACTCTCGGTGTTTCCCAACCCCAATTACACCTCAAACTCACACAGTGTTTAGCCCCTCACAATTCCTAGTGAAACCTCACTCAAGGAATTATACAAATTCTACTCACGAGAATTTATCTGGCTAAAACACCCAAGTGTAATTGCAACGAGCAAAACCCTCACGAGAAGAACTCTCTCTTCTCTCGGCCACCGAATGACTTGGCTTCGGCGCACTTCTTCAATTGCATCTTCTTCTCCTTATATAGCCATATGGAAGGAGGAAGCATGCCAAATTGTGCCCAACTTATGCCTAATTTCCAAGTCAAAAGAAAGAGGTGCCAAACTTGCCAAACTCTTGTCTTTCATACTTGCCAAACTTGCCAAACTCTTAACTCCCGAGTCAATGCCAACTTGTGCCTAACTCCCGAGTCAATGCCAATGTGCCTAACTCCCGAGTCAATGCCAACTTGTGCCTAACTCCCGAGTTTCATTCGGGACTCAAATTCGAGACATATTTTCAACAATCTCCACCTTGGCTCGACATTTGAGCCAAGTCACAATCGCTTCAATGAATTCGCCTGCTACTCTCCCACAGCCCTCTAGGGCTCAATCTGCACAAAGATATTTCAAGTTCAAGCCACGCTTGAACTTTGCCATAATCATAGGCCTCAGGACATCAGCTCCACCTGTACAGTTAGCTACTCCATAAGGATTTTCTAACATAACTTTCTGTATCACAGATAAAGCAAAATCATTATTGTATCCATATCTGACAGAAAGTCCAACATGCTCCTTATCAAATTCAGTAGCTACAGTAATCGTTGGCTTTGCCGGCTCCACCTTAATCCAAATATCATATGTGTCGATTATTTCGCTAGTATCCGCTACCTCAGGAGTTTCTGGTTGCAACTCCACCTCAAGCTGAACACCGTCCAGATCCGTATAAACACTGCCACAAACACTCCTAGCTAGAAGTACTGGAGACTCGTCAAAGGTAACTTCTCTGCTGCAAACAGGTGAATCTATATTCGGGCACCACAACTGATCGCCACACTCACCTTGTGCATAACCATGGAATATGCACCTTGCCTCCACATCGAGCTTACCATCACTTACTCGATAATAACACGGGCAAGTAAACATTCTAAAATTAGAATCATCAGCAACATTACCTGACCATACTTCTTTGGGAGTCTGATATCCAATCACAGTCGATGGGGATCTATTCACCAGGTAGCTCGCCATACTAAGCGCATCCGCTGGAATTTTCCCAGTCATACCAGCACTAGAGATCTTTTCACGGGCCGTCTCTAGTAACTCTCTGCTCATCAATTCTGCAACATGCTGTGGTTTACTAGCACTAGTGCGATGTTTCACTATGCCCTTTTCCATGCAGAATTTATTTACCAGCTTCGAGCAGGACTCCATGCCACTGTCAGTTCGCACATGCTTGATCAACTTACCAGTCTCCATTCCGATCAAAGCTCTCGACTGCGTATTCCTGACAACAGCATCAAACATGTGCTTTCGCACAAACACCCAGGCCTTCCTCGAGTAGCCGTTAGACTCTCGAACAGATGTCGACGTCTCATGAGCAAAATTTATCAATGTCTTACCTTGAAGTTCATACAGGCTGCCATGTTTGATTCCCTTCATTATCACCAGAGCACCTCGAACAATTTTTAGGACTCCACCTCGTGAAGAATACCTGCATCCAGCTGAATCTAGAGCACCCAAGGAAATTAAGTTCTTTTTCAATTCTGGAACATGTCTTACCCCAGTCAATGTCCTCACAATTCCATCATGCATTCTGATTTTAACATCACCAACACCTACAACATCGCATTCAGCGTTGTTTCCCAACTGCACTTTACTACTATCCATGCATTGATAAGAAGTAAACCAGTTCCTGTTTGGTGTAGCATGAAAAGAACAACCAGAATCCATAATCCAACCGTCAAACGACGAATTCTCAGTGACAGACAAGACATAATCGACATCATCAGAATTTTCAGCTACAACTGCAACATCATCTGCAGATTCAACTCCAATTCCCTTAGCCCTTTCGTTTTTCAGCTTAAAACAATTTCTTCTAAGATGCCATCTCTTGCCACAATTCCAACAGACATCACCGCCAGTCCTAGACTGACTGCATCTATTCATGTTCATACTACTTCTGCTAACACGTGTACTAGCTCTTCCTCTTTCACCTACTAAAGCAGTAGATACAGATTCGCCAGATTCTCTTCTACGAATATCCTCACTCAGAATTAAATCTCGAATCCCGTCAAACGTCAAACTAGTTGACCCAGAAGAATTGCTAACAGCAGTAACAGTAGTATTCCAACTATCAGGCAATGAGGATAATAGAATCAAAGCACGTACCTCATCTTCAAAGTCAATCTCAACTGAACTCAATTGACTAACTATCACATTGAATTCATTGATATGATTAGCAACAGATGTACCTTCGCTCATCTTCAAGTTAAACAGACGTCGCATCAAATAGACCTTGTTGATCGCAGAGGGCTTCTCGTACATGTCCGACAGGGCTTTCAGCAAACCCGCAGTGGTCTTCTCCTTGACAATATTAAATGCGACGTTACGAGCCAACGTCAGCCGAATAACACCCATCGCTTGTCTATCCAGCAATTCCCAATCGGGTTGCTTCATCGTTTCTGGCTTTTGCCCAGACAGGGGCTCATGCAGCTTCATCTGATATAAGTAGTCTTCTATCTGCATCTTCCAGAAACCAAAGTCCTTCCCCTCAAATCTGTCGATTTTCACTTTAGCTTCTGTCGCCATCGATTTGCTTCAACTCAAGCAAGCCTAGCTCTGATACCAATTGTTGTGAAATAGGACACCTTGATCGGTGTCGCAGCGGAATCGGATCGATGAGCGTTTGCAAAGTCGACAGAGAAATAAAAGAAATAATAACAAATGACATGAGATTTACGTGGTTCGGTCCGAATGTCGGAACCTACGTCCACGGGGAGAGCAGCACAGAATCCACTATCGAAACAAGCGATACAACGAGATTACAATCACTCGAGCACTCAAACACTCTCGGTGTTTCCCAACCCCAATTACACCTCAAACTCACACAGTGTTTAGCCCCTCACAATTCCTAGTGAAACCTCACTCAAGGAATTATACAAATTCTACTCACGAGAATTTATCTGGCTAAAACACTCAGGTGTAATTACGACAAGCAAAACCCTCACGAGAAGAACTCTCTCTTCTCTCGGCCACCGAATGACTTGGCTTCGGCGCACTTCTTCAATTGCATCTTCTTCTCCTTATATAGCCATATGGAAGGAGGAAGCATGCCAAATTGTGCCCAACTTATGCCTAATTTCCAAGTCAAAAGAAAGAGGTGCCAAACTTGCCAAACTCTTGTCTTTCATACTTGCCAAACTTGCCAAACTCTTAACTCCCGAGTCAATGCCAACTTGTGCCTAACTCCCGAGTCAATGCCAATGTGCCTAACTCCCGAGTCAATGCCAACTTGTGCCTAACTCCCGAGTTTCATTCGGGACTCAAATTCGAGACATATTTTCAACATGTATGTTGCCTATCTCAAGAGGAATGCTTCCCCGAAATTTGTTTCTGCTCAAGTTCAAGCTCAACAAGCTTTTGCATGAGCCTAGCTGCACCGGTATCAATCCACTCAAATTGTTTGACGCCAAGTTCAAATGTGCCAGAGGGGGTAAAAGTCCAATCTCAATCGAGACATTTCCCAAGATCGAGTTGCTGCTTAAATCGAGTTCTAACAACATCAACAGTCTTCCCAATTCCCTCAGAATCTCTCCTATTAAATTATTTGAAAAAAGGTTTAGAACCTGTAACCGAGCCATCTCTCCAAATATTGCGAGTATCTCACCAGAAATGTTGTTGTTTGATATCCTTAAGCTCGTCAAATTACGAGAATGCTCCCATTTCAACGAAAGTTTGCCATTGAAATGATTGTGGCTCAAGTCGATAAGATATAGATTTGGATATATTCCGAAAACTTTTGTTATGTTTCCAGTAAGTTGGTTTCCTTCTAGCCTCAATCTAAATAATGTGCTACAATTCTTTAGGCTTGTGGGGATGGGACCCGTGAAATGATTATTGAAGACGATGAAATATTGCAATGATCTCCCTAGACATACATCTTCCGGCAGTTCCCCCTCTAGCTCATTATTATATAGATGCAAATTAATCAACTGTGTTAACTTATTGAATTCAGAAGGCAAGGAACCAAAGAATTTATTGTTGCCAAGGTTAAGTTGAGTTAGATTGGCCAGCCTTCCCATTTCTAAAGGTATGGATCCTGAAAGTCTATTTTAGTAAAGGGAAAGAAGAGATAAACTTGTCAAGTTTATGATGGAAGGAGGAATAGAGCCGGTGAGATTGTTTATTGATACACTAAGTTCGATAAGAGAAGTGAGCCTCCCGAATTCTGAAGGTATGGGTCCTGAAAGTCCATTTTGCCATAAGAAAAGATATTTCAAATTCCTCAGGTCAGTAATCTCATTAGGAATGGGACCGGAAAAGTTATTGCGTGAAATTCCTAGCACGGTTAAATTGCCTAATTTTCCAAGCGAAGGAGGAAGGGGCCCAGAAAGCTGATTTGCACATAGGTAAAAGATTGAAGACTCTTCAGCGTACCTATACTTGGAGGAATGTCCCCAGACAGTTCATTGAAGCAAAGATTAAGAGAGTTGAGTTTGGAAAGGTTACCGATACTCGAGGGAATGGAGCCGTATATCAAATTGGTGTCAAGTTCAAAGTTGATCACACTGGTTAAGCGCGAGAAGTCAAGGCTGTCTAGAGTTCCTCGCAAACCGAGATCGGAAAGATTAAGATGGGCGACGGCGACGGCTACGGAGCTGTCACAAGCGACACCGATAAAGCGGCAAGGATTGTTGCCGAGCCATGAAGAGAGGAGAGATTGGCTACGGTTGTCAAGAGTGGATTTCCAATTCATGAGAGCCTCTGGTTAATCCTTATTCTTGATCGCATTGATAGCGGAAAAAGAAGCAGAGGAAGCAGAAATGCCTGCACCATGAAATGAAGTGGTACCAACCAAGAAGAGCGAGGAGAGGAAGAAGAGGAAGACAGCTAAAGGAGACTGAGTGGACAGCGAAAAGGAAGAAACCATGATTTTGGGGGGATGGTTGGGCTTTGAGAGATGGTTCAGGCTATACATAACATTAACGAGATGGATGACTCCACTTATATAGATTGGAAGATCAGTCCCGAAGCGCCGTCTCAATATTTGCAAAGATGAAGTTTTTTTTCCCTTTTCTATCGGTCTTAGCGTGCGTGGTTGGGGGATACTGAGTTAAATAGCGTAGAGCCATGAAAGTCTTCATTGAAATTGACATATCAACCATATTTGTGGAAACTCCACACTCAGATTTTTTTTTGTAGATGAGTGGGGTATTCTACGTGAAGTGACTGCATAAGAAGTAGGAAGCAACTTCAGACGAATGTGAAATATCATTGCATTACAAAATGCTATTTATCTACATTTTTTTAATGAGCTCGATACAAAAAAAAAATTCTAATTTTAGCATTTATGACAATTATATTCAAAACTTTTTTTTTATCTCATAAAAAATATTCAAATTTTATTTTTATCCAAATTCTACCACAAAATTTTATTTTTATCCCAATTCTACCGGCCTAGTACAAAAAATAAACCTCAACTTTAGCATATGTCCCAATTATATCCAAAATTCTTTTTTTTGTCTCATAAAAAAATTAAACTTTTATTTTTTTTCCCACTTATACCACCGTTGGCCTTCCTTTCATAATCACCATTAGTTAATCCTATATGGCATTTTCATATTGTTAATGAATTACACCTTAGCAAAGCGGTTATGACAAAACCGTTGAACTTCTCTTATGTTGCTTACTTCCCTACATATTCCCGGAGATACAGAGTCAGTCAAGACGACGTGTTTCGTATTCTCTTTGGCACTCAACAACCCAAAGAACGGCTAGATATGGAGACATTTTGACCAACGATCTAAAACCTAGTCGTTCCAAAAATCTATTATTTCTAAATTTCGAAGTTTCATTGGTAAGTTCGACAAGAAAATTCGAGTCACATAGGATTAAGTAACAGTGATTATGGATGGAAGGCTGATTGATAGAATTGGGATAAAAGTAAAAATTGAGGTTTTTTATGAGACAAAAAAAAAGTTTCGGATATAATTTGAACATATGCTAATGTTGAGTTTTTTTTTTTATATATTAGAACAGAAGAATAAAAAAAATGTAAAAGTTGATATTTTTTAAGAGATGAAAAAAGGTTTTGGATACAATTATCAAAAATGCTAAATTTGAAGTTTTTTTTTTTTTGGTATCAGGCCGATTAATTATGGTCATGCCTCAGAATTATAAAGGAGAAAAAAGCGAGAGAGATTTGAAATTAGCAAAGAAACAACAGAAATGTTTGATAATCACTTATCTCTTCGGATGCTTCATAAATGTTTTAAAAATTGTCTTCACCGTGGAGAATTCAATTGGAGAGGGTGGTGTCGTGGTACTGGTACAGCATCCATGTCTTTTGCCAAGGATATGGGGGCCCGGGGAGCGGCAGCGGTGGCCGCAGTTGGGGTTGCTGGTTTTCTGATTTTGGGAAACAGAGTGAGAGTCTCGAAAAAGGGACGGCTGACGCAGAGAGAAGCGAATCTTGGAAAACAATTCCAAAGAATGCACGAATTTGATTGAATAATGATGATAAGATGCAGATTACAAAGATGAACGTCCTATATATAGAGATAGGCCTCCTTTAGGCATCAGAATAACTAAAAATAGCATTATCAAAATCGTATATGTCCTATCCTAATATAGAATTCGAATCAAAGATAACGTAATTTCGAAATATTCAATTGCCTAAAATAGAAAACTGTCTGAAAAGATAACACGCTAGTTGTCCTACATCTTTCTCTTCCTCTTCAGAAGAACTCGTTCTCGAGTTTATCGTGTCTGGATCCGCTTCCTCTTGTACTTCCAGTGTCTTCACCTATTCCTTTTAAAGAATATGATTGCCTGAGCGGGTCGCTGGTAAAATCCCATCACAGTACTGTCAGCTTCCCAATTTGTGATTGCCATGTAAAAATCATAATCCGTACAAGATTGCATTGCTTTTGTCACATATGTTTCAATGCCTGCAATTAAACTCCCGTTGACTAGTATTACAAAGTCAATGTGCATCGTTATTCCACTAACTAAAGCTGCAGCCTAACCACTAAAGAAGTCGTCTACTATCTGACTTCCCAAAGCTAGACGAGTGTGCGGATCAATTCCTCCTGACATGACATATTCATCAGTAGCATCGAACACGGTGATATCATCACCCACCTTGATAATGGGCTTCACATCAACAATTTTCCCATCCTCCACATAAGCATCAGCAACCTTTTGATGATGAGCGTTGACCACAGTCTCTCCCCTGATCAAAATCTTTGACTCGCTCTGTTTTTCCTCGGTGCTTCCTTTTGGATTCTCTTCACCTTTGTTTACTTCTTGAGCATCGTCCTCGTCTTGTTTGCCCACTTTCTCGTTGGAAGCCTCGGCTTCGAGAACGATCTCTGGGTCTTTCTTCTCTTTCTCTTCTTCCACCTTCGATTCCTCCTCTAATTTCTCAGACAGCCGGTCCTTGTCCTCGACATGAGCCGTCCCTTCAAGTTTTTGAGCAGATCGTGAAACATGAGCAGCTTCATCCAAGGGACGAAGGGTAATTTTCGTCCTTCCCCACACGAACGAATAAATGTTCTCACGCGCTTGGTGAGTAACATCAACATCATATATTGCCAGGGCCGTCCCAACAAGACGTGGCATGCATCCATCTCAACAACATCACAGATTATCGTATCCTTGTATGTTTTTCCAATAGAAATAGGCAAACGACAAATCTGAGTTACCTTGAATTCCAGTCCCTTACGAATCCAACCAATTGTATAGGGTGATGGATGAGCTTCAGTCGTCAATTGGAGATGATTGACAAGCGCCTGCGATACAATATTCTCGCAACTTCCGCTATCAATAATAACGTTGCAGACCTTTCTGCTTATAGTGCAACGGGTGCGGAAAAGGTTATTTCGCTGCGAATCATCCTGTCGTGGGGCTAATAGCAATCGTCTCACTACGCAGTTAACATGCTCGTCCTGGAATTCCTCATGTCGGTGGCCTCCTCGAACAAATTCATGTTCATCTTAGAAATTTTCGTCTTCTTCTTCAGAATCCTCGACATAGTCTTGACGCTTGTGTCGGGAATTTCCTTCACGCTCCATGGCAACTTCGGGATCACGAGCGACAGGAATTCGCTCGGCTGGAAGTACACCAGGTGCTTGGTTTGTGGACAAACACTGGATGGCCTCAAGGATCTCTTGAAACATCCAATCGGTTTGATCCACGAATTGGTTGAACTCAACCTGTGTATAGGCTCGCTTTCACGGCCCTTAGCTACGGGGAGATTGATAGTCACGTTATTAGTTATCGTCATAGGAGAAACCTGCTCAATTACCAAATGACGCAGAGAGAAGCGAATCTTGGAAAACAATTCCAAAGAATGCACGAATTTGATTGAATAATGATGATAAGATGCAGATTACAAGGATGGCCGTCCTATATATAGAGATAGGACTCCTTTAGGCATCAGAATAACTAATAAAAGCATTATCAAAATTGTATATATCCTGTCCTAATATAGAATTCGAATCAAAGATAACGTAATTTCGAAATATTCAATTGCCTACAATAGAAAACTGTCTGAAAAGATAACATGCTAGTTGTCCTACATCAACGGCCCGCGAGGGTATCAAAAGTTTGATAATAAGAGAGTGAGAAGGCATGAGTTTTGCAACAACAACAACAAAAAAGGTGTAAAAATTTAAAAAGAAGTGTAAAAAAAAGTCGATACTACAAAAAATCTTAAATTAGTACACATGTGATAAATTTATCACAAACTAATTTTTTGACCATTAAAAACCCTAAATTGGTACACCTATAACAAATTTACTCCTCGTCAATTTCCATTAAATTTTATCATGAAATTGTTGAGTTTGATGACACGTGGCAGTTAACAGATATATCGATTTGAGATTTTTCATGGTATTCATCCAATTTAACAGAAACCAACGAAGCGTAAATTTATCGGAGAAATTTACATAGAAAAAAGCTCCATTGAAGCCCATTACTTGTATCCTCTTCTTTTTTCTTAAAAAAAAAAACTATTCACACGACACATGGTTGACTTTATTTTCTAACTTGCAACTCTAAAACTCTGTTTATTTCATAAAAAATGAATGATTTTTTCGAATAATAATCGCTTTTATCGATTATGAAAATGAATTAACACAAAAAATTTTCATTGTTTACGAAAATATATAAACCTAAATTGTCGTCAGCAATGAAAATATTTTTAAATGACTAATTATTTCAAGTGATACAAGCAATCATTTAAAAAAATTAGTTTTCAAATCATCCGTTTTTCGCGAAACAAACAAAGACTAAGAGTCCACGAATTTATAGCAATAAATCAAACACTTAAATCCAAGGACACCAAAAAGGTAAACATATCCAAGCTATTACATATCTCTGTTTACAAGGGACTAATCCTTGCATCTCAATGTCCAATTAAAAAAAAAAATGTCCAATTTATGTTGATAGCAACAAATCTTCCTATTTTTCAATTCGATTAATTGCTGGGCCATGCCCAACGCCGAAGTCAAATCATTTTTTCAGTGCAAAAAGCTACTTGGACCACATGTCCCAACTTTAGGTGTATTAATGTGGGCCCCATATGAATACACAATTCGGGAAAGCTTCAATGGCCCACGATTTTACATATAGAAGCTAGGACGAGTCCCACATCGAACGTGAACATACACAAACCTTAGTTTATATTTCTAGGGGGAACGAAAGAGGTTCTCTCTTCGGAGATATTCGATACAATTGGAACGATACAAAGAAGATTAGCATGGCCCTTGCGCAAGGATGACACGCACAAATCGAGAAATGGTCCAAACTTTTTTATTCTTTCTTTCTTATTTTTTTTAAATTTTTTTTGGAATTTTATCTTTATAACATATTATCATCGTTTAATTCTTTTACGGAGTTATTTTTTTTTATCGGTCTTAATAGTTAAGGAGGTTGTAACATAAGACTTTTCTTTAATTCAACATATGACTTGTTTACCCGAGGAGAAACGAGAGATTGGAGTCGACCTAATAAACCTAGAGTCTACTCACTGGAGATCTAAGGTTATCGTTTCTTTTCCTATCATATCTTTATATTAACATTTTCAAAAATGTGATTTTAATAAAAATAATTACATTCGTTTCAATATTTTTCTAATCTCTAATTCCACTAGACTAGTTCACGCGCTTTGTTGTAGCAGTTAGCACGAAAAACGAAGCGGATGAAGATATTTGCTTTTTTCGTTTGTGTTAGGGTTTAAGGATGGTTTTGCTGAGGGCTCCCTAGAGAGATGACTTGCATGTCAGAATAGAAATGACAATACCTATAGAAGCCCTATCTATCAGCATTGAAAACTGTTGGGCTGCGTTTAGTCGTCCGAATTTTTTTGCCGGATATGATAAGGTCGGATAGGATAAGGATATGATAGGATTTGAAATATCCGATACGTCGTTTGGTGATGTCCGGATATTATACATGGAATCAATTCATCTCTCTCATGGTGGTGTTGAAGAAAGATAAGACGCCACAAACCACCATCTTTATCCTCCAGCAATGGCAGCGTTTGATGATGTCCGAACCAGCCACAACGTTTTCAACGAGCACAAAAACAGAAGCGCACATAGAGTCAGAAGACGAAGCATAGATTACCAGTCCAGTCTCACTATCGCTGGCGAGAGTAAACTTCTGATCGGAGCTGTAGTCCTTCGTGAGCAAGTCTGCAAACCAAAATCGACTCGAACCTAAAAAAAAAAAAACCAAAAGCGCACAGAGATAGATATAGAGGAGGTACCTTTCGCCTTTTTTTCGAAATCGGAGAAGAGAGAGAGAGAGAGAGAGAGAGAGAGAGAGAGAGAGAGAGAGAGAGAGAGAGAGAGAGAGAAATCCACCGGCGCCTTTTTGATTTCTTCCTCCGAAGCCATAAATGGAAGTTTTGAGATTTTCTGTTTTGAGAGAAATCCTATTCGGCCTTATCCTACCCCTCTCCCCGGATTTTTTTATACGGGCTATATCCCCTCTATATCCTACCTTATACTATCCGGATCACCTATCAAACACGGGATATGATCAAACATATCATATCCCGAGTTTTATACGGACGATCAAACGCAGCCTTGGTTTTTTGGTCAAGAGAGGAGAGACAACAGACTTGAGAAAAGCGTATGGAAGGGAAGAAAACTTCACTACATAACTTCAGCAAACATTACAATTTAAAGGAAAGAAAAATAACCAACCACTAACAACATGGCCCTACAAATAAACCACGATCAACAACACAAAAAAAAACTTAACTGCTTCCTAAAGACTAGGACAACCATTTAACAAACTGAAATAACAAAAACAGAAGCTGTACGTGGACATGTTTCAGTCCTGAAGCATATTCCTAACACTCCTCTTTGCTTTATGAGCTGCAAACACCAATTTTCTGGCTCAGAAACTCGAACTTTCTGATTGGAAGGGGCTTTGTAAATAGATCTGCCAGCTGATCTTCAGACTTGCAATAAACCAAAGTTGCATATTATTCTTTTTGTACTTCTCTCAGAAAGAATAACTTGATGTTGAAATGCTTAGTTTTCCCATGAAACACAGGATTGTGGGATATAGCAATAGTAGCTTGGTTGTCAACAAATATCTTAGTGCTTTCTTTCTGCTCAAGATTGAGATCCATTAGAATTTTCCTCAGCCACAAAGCTTGATTAACAGAAGCTGTTGCAGCAACAAATTCTGCTTCAGCAGTGGATTGAGCCACAGTTTCTTGCTTCTTAGAGCTCCAAGAGAAAACACCAGATCCAAGAACAAAACAGTAGCCTGAAGTGCTTCTCATATCATCAATGGAACCTCCCCAATCACTGTCAGAAAAATCAACCAGCTTGAACTCCTTGCTTTTCGTGAATTTGACACCAAAATCACTTGTCCCTTTAACATATCGAATCACTCTCTTGGCAGCCTTGAGATGCAATTCACTTGCGCAATGCATAAATCTGGACAAAATACTTACAGCATTCAAAATGTCAGGCCTTGTTGCTGTGAGATACATTAAGCAACCTATCAAACTCCTGAAATATCCCTCATCAACTTTATCCGCACCATCTTCTTTGCATAGCTTCTCCTTTTGATTCATAGGAGTGCTTACTTCCTCGCATTCTTCAAGCTTAAACTTCTTTAAGATCTCCTTCGCATACTTCTTCTAGCAGATGAAAACCTCATGCTCAGCTTGCTTAATTTCCATTCCAAGAAAGAATGACATCAAGCCGAGATCTGTCATCTCAAATACCTTCATCATTTCATGTTTAAACTCCTCAACCAGCTTTGCATCATTTCCTATCAGCAAAAGATCATCAACATAAATAGAAACTATGAGGACATCATTGCCTAGACGTTTGACATAAAGAGTGGCCTCAGACATGCTTTTTTTAAAGCCTAAGCTCAGCAAATGGTCATCAATTTTGCTGTACCAAGCTCTTGGAGCTTGCTTCAAACCGTAAAGAGCTTTCTTGAGAAGAAACACCTTGTCCTCCTCTCCTTTCTTCTCAAATCCTTCAGGCTGTTCAACATAAATTTCTTCCTGCAAAACACCATTTAGAAATGCTGATTTTACATCAAGTTGATATACTCTCCAATTCATTTGAGCAGCTACAGCAAGTAGAATTCTTATGGTGTCCAAACGAGCAACTGGTGCAAAGGTATCCGAGTAGTCCACGCCAAACACTTGAGCATAGCCCTTTACCACAAGTCTTGCCTTGTGTTTGTTGATAGAGCCATCAGCATTGAGCTTGGTTTTGAACACCCACTTGACTCCAATTACTTTTCTATCTTGAGGCCTTTTCACTGGAATCCATGTATTGTTCTTCTCTATCATGGACAGCTCCTCCTTCATTGCAGCTATCCACCTTTGATCATTTCTAGCTTCTTCATAATCTGCAGGTTCACACACAGCAATGTTGCATCTTTGATAAATGTCAGAGAGCAACCTAGTTCCTCTCACGGGAACATTATCTACAATTTCATTTTGTCTTTCTTCATCTTCTTCAGTGCTTGAACCAAAGAGCTTGAATTTTGGCTCTACCACGATCTGACTTCTCTTCTTTGCATCATCCCAGTTCCACTCTTCATCCTCCACGAAGTGAATATCCCTGCTAACTATAATATTTCCAGTTTGTGGCTGGAAAATTTTATAGGCCTTGCTGACTGTACTATAGCCTATAAAAATACCCAGTAAAGCTCTTCTATCTAGCTTGTCACGCTTACTCTGTGGAATATGAGTGAATCACAAGCAACCAAAACCTTTAAGATATTTCAGAGTTGGTTTGTAACCATACCATGCCTCATATGGTGTCTGATCTTTCATTGCCTTTGTGGGAAATCTGTTTTGAAGAAACACAGCCGTACTTGCTGCCTCTGCCCAAAACTTCTTTGGCAAATTCTTCTCGTGCAGCATGCATCTTGACATTTCCATGATGTACCTATTTCTCCTCTCACTAACTCCATTTTGCTGAGGAGTGTAAGGGGCTGTAAGCTGATGCTCAATGCTTGCATCTTCACAAAACTTGTTGAATTGTACCGAAGTGTACTCCTTCCCATTATCAGATCTAACAATCTGAATTTTGCAGCCACTCTCATTCTCTACTCATGCCTTGAACTTCCAAAAAACTTGAGCCACTTCTGATTTGAACTTCAAGAAAAAAAAAATCCAACATATTCTGGTGAAATCATCAATAAAGGCAATATAATAGAGACTATGCTTTAGAGAAGGTGTTCTTTGAGGGCCTGAGACATCCGTGTGGATCAGTTGCAGCTTCCTTGAAGCTCTGCCAGTTGACTTTGAGAATGGTTTTCTATTGAGCTTGCCGAATTGACATGCATTGCAGCTTGAAATCTGATTTTCAAATTCCGGAAGACCTTCTGCCATTGTCTTGGATTTCATTTGCAGCATCCCGTGGTGGTGGTAATGCCCGAGTCTCTTGTGCCAAATCTCAGTGACATTCTCCGTAATTGAGAAGGCTGCCTGCTTCTCCTCCGATGGATTTAAAGCAAAGCTTTTTCCTTTCATTCTTACTTTAAAGATTTCTTGGTTGGCTGCATCTCTAATTAGGCAAAAATTGTCTTCAAAGACAACTTTAAACCCTTTTCCAATTAACTGACCAACACTCAACAAGTTTTGTTGAATTTCAGGAACAAAAAGAACATCAGGAATGAACTTTGTACCTGAACAACAAGTTATTGCAACTGTTCCCTTGCCTTTAACTGAAATATAGTCGCCATTCCCAATTCTCACTTTGGTGATAGTGGTAGGCCTCAAATCACTGAAAAGCTCCTTATCATTGGTCATATGATTGGTGCAGCCACTGTCAATCAGCCAGCTCTCACTTGCTTCACTGCCTGTAAAACATGTGGCTACAAAAAGTTGATCCTCCTCCTCTTGATCAACAAGTTTAGCCTCTTCTCCTTACTGTGGATTTTTGTTTTTGCATATGATAGCTTCATGTCCTGTTTGATTGCATTTTCTGCATTTTGCATCAGGTCTTCTCCAACATTTGAAAGGTGGATGACCTTTTTTCCCGCAATGTTGACAAGGAGGATAGTTCCCTTTCACTCCAGCTTTCTTATCTCCGGCCTTGCTTTTGCTGCCCGATGTTGAACCTTCGCCTGTTGCTTGAGTCTTCTTGCTTTTCTTCCATCTAAATTTGCCATCACCTTGATGCTTGGCTAATAAGGCTCCTTCAACAACTCCCTCTTGCCTCATTACACGCCTTTGCTCTTGTGCTTGCAGGGCACTTAAGAGTTCTGCCAGTGTGATCGCGGACAAGACCTTCGTGTTTTCGAAGGTGGTTATTGTAGCCTCAAACCTTTCAGGCAGTGTCACAAGAATTTTTTCAACAATTCTTGAGTCTGTCAATGAAGAACCCAGCAACCGAACTCGATTGGCTATCCCGAGAAGTCTGTCAGTATACTCCTTTATGGTCTCAGTTTCCTTCATTTTCTGTATCTCAAAATCACGGATTAGATTCAACACCTGCATCCCACGAATTCTCTCATCTCCTTCATACTCAGACTTGAGAAAATCCCATATCTCCATTGCCGTCTTGAGAGACATAATTCGAGAAAAAATGGTAGCTGAAACTGCAGCAAACAAGCAAGCTTTGGCCTCTGACTTCTTTGTCTTCTTCTCCTTATGAGCTTTGATCTGAGCCATGGTTGGATTGGCAGGAAGTGCAGGGATTTCATAATCTTCTTCCACTGCTTCCCAAAGATCCAAAGCATCCAGGTATGTCTCCAGGCGTACTGCCCATATCTGGTAGTTATCTCCATCGAACACTGGTGGAGCACTTGAAGAGAGACCAGCTTCGGCGTCCATGGCTTGTCAGATTTACACAGGTCCCTTAAGAAGATAGCTCTGATACCAATTGTTGGTTTTTTGGTCAAGAGAGGAGAGACAACAAACTTGAGAAAAGCGTATGGAAGGGAAGAAAACTTCACTACATAACTTCAGCAAACATTACAATTTAAAGGAAAGAAAAATAACCAACCACTAACAACATGGCCCTACAAATAAACCACGATCAACAGCACTAAAAAAAAACTTAACGGCTTCCTAAAGAATAGGACAACCATTTAACAAACTGAAATAACAAAAACATAAGCTGTACGTGGACATGTTTCAGTCCTGAAGCATATTCCTAACAAAAACACTACATCTTGTGTCCTCGTGACCAAGTCTTAACGGATGATGCTGATGAACTTCGAAACATCTGATTCTCGGCTCGATGGATCGACTTTACTTTCAGATTACATATTTGGAAGCTTTATGTTGCTTCGGAACGCGACAAGAGTGCATACGATGGGAGAGAATTTGGTGGATTTTCCCAAAATTAGGATCTATGTTAGATGTTATGATCTTTAGTGCCTAGGTGGTACATGGTTACAACGATCTAATTAGACATAGCTTTGCCCACCAACCATGTTTGAACATTATCTTGCTTTAAGTCCAGACTGAAGCTGGGGTTGCATACGAGCCTTTTCTTTGCTCGCATGATACGTTGTCAAGCCGTTGCATCAGCAGCATTCAAGCAAACAAGCTTTCAGATTACATCCAACAATACAGTTGGCAGGAGAAGAAAGAGGAATGACAAACTCGCTCTCGCCCGATGGACTCTAGAAGTAGGCAAATTCCATTTCGACAGATGCAGGATGTTAGGCCTTCTCTTCTGAGGTTTGTCATTCGATTAAAATCCCGTGGAGGGGCGCCCTCTGCTTGGAGGATACTACTCCTTTGAACGATCACGATTTGGACTGGATTGTCAAGTTGAGGTTATGACGGATGTCGGGATGTTCTATGCCTACAACATTGCACACACGGTCACATTGCAATGTCTGCAATGTAAAGTTAAGGTTCTGCCGGAATGCCCGGTTACTGACATTGCAGACGCACAATGCAACATACATTGCTAAAACAAGCGCGAATCAAAAGGACTCAACCATATTTAATATTATCTATCCTCAGTCTAATATAAGACATAAAGGGGATGGAAAGAAGTTACTGTGGCATACTGTAATAAAGACGAGCATCCAAGAAGATATGCATGATTGATTCTGTGATTTTGCAAAAGGGTCTTCATTTATCAATGTTTTAGCTTAGAACGCTGTGATTTATATATGCTTTCTTTATGATCCTTGGAGGAGATGAAACATCCATTAGCATGTCGTGCGAAAATATACCAATGTCTATCTGTACTTATTGTGCTGGAGATATGTTGTAATTTCAGATAGATAATCGACGAGAGAGAAATACCAAAGGTGAAAAAAAAATGGGGAAGATGCCTTCTCGATAATAAAGAAGGTTTTTTTGACATTGTTCTCCGCAATAAGCATAGGGAAACGAAGTAGCATATGTCTTCGCAAGTGTCTCCGGTGCTTAGATCGCCTTGTTGACATATCTCCAATCGCGTATTAGAGATAAGTGGATCGAATCCTTTGAAGCATCTTGACATTTTTAGAACCGCCTTGGTTGACTCGTATGTCTGTGTAGGCACAATTATCAGCCTTCTCATCTTGTGTTCCTTTCGGGAGGCCAAGAACAAATTCTCTGTTCAGGATTTAGGAAGAATCCAAAATTGGTTATTATGAGACAGTAGCAAAAGGCAGCAACATATAATTCCTTGCAGAGCTGAGATGCATGTTGTCTGTATCTTAATCAGCAGACGATCAACAAAATGCAATATCTGATTATCACAACCTCAATGTCAATACATCGGCCTACGAAGCCAAGAAGAGCATAGAAATTAATTTCTTATGCTGCCACTAACCATCGAATTGGAACCAACGTAAACACGAATCGCTAACAACTAATGGGTTTTCTACCCAGTAAAGCTCAGGTGATGAAGATCAAGAATCTAATGTCCTAACTGGGAGCTCAACAATTCTATAATGGTGAACAAACAAGTGCTGTACCTGTGCAAGAACAGAATTAAGAATGAATAAGAAAAAGAAAATGATTACCCGGCCTCCTGAAGCATAAGAGAGACGAACGGCTTTAGGTGATATTCGTGCATGACACGTGTCCACCTGTTGCCAGAAAACACAAGGAGTTATCGGGCCGCCGATACATAGCACGTTCTTTCAGTTTCAAGTAATGATTGACGAGTCCTTCCATAACGGCCTTCTACTCCGAACCCCCCTGGCAAAGACTCCACAACTTTATTTTACGGTCTTCCATCTCATGTTCATGAAGTTTCTGAACTTTGGCACGAGAGAGCTTTGGTATCCGCTCCTTTTAGAGAAGAGATGGGAATTTATACTGCACTGGCATCGAGTTGGGTCATGCTTGTCTTGTCTGGCCTTTTGGTGGATTCCACCTGACTTTTTTATTTTTTCCCTTCAACTTGTTTCTGAAGTCTCAATAACTTCCTCCGGAAGTTGAGTTGATTGAGACCCAATTGCTGGTCCTACTACTAGGATGCTTCTTGCTCAATACATTCGCTTACTTTATGATGATTTGGTGGTTTTGCTGTCTGTATGGTTGGCAATAACCTTGTAAATTGAATCTGAGACAATAACTTCGGCGAGTCTCTCCTTTAACGATTACAATCCATTCATTCCCTTTTACTCCTTAACACTCGAGCTCATTATGCCACTACTCGGCGGACCGTGCTAACTTTTAAGAGCCTATTACGAGTCCAAGAGTCAATTACTAGATGCTTTCGTTCTGTATACCTCTGTCGTATGTGATGTGGATTTCGGTAACGCGACATCCATCTTCAGTTTGGAGAATTACTTGTCCTTCGGCTACTCTCCAACGATCTGGCCACATCCATTCAATTCCAAGTCCCACCGGCCATGTCTCGGTTGAGTCTTCCATGATTTCTTATCAAACAGACAATTTTGCCATAGAAAAACGAGTGGAAACGGGGCTAGCTTATAAGGCTAATAAGCAGACTTCGCTTGGCTTTGGTTGACAGTGTTGACTCCAAACACTTGCCATGTGGGTCAGTTCATAAACCTAAAGAACGAGTAATTTTCTTTAACCTTGTTTAAGAAGGCAAACTCGTGTAAGCTGAAGACCGCTACGGTTTCAACAGCTTCTGCGAAGTCCATTGCACCTATTAGACTCACATAACATTACCCATCTGGTTAAAAAATTTGAAAGCTTCCAATTTCTTTATGAAGAAAGACTCCAAAATTTCACGCATGTAAGCAGCATGCCACGATACGAAGATGCTCGAGTGTTTCCTCAGTGAAGAAGATTTAAGGATCTTATGTCGATGCAAGTGAGGTTGTGTACTTACTCGCCATCCCTGTAACCAACATTATTAGCTTTTCCAACGTGTTGATAAATGGATATTTTCAGATTGCTAAGCCAATAGGCTTAGAAAAAGCGTCTGGTGTCGAGTCGAACTCGTACATTTAGCGTAGTCCGACATGGATCGCCAGGAAATGCCCGACCATTTGCAATGGAAAATTGATATCACGATCAACTGAAGTTTCATACCAGCAATTTAGTCCGACTATCTAATCGGCACAAGTCCATTACAGAATATGCAGTACAATAATTAAAACATACACAAGCGCACGCTCTCACACAACCTCAATACAGTACATGAAAACCCTGCCCTGTTAACGAGCTCGAGCGGAGTCTTCACTAATATCCAGCAAAGCCGGTAATTCTTCACGTTCCAAGGCTCACCAGAGGTCATTGCCCTATACAAAACATAGTGATCGTCAGCTTAATGAGGATTGTTTGTGTCTCACCAACTGATAAAAAGATCATTTTACTACGTGCGCCCTACCTGGTTATCGCCGTATGCATAGTGCTGTGGATTGAAAGAGGTATACGAGTCGTAGTCCGGCAGGTTGTTGTCGAGCGTCTGAATAGGAGGGAGAGATTCCATAGTTGTTTGAAACGACGACTGATGTCGGCAAAAAAAAAAAAAAAAAAAAGAGCTTGTTAAAAGACTCAAATTACTCGGAAATTTTCGGCTAATGCTCAGAGTATGATGGCACATTAGTTTGATCCAAACCGGTGAGACTAGAGAAGCAAAACACAGAAAAAGTGGTTTTTTCCCTCTAGTTACTTACCTCCTGATCTGTGTCCTCTGTTGCCCCATGTTGAGAAGCAACTGGAGGGTTATCAGTTGAACCTCCTCCAAAACTTGGGGAAGTATCCAAGCTTTCACTTGGTTTCCTCTTCAAGTGACAGAGGATATATGGTATCTATAAACATTTATTTATTTTTAATCCGACAAATATCAGTCAGTATAATCTGAAAGCTTCACTTTGAATAAACTGTGGAATGTAAAATAAAAACAGAATGTGTAAAAGTATATGTCACATGGTAAAAAAAATGATAATAATAATGATAATACACGGTATAATATTATAATTGGCTAGCTCTTTTCTTTTTGCACAGATAATTCTAACTCAAAGCAGTTTTGCAAGCAATTGGTTAGTGGGATTTGAACATGTGACTCTAGTCTTGGACTAAGAATCCCCTGACCCTCAATTAGACCAACCCACTTTAATTGGCTCAGTCTGTTGAGCGCTACTGATATCACATTACAGCTCAAAAAGAACTATCATCCTACTTTCTTTAGCCTGGCCTAATGCACTATCAACTTACTCCTCACAAATTTATTTTGCACGTGAGAAATACAACAGAAATCTTAGATGGATCAAATGGAGAACCTGGAGGGTTGAGGAGTATCCATCAAGAAGTTCGGGGTTTAGGTGATATTCGTGTATGACCCATCCGGTCTTGGCACGACCTTTGTAGAAGACCAAAATCCTCTTGGTGCCTATTAAGACCTTGGTGTGTTGAGCTTTTATGTCATCCCTTTGGCAAGTGATCTTCCATTGACCGCTCCTTGTTTTCCTTTTGACGCGCTCACTGTTTTGGGTTACGTAAGGAGAAGGGCAGAAGAAGAACCAATTCCACCCATCCGACGGAACGTTCGATATTCCTGCACTCATACACGGCCAAGGACTTAGGACAACTTATCAAGACATTACAAATGCAAATAGCGCATGAACAACGTGCCTATTGTCTATGTAAAATTACTGTTGCGACATCGCAAATAAATACAACACATGCCTAAGTCAAGGGGAAAGGAGTAGGCGCATGAAATTCACCTGGATATAGTCTAGGTAAATCCCAAGGATCCAATGCATAGATATCCTCGAGCTCGGGGATGATGCAATCATCAGTGTTTCCTTGTACCTTGCTCATCAAGTGATGATTGACGAGTTCTTCCTCGGTCGGGAGGAATCTGAATCCCACCTGAAATCGCTCCATGTGGAGAGTACGTAATAGTATGGCTGATTAACTATGACAAGTTATATAGTTGAATCCGAGTGTTTGAGTAATTTCGAGTCCGTCTGTTAACAGGAGATGAGAATTTATAATTGGACTCAGAAGCCTTCCCCTTGTGCCAGAAGCCTTCTTTTTCCCTAAGCCCTTGTTTCGGAAGGGAAGCTTGATGCATTTTTCTCTATCTTCTACGAGGAGGATTCCACCTTGGAGAAGCCACTGGTGATCTTCTCATTCTATCCTCCCCAGGAAGGTGAGACAAATTCTCTGGACCATTTTGTTTGCTAGTGCCAATAAAGCTCTATCCTTGGAGAAATTGAGAGCGTGACAACCAAACGGCGGAAACGTAAGTTAATACAGCCATAATTTTTTCAATTATGCCAATTTAATCTTAAAATTTTCGGTAATTCGCCAATGAAGTACATCTAGCATATTTTGATTGAAAATTGATACCGTGAGTCTCGACCGTCCCACGTGGCATGACTAATGTTATTGAGGATTTTTTTTAATGTTAATTTATTTTCCTTATTTTTTATTATCTTTTTTATATTGTTGGTGGGGGCACCAGCCAAGGCCTGGCAACCCCCCTGGCCCTGGCCACTAATCGAGGGTTTATCGCCCTCATAAACCCTCACCTACTAGCCGACGGGGGTCATCGAGCTCCCTCTACAAACCTTAACAATAAAAAAAGGGAAAAAAGAAAAAAACTGAATAAATTTTTTAAGAATTGAAATTTCGCACCATTTCCACTTTACCTTCGATCGTATCACATAGGATAATCAACGTCCATGTCATTAACTTCTGACCAAAATAGGCCGGATGGACTACATAGTGAAATTGTTAAAATGTTTATGATTAAAGTGGCCAAAATAAAAAGGTTTAAGACTAAATTGACACAAGCGCAATAAGACTTAGGAATTTTTTTTTTTTTTTTGTTAATTTTCCCAAAAAGTCAAACATAATTATTTTTTTTTCTTCCTTAATGATCAGGCATGGGTGGCCTCTGGATTGAGAAGGCTACTAACCACCACGGCCCATCCAGAGCGTGCCTCTATGCTTGGAGGGGCCAGCTCCGCTAAATCCGTGATCAGGTCTAGTCGGAGCCACGTATACAGTGGCTGACCTTGGGGGGATTGGGGTGGACCTTGCTTCCTTAGATCCATGAAGTTTTTTTACATTTGGTGATAGCAAAAGAGTTATATATAGTATTTAATTGAAATTTATCGTCTCGGCCCCTCAAATTGAATTCCTTGGCTCGCCGCTCCGCGCATAAATAATCTTAAAAGAAGGTGGTCCCAGTAATTAAGGTTGTTTGGTTCCTGGCTCGGTGCCCGAGCGGTATAATGAAACCGGTTGGATATGCTTAATTAAAATACATATTCACACTTTATATATGCAGAAGTACTCAAAATAATTAAGGCTTTATATGATGCTGGCGCCCTCGGGAACCTGACTAAACTTGCCGGTCCGGTTCGTTATTCATATAATATTATTGTACTCGAGTCATGCTTTTGGGTTGTATTAGACATTGTGACCCCTCGTATAAAACAGTTTGTAATCATTTTACTTCGGACAACAACTCATTGTAATTTGACTTCTCTTTCCTATTCAAGTATCAAAATCCAAATCAAGAGAGAGAAGTAAATTTCTATTTTCCAAATTAAAGGGAAGCCGAGGAAACAGATCAATTTTTTTTTTCGCGTTATTATCCACGGGGCAATCCACCTATTAGGGAATCAAAAGATTTTATGGAGGAAAATCACGTAGGTTAGGAGCCACTTGAAACAAAATCGCACGTTAGGAATTTCTCGATTTTGCATAGATTTTCCTGTTGCTTGTCGAAGAGGATTAGGGCTTTTAATTCCTCCTTTGGTAGTTCTTATTTGTCTCCTCCTCCCTCTCCCAGCGCCTCTTTTCAGCTTCAGCGATGATCTCCTGCTGATTCGACATCTCGAGAAGTTGATCCGGTTTCGCAAATCGGCTGCAAAAAGAGAGAGATTGAAGCGATCTTTCCGCATGAATTTCGTATGTCCATTCTACTCGATTTGATCGATGCTTTGTTCGTGATTCGTGCGGGCATCATCAATCTGCTCTTCCTTCAACTTAGAATGTACAATTACCTTCATTAGTTGGCTAAGTCTTTCGTTTTTTTCTAAGTTATCTTCAGTGTGGGCATGGCGATTGTACCGGCGTATGCAACTTTTTGGGCAGGCTTCGTTGCTCGGTGTCGACGCAATTTGATTGCTAGTTCAAATTTCTTGATGGGAGATGACTAGGACAGGATCAATTTACGTTGATTTCCGTTTTGACTGGATTGTTTGGATTGGTGGTTGATATTGACGAGGCAAGTTGAGGGGGCATGGGAATGCATTCTAGTTACGATCGAAGGAAAAAAAAAAATTGTGAATTAGATATGATGAGCTTTGGAAGAGGGCATCGCACGGTTTTGAACATATCTTTGAAAAGAAAAGGTGATGGCTAGAGAGTGTTTGTTGCATAAAGCCGGATTGGGTGTTTACTAGTCTTGGTTATTTGAAATGGTAAAAGTATAAGATCTTATACTGACGAGCCTTATGGAATGTACTGAATTGAACTTTCTGGCCTTTTCTCCCAGGATGTTGTCTGCATTTAAACACACGCTTCATGTGGGGATCAAGGCAGAGAAGGCTCTCACGGGCTTTCAATCAATTAAGAGCTCATCATCCGCCCGAGACTTTTCTCAGCATGGGACGCGCCCTCCTCGTGTCGACACCGTGGTAGTTTATGTTTTCATTCTTGGTTGAATTTTAATGAATTGTTGTGAGATTCAAATGCTATCATTTATTGTGGCATCACTTAGCTTGAGTACTCCTATGTTCAAAAGGAAATTGTTTCCTGCCATGACTAACTTCTTGTAAAATTTGATACAGGGACGTGAGGCTAATAAATTTCGTGCTGATATAGGATTTGAGGATGAGAAATCTAATTTCGATGATGATGATATGGAATTTGCTGCTGCTATCCGCAAGGTAGATCGTGATGTGACTGAATCTGTGACAACCAAATTCGAAGAAGCAGGAAGGCGCATGTTTTTTGGAGGCATTGCTTCCATTGCCTACACAATTGGTCTTGGTCTTTATTTTGTTGTTGGCGAACGAATGTCCTCCAAGAAGGTTGATGGACCATCGGCCCAGCAGGTACCGAGGGATGGCAATGCCGCGTGAGCATGTGGCTCTGGATAGATTTGACTTGTTGATTCATCGGTAGTGTGGGCGCCATCATTATGACTTTTCATGTTGCGGTGCGCTTTTATCTCGAGCGGAAGATTCTCAATACCTTGTTCAGGTCGATAGTAACCGTTATTTGTATCGAATTTTCATCTAGAATTTTTTGTGAACTTTGCGATTTTCTCGATTTCAATTAATTTATGGGAATCCTCAATATTTATTTCTTCTCTTACCATATGACCTTAATCTGAAGGCATCTGTGATGTCGAACTAAAAGAAGGCATTCACCTCTTAATAAATTCATGTTTAACAAATTTTGTTTGTTCACATCATAGGCTACCAACCAGTGTTGACCGACGGACTCACGTCCTCCTCTGGGAATTACTGCCAGATAACAACTGGATAAACTAACCCTCACCTAAGGGAGCATTTACCACAGATGTTAAATTCGATTTATTCAAGTGAGTAACATATCCCCAATATAGATGCGTGTGTACGTATATAAGATCTTGAGACAAGCAGGAGACAAATATAATCTATTCTTTACTTCAATGCTTCTTCAGTTGGGAACAAACAAAGCACAGCAATTCAGGCGAGCCCATATCCATTTCTCGTATCCGACACACCAAAAGTTGATATTAGCAAGTAGGCATATGATCGGACACAGACTTAACCGAAACATTTGCACCATCGAATAAATCATATTGGCCGACGAGGACTGCCGCAGTTAGATATCAGAATGCTCAAGCAATTGGAGTTACCCACTAATCTAACTTTGAAGAGAGAATGCAAGACTCAACAGACACTAACTACCAAATCAGAAAGAGCCTCATCCAGAAGCACTTCCAGCAATTCCCCTTCTATTTCCCTCCCTAAGTTATCGACTTCCAATCTGAAATGTCCAAGCCAACCTTTCCCGACAACCTCTTCCTTCACAGCCCTCTCCACGACCACGCAGTTGCGGTCCTCGTCATCTCCGGACACACTCCGGACCTCAGTAAACCACTCCTTAATCTGGCTCCAAATTATGTCGGCCGTGATAGATGATTTCTCCACCACGAGCAAATCTCCAGGCCCACAACAGAACCTGTCTACTAGGCACTCCTCTGGCCCGAAGCCAGCAATGTCTACAATCGCTGCATTGACAGAGTCATATACAAGCTTCCTGTTTGATCTTCTTTGCCTTCTCTTAGCCTCATTTAAAGGTTCATCATTGTCCACATCTGCATACTTTTCCCTCATTGATGGATCCAATGGGCTATGAGGTGAGTGCCAACTTGAAACATGGGAATAGGATTCCACTGTGCCATCTCGGCTAGATATAGTTAACAGCTTTTCAATGAAGACGAAACAATCTTCCTCTTCTTCCTTGGAACCAGAATAAGTTGTGCAGGGTTTCGACAGACAAAGAAATGCTCTTTCCGGACAATCTCCCCAGGAAAGAGACCGGGCTATAGATCCAATAGGAGGTGACTTGTCAATCAAATTAGACTTAAGAGACTGGACCGGCAGTTGTTTTCCTGTTATAAATGAGAAACAATATAAGAACACAGGGGATTACAGTATGAGAAATTTCTTTCTTATATGCATTTAGTATATCTGTACAGAATTTAAGCTGTATTACCGGGATATTCATGAATTATACTAGCAACTTCTTCAAAAGACAGTTCTAAAACTGATATTGGGCTTGGCTGGTCCTTGTTCTCACTAATGCTTCCCAGAACAGGCTTTGATACAGACAATCCAACCTGCAGAAAAGATGTGCAATCCGTCAGATCAGAGTCTGGCTCAAAGCCCAAAGATAAGCAAACATTGTAAAAAGCACGACCATGTCATAAGCCACCTGCAGTCGAATGTCCAACCAAATTGATAACCGCAATTCAACAAAACTTACAGTGATCTCAACAAAAGCATCAAAATTCCATAGGAAAGCTCCTATATGAACAAGCCATAGGACTCAGACACAAAGCAAAGACATAGCAGGCTAATTAGTTATCAAGAGGAGCAACATTGCAAGTTTAAAGGTTTTACTAGAGTGTGATGCATACATAGAAGACGTCACCATTCATTTGAAGCAAACACAGCATAGAACCAAAAAACTGCAGATAAATGTCAAATTCGAAGCAATATGGAAAATCAAACCTCCTCTTCAGAGACACTGCTTTCGTTTTGCGCTGTTTGCATGGGACGAGTAGTTTTGCTTAGAAGTCCATGTCGAGCGGAATTTAGTAATTTACAGATGCTTCAATTTGATTCTCTTCAAAATATTGAGAAGCGTGGTTGCTGGACTTGCTACGGGGACAGATAGAAGATTCTGGACTATTGACACCGGCTAAACGAGACTCATCGGAAGATTCACATGTGCCAGATTTTTCTTTGCCCGATTTTTTACTCCTAGATAAGAAAAAATTGGAAACTCTTCCTTTGAATGACAAACTAAGACCTTTTTCCTTAGATTCCTTGTGAGCATGCATCTTGGATGCCTCAGGATCTGAAGTTCGAGTTCTGATTGCATCACTGTACAACATTGAGGATACAGGGAGAGATTTTGATCTCAGAAGACTCTTTGGTGACTTGGGAACTTCTTCGATTTCAGGCGATTTATTCATTAAGCAGGAAGCTGATATCCTTGGTTCCCGCTCAATATTGTTGTCGTCCTCCTCTCTTCTAGTTGATATCTTTGTGTCAGAAAGCGCAAGCATCTCACCCAAGGTACCAGAGGTTTTGTGAATATGTCTTTCTTCACGAGTATTCTTATTAGATGCCATAAACCTTTTCAGAGAGACGTTTTTTTGCTTCTCTTGAAACTGTTGATTCGGGAGAGTAAGATGCACGACTCAATGAAGAAGCTGAAAGGGGGCTATCAAACCTATTGATGCAGTCCCAAGAATGCCTCGAAGCAGTTGACAAGACTTCTGAATCATTGCTATTCCGTTGTGGAAACTCATATTCCGATTTATTAAATGAACTGCCGTCACCGCTATAGCCATTCGAGAAAACAGAAGATAGCAGTGTTTCATCTCTACGGTGTCCCTTCATACTTTCACGGACATGATGAGTAACCTCCTCGGCCACTTCTATTGATAATTGCACATCACCATCTTCAGCTTCTTCAAAGAAATTCTCACCAGGCAAATTTTTTGGTATCATGGAAGGTGGCGATATAGACTCAATTTCATGAGTTTGGCCAAGACTAGGCTTCAAAACCACAATTCGAGTAGGTTGAGAACCATGGTCAGCGCCATTATGGTTGACATAATCGGGGGAACCAACAGATCTACTTTTACCCCATCTAATCTCCTGGGGAACCTCAAATCTCTTTGCCAGATGTTCGTTCTTCTTTTTCGTCATGGGATATTTCTCATTGTCAACCATCTTAGATGGTCTAAGAACAGTGATGCGTTTTCTCTCGGGAGGGGCACAAGTAGACTCCAATTCCTGGATGTTAGACATACTTGTATAGCCTTGTAGTCTTATAACTTTCTCTTACATTCCTTCTTTCTCTTTAGTCCCACATAGGAAGAGCACTAAGCTCTTTACCTCTTCTAAGCCTATATAAGGGCTTCTCATGTACATTGTTTCACACACCATTATTAGAGAACAATACCATTCTCTCTTAATCATTCTTTCTTATCATGGTATCAGAGCCAAGATCATTGTCTTGAAAAGTATGCTCTGCGGTTGCCACAAATTGGATCTTCCGCATCAGAAATTAAGATAATGAGCTCATTATTTTTAAAAGTATGCTCTGCGGTTGCCATAAATTGGATCTTCCGCATCAGAAATTAAGATAATGAGTTTTGGGCTATTGAGCCGTCACCCAGCTTTGCTAGCGTCTCTAATTTGTGTCTCTCGATCCTTTTGATCAGCTTTCCCACCTCAACCCACTTTTCTAGCTTCGCTAGTGATTTTTCTGTTGTCATGGGCGATTCTAGTGACCGCATAGATATCAAGCTTGATGGTTCAAACTATTCACTTTGGAAACCATCGGCAATGGCGGCTCTTGTTTACCGCGATTTATTTGAGCATGTTGAAGGCTTCCGTCTATGTCCTGATGCTCTTAAGGAAAGTGCCTCATCTGAGTCGGTTGTAAAGCGTACCGCTGAAATTCGAGCATGGACAGTTGCTGATCGGAAGGCATGGGCTATTCTTTTTGGCTCTATTGATCCTGCTCTTCGCCCACAATTTTCTCATAGTGTTGGAGCGAAATGTTTGTGGGATCAGCTCGCCGAGATGTTTACTCAGACCGGGGACATTCGGGTTTATCAGTTGGAGCAAGAAATTTACTGTGCTACGCAAGGGTCTCGCTCTATTCGAGACTTTTACAATTATATGCATTCCCTTTGGAGTCAATTAGATATTCTTGCTCCTGTTCTTTGCTCGACATGCTTGAACTGTACTAGGTGTCCATCTACTCGGCTTCAAACTCAAAATAGACACCGTCTACATACTTTCCTTATGAAGCTTGGCTCTCCTTATGAAGGTGTTCGCAGCCAGCTTCTCCATCGCTCTCCTAGATCGTCCCTCCTTGACGCTATCAAAGAATTGCAGTCTGAGGAAACTCGTCTGGGTCTACTTTCCTCCTCTGCAGTTGCTGATTCCGCTTCTGTTTTAGCTGCTCCACCACGTGCTCCGCCTGCTGTTTTGGCTGCTTCACCACGACCTCCCTCTGCACGTGGCTCTCGCCGCCTTGTATGTACTTATTGTCACCGTCTTGGACATGAGGAGCCACACTGTTGGCAAAAGAAGAAGGAAGCTTCACGCCCTTCAGCAACACCGCGTTCTATTCAGTATTCTGTGACATCTCCACACTCTCGACCTATTACTCTGGTTTCTTCTTCTACGGATAATCGGATTGCTGCCCTTGAAACACAGCTTGCTCGATTGAACCCTTCTTTGCTTGGGTCTTTTCCCGATTCCAGCACTCCTACAACTTCTTCATCTACAGGAAACACTACTGCAGCCACTCCATCTTCAGGTGACACTTCTATTACCTGGATACTTGACTCAGGAGCTGCTAGACATATGTCTAGTTCCGCTGCTTGTCTCACTCAGCTCTCTGAGCTCAAGCATCCAGCACATTTCTTTACTGCTGATGGCTCTCCTCTCCTAGCTACCCGGCGGGGTACTCTCACCATCTCTCAAGATTTCAATGTCCCTAACGTGTTACATGTTCCATCTCTAGCTCTCAATTTATTATCCGTTGGACAACTTACTGATGCTGGATGTACTGTAAGCTTTACAAATAGCTCTTGCTTTGTGCAGGATCGTTTGAGTGGTCGGATGATTGGGAGAGGTAGTAGACGGGACGGACTCTATATTATGCAGCATCTCCACCTTCCAACTTCTTCTCTTCCTTCTCCTGTGTTGGCTACCATTGATCTTGCCCGATGGCATCAACGTCTCGGACATATTCCTTCTTCTCGTCTCACCGTCCTTCATCAACGAGGTGCTTTAGGTCCTGTTTCTTCTGGTAATCTTCCTCCATGTTCTGTATGTCCCTTGGCCAAACAATATGCTAAGCCTTTTCCTATTAGTAACTCTAGATCTAGTGCAATTTTCGATCTTATTCATTCTGATGTATGGGGTCCTGCCCCACTTTGTTCAAATAGTGGTTTTAAATATTATGTCTCTTTTATTGATGATTACTCTCGTTACACATGGGTCTATCTTATGCGTCAACGCAGTGATTTCTTTTCCATCTATCAGTCTTTTACTACCATGATTTCCACCCAATTTAATACAAAAATCAAAGTTTTTCGTTTAGACTCGGGAGGAGAATATCTTTCTACTGTTTTTCGTTCCCTCTTGGCCAGCGGTGGTACACTTCCTCAACTATCTTGTCCTGGGATTCCAGCTCAGAATGGGGTTGCTGAACGCAAGCACCGTCATATTTTAGATACCACTCGCGCTCTCTTACTTGGGACATCTGTTCCTACTGAGTTCTGGGCTGAGGCACTTCTCACAGCTGTTCATCTAATTAACCGCCTACCCTCGTCTGTTCTTCATCAAGACACCCCTTTCCAGCGTCTCTATTCTCGATCTCCCAGCTATAATCATCTTCGAGTTTTTGGGTGTACTTGTTTTGTCATTCTTCCACCCACCGAACGTACGAAGCTCACCGCTCGCTCCATCTCGTGTGCATTCTTGGGTTACAGCACCGAGCACAAGGGTTATCGCTGTTATGACCCAAATGCGCGACGTATACGTATTTCTCGCAATGTTACCTTTCATGAACACGTTCCCTTCTTCCCTACAAATGTAACACCTCCTGTCTCGACCCATGTTCCATTTATGGATTTCCCTGTTGATCCTTTTCCTGATCCTCCTTATTCTGCTTTCACCTCGGAACCAGATATATCACCACCGTCCCCATCTTCTCCTACCCGTTCTGCTGTACCTCCTACTCTACCTGCCCTCGACGATTCTGCAGTTCTAGAGCCACGCCGTAATCCTCCTCGGGATCGACGTCCGCCTACTCGGTATGTTGCTTCTACTTCTTATTCTACTGAGTTTAGCTCTTTTTTGGCTGCTGTTCATGCTGTACAAGAACCCACTAGTTATCGTGAGGCAGTTCAGCATACTGAGTGGCGTCAAGCTATGTCTGAGGAGCTCAGGGCATTGGAAAGTACTGGTACTTGGGAGCTTGTGTCTCTCCCTCCAGGCCGCTCCTTGGTATCATGCCGATGGATATATAAGATTAAAACCCGTTCTGATGGCAGTATTGAACGTTACAAAGCACGTCTGGTTGCCAGAGGTTTCTCGCAGGAGTATGGCATTGATTATGAGGAGACGTTTGCTCCCGTAGCAAAGATGACATCTGTCCGAGCTTTACTAGCTATTGCTTCAATTCGTAATTGGCCCCTCTTTCAGCTTGATGTCAAGAATGCTTTTCTTCATGGGGATCTTCAAGAGGATATCTTCATGCAACCTCCACCTGGTCTTGGTCATATTTCTGGACAGGTTTGCCGCTTGCGACGGGCAATTTATGGTCTTAAACAGGCTCCTCGTGCTTGGTTTGAGAAGTTCAGTGATGCTATTCGATCTGCTGGTTTTACTCAAAGCGAGGCTGATCATGCTATGTTTGTTCATACCTCTTCTGCTGGTTGCACTATTCTTCTTCTTTACGTTGATGATATGGTTATCACTGGAGATGATCGCGACCATATTGAACATACCAAGCGGCACCTTCAGCAACATTTTGCCATGAAGGATCTTGGACCACTGCGCTACTTTCTTGGGCTTGAAATTGCTCGCAGTTCACGTGGTATCCTTATTTCTCAACAAAAATATACTGCTGATATTATCTCTAGGGCTGCTCTCTCGGATGCACGCACTGCTGCTACTCCTATTGAGCTGAATCAGAAGCTCTGCTCGGATGACGGGGAGCCTCTTTCTGATGTGACCCGCTATCGAACTTTGGTTGGCAGCCTTGTATATCTTACTATCTCCCGACCCGACATTGCTTATGTTGTTCATGTTGTCAGTCAGTTTGTTGCTGCTCCTCGCACAGTTCATTATGCTGCTGTTCTGAGGATCTTGCGATATCTCCGAGGCACTTTATCGCGTTCCTTATTCCTGCCATCTTCTTCTGCTCTCAAGTTGCGTGCCTATTCTGATGCTGATTGGGCTTCCAATGTGTCTGATCGCAAATCTATCACTGGCTATTGCATTTTTCTTGGCGATTCTCTTATTTCCTGGCGTGCCAAGAAACAACAAATTGTCTCACGCTCCTCTACAGAGTCCGAATATCGTGCTATGGCTGACACTACCGTTGAGATTGTTTGGCTTCGCCGCTTACTTGCTGACATGGGTGTTTCACTTCCGGATCCCACTCCTCTACACTGTGACAACAAGAGTGCCATCCATATTGGTGCAAATCCAGTCTTTCATGAGCGTACAAAACATATTGAGATCGATTGTCATCTGACTCGTCATCATCTTCAAGCTCGCACTATTTCTCTTCCTTTTGTTGGAACTGAGAATCAACTTGCAGATTGTTTTACGAAGGCTCTTACATCACAACGCTTTAAATTTCTTCTTTCCAAACTCTCGTTGTTTGATCCACCTTGAGTTTGAGGGGGGTGTTAGACATACTTGTATAGCCTTGTAGTCTTATAGCTTTCTCTTACATTCCTTCTTTCTCTTTAGTCCCACATAGGAAGAGCACTAAGCTCTTTACCTCTTCTAAGCCTATATAAGGGCTTCTCATGTACATTGTTTCACACACCATTATTAGAGAACAATACCATTCTCTCTTAATCATTCTTTCTTATCACTGGAGATGCTTCGAAAAGAGATTATTCGGTTCTTTAATAAATTCAAGCAAAAAAACTCTCTTGGAATTCAAAACCTCCAATGTATCTTGCAATTCTTTTGACTGGTTAAGTTTTTCATCAGTTGCCTGGCATTTTGCTTCCTTGAACTTCTGCTGAATGACCATCCTTCTCTTCTCTCTTCCTTCTCCACCATACCTTTCCATATGTGGTGACATTTCTCTTGCAGAATTTGTCTTCTGAGATATCTTTTCTACTTCATAAATGTCTTTGTAATCATCGATTTCTCGGTATTTGAAACATGCATCCTGCTCGTGCACAAATGTGTCTTCTTACAGCCAACTTTGATATGGTATTTCTTGTGAAATTAAACAAGGCGACGAGTAGTCCCTCGATCGATGGGCTTACATCTGCAACTAAATCAGGATTTTGATGTGGATGGCCATCAAGGCCCATCAACTTCGCCACCACATTAGATGAACCATGCTTAGACTCCATTTCTCGAGACATTTCTTGTGCAATTAACATCTTCATGGGCGTGGAGTTTGGTTGTATGTTAGGTGAACTTCTCCTCGAGTTCGAGATGACCTGCAGTCCCAGAAAATGCAGGACCAGTAAGGATATAATTTTGGGTACTTTGTTGTGTATGTTGCATCTTCTCTTTTCTTTTCTTTTGTGCGCGCGCGTGTTGGATGGTTTTTTGGGGGAAGGTGTTGCCTTACTCTCTCTACATGAAGAGTGGAATATGCATTTGAGTACATTGCATGCCACTCGCGTGTCCCACCATTTTTTCAAGCAAATTTTCCGAAGTGTCCTCCTACGTGCGGTACTGCACATACATTTTTAAATATAATTTTTTATTAGGAGTTTTCCCTCCCCTTCCTCAATAGTGATTTATGTATTTTATATAATGTTATGAATTGGCATATATATTTTTTATATACATATTTATGTTTGAATATAATTTTTTAACTTAGGTAGTATATTAGTAGGATCTTACGATCCGTGTCGTTCCCACGATTTACGATCCTACCACCCCCTCCCGATACTAAGTAGGATCTCGATCTTGACAACATTGATTCATAATTTTGTTGGATTGTTCTTCCAGATTTCAAGAATGACAATCCTCATGAAATGTCACTCTATTAGCTAAGAATGTACAAAGACGTCTAGAGTAAGAAATTACTTGAATTAGATCCTGCAACTATTTTAACCAAATATTTCTATTCCCTTACATACATAATTCTTTCTCAATAGGTTTCCACTCACAGATGGGCACCATCCTTTCACCTGCAATTTTATTATTTTTTCTTTTTTTCTTTATGTGCTTCTGCAACAACATCATCTTCATCTCTCATAGTGCCCTGTTCTCCAGCATTATTGGAAGTCTGTACTGAAGCAGGTATCACCACGACATCACCCTCTTCATTTATAATACGGTCCTCTGTCTTATTAAGAGAAGGACCGCCAGAAAATCCGAGTTTGCCAGAATCACTGAAAGTGTCCTCTGTATCGTCAACAATGACCAGGTAAAACTCCAATTTACTAGATACATCAAGATGAGGTGATAGCAGTATCTTCTGTTTCTTAAGAGGGGATCCACCAAAATCATCAGAAATGAGTTTTCGGCCTTACGGTGGTGTAATTTCTTTCTCTATATCCTTGCACTTTCCGATGATCTCGGAGCACAACCCAATTACAGATGTATGTGTTAGAAAATTCAATCCAAAAGCTTAAGCTAATAGGTAGAGGGAGACCACATGAATATAAAAAGCATTTAAACCCCGTTGTCAAGCAATGTGGGACATATTTCAACACCCCCTCTCACGTGCAAGATTATGAGCGGCACTTGGAATTTTGACTACGTGCAAGCTGGATTATGAGCGGCACTTGGAATTTTGACTACGCACATTCACGTAGAATTTTACCACGCACATTCGCAAAAGGATTATCACTAGCTCTGATACCATGTTAGAAAATCAAACCTAAAAGCTTAAGCTAATAGGTGAAGGGAGACCACATGAATATAAAGAGCATTTAAACTCTGTTGTCAAGCAATGTGGGACATATTTCAACAGTATGACACTGTGGATCTTCACCAACACCTTTTGAGGAAGAAGGAATTGCTTGCTCATGCACTTGGGTGATGCATGTGCTGTGATCTGCAATAACCAGCTCTGCAGCACTAGAGGATCCCATGCTTTCCCCTCCCTCTCTTAAGGTTTCCCTTTTCATTCCATTGGAACCGTTGATATCAGAACATTCCGTTGAAGCCTTGATAGCATTCAAATTACTCAACTGCAAACAATCCTAATTAATTTTAGATTGCCACGGGGGCAGATTTCAAATTGCATGATATACATAAACAATGTTCTTATGTTCTTATGGTGTAGGTTAGATAATGAGCAGATAAAAAACGGAGTAGAGTTGAACAAGAAGATGACTGAGACTTTTTAAAGAGAAATTGACAAGCATTTAGAAGCATTTCCATTGCACCAGCTACATAATATGATGGAAACTCTAAAGTGCACAACATATAATCTCATCCTCCATCACTTAAACTGGCTTCACTCTGTCTCCTCCACCTGCCTCCCCCCCTCCCTCCCTCTCTTGACACTATTTCTTTATGGGAGATTCATTTGTTCATACCTTCAGGTGGCACTGATCACCACAAGGTTTTCCATCTTCTTCATGCTCTAGAGAATAGGTCTGCTTTTCACTCTGTCAAGAAAAGCCTATAAGAAAATACAGTAGATTTAAAGTAGGGGGGAAAATGACGTGATATAGCTGCCACTTCCACTTACGTGAATAATTAGGATCTGGAAACAGCCATGAAGACGAAAATCAAATAGCAGTGGAAATTCCCAAAAAGATAAGCATGGTTTTGATGCCTTCTTCTTAGCCAAAACAGAGAGAAGGAAAACAAATGATCTCTGAATGCCTACCCAGCAACTACGACCGAAAAGATTGTCGAAAGGATCTAAAGCAGCACAGAGGGTCCTGTCCAGATATTCCCTTATCAGTTCCCACATCTCCAGAGTTTTTGAGATATTTGTTCTGTTTCTTGTCATAGTTCTCTTTAAGAAATTGGTATCTCTCCTGCAGATACAGAATCAAATACATCTCTCAAGTCAGCACAAGGAGGATTCTCTTATGAACAACATAATTTTTCAAACAAAAGAACACAAACCACCAGTTCAAAGCTTTTGTTATAAATTTTGTTTCGATCACCTGGATTTCTAATTTGGTGTCCCCAACAGACTGGCTCACTGCTGGAACCATTACAGGGAGACATGATTCCTATCAATAAGCTGATTTTAATTAAAGTTTGGACTCTCTCTTCATGGGTTCCCACATATTAAGGTCTGGCTAATTCATTAATCCAGTTGTTTTAGCTGCCATCCTCTATCCTATTTAACTGGAAAAAGAAAACTATGTTTTTCTTTGGAAATTTCAGGACATCAGCTTTTCCTCAAGCAGTTCCTAATCTCTTCATGACAAAGTATGTGTTTGAATTTCCACTTTCAGCAATCCCAAGTACTAACGCATCTTGCCAGGAGACAACTCACGCAAACAAACTCTCTCCACCTATTGCACACACCTGATCATGTAATACTTAAACCTCTCTAGAAGTAAATTGAAGCAGCTGACCTGACATTCTTTTAAAACTATGCACTTACTATAGTATGCGATCTTCAGCTTCAAAGCAGTCATACTTCTCTTCCTCAGGCTCAGTCGTATCTTCCTCACTGTCGCTGCAAACGAGTGCTTCACTGCCATGTTGGTCATAGTAAATACGTCTTCTCCCAACCACTGACTGGTCTTCACCCATTCTCTGATTCCTGCAAGATGTGTGCAATTAGAAGTATCACTTATAGATGGCAGTGTGAGCACTTGCCCATACTCATGACAACGAGAGAGCATGTAAAACACACTAACAAATTGGCTTCGGTGCTTTTGCCAAAGCCAACGATATTCACCAAGAAGTAGTACCTATCCAAGAATAACCATGTGGTGTACGAAGGTAATTTCTCAGTATACGGAAGCTTGGTGCCCACAAGGGATGACAATTCGTGACTGTAAATGCCATCTTTATTACCTGATCCTTGAACATACGTACTAACTTCCCAATAGGACTACTGAAACCATCGTTTTTTTATCCGTCTGACAGAAGCTGGCATACGTGGTCTTCTACTTTCTTCCCATTTTTCTCAAACTTATCCTGCGCGATGGAATCAGGAGCGGGTTCATGCCATATCCCAGCATTCACTACCAAAAAACTAATCTCCAGAGGCTTTCTCTAGCACAGATATTATCAAGTGAAATCATCACTCCTAAAAAATGTACACACGTGTATATCCAACGAAACAAAATCGACCAACTTTAACCGAAGAATTCATCTCAGCTTGAATTTGCTTTCTGGGCAGGTTTATCTTAGAGACCAAGTTTCCAACACCTTCATTCGACTGCTCCCCATTCAACTTCTGCCATACCCAGAAAAAAAGCCCGTGAATATTGAGAAATCCATAGAATTAATCAATCAAAAATTGAGATGATCAACTATACCTAAAAGGGAAATCATCATGATCAAGAAACTAGACAGAAGAAAAATAGCTGTTTTATCATGAGACGCTACCGTTGGGCTGCAGATAAAAGGACATCCTCGTTCAAAGTAACAACTTCGATGGTCCGGATCTTCGTTAGTTCTGATTGCGTCTCACGGAAGGCATTTTCATCTTTTGTTTCTTTTTTCTTTTTCATCTTTTGTTTCTGTTTTCTTTTTTTTTTTCCCATTCCTTTTCGCCGTTGGCCAGTCTTAAGCGATATCGGCCACTGACAAGGCTTGAGTTAAGTCTCGGCAAATAACAAAAAAGGTAAAGGAAATGGAAAAAAAGAAAAAAAATTTATGAAAATAGCTTTAGTCAGGCCGGTTTTTTGAAAAAAAAAAATGAGGACATTTTAGATCATTATTTAGAATTGTCTCTAAATTAATCCTTCTAGTCTTTTTCTCCAATAATGATTTATATTCCCTTTTTTTCTTTCTAATCACTTAGTTGAAGCAAGAGTTGAGAGAAAGTTTCACGTATGTTAGGAGTCATTTGAAACAAAAGTGCGTGTTAGGAATTTCTCGATTTTTCATAGATTTGGTTCCATAGATTTTTTTTTTTTTGTTTCTTGTCGAAGAGAATTGGCTTTTTTTAATTTCTCCTTTGGTTGTTTTTATTTTTCTCCTCCTCCCTCTCCCAGCGATCATCTCCATTGTTTTCTCCTCCTCTTTTCAGATTCTACGATTATCTCTTGCATCACTGGTGTTCAATAACTTTGTATGTATGTATGTATGTATGCATAAAAATTTCCGATTTCGCTACATACTATGTTTTTCCTCTAATTCAAATAGATTAGCCATCGACCCAATCAAAAAAAAAAAAAAAGCTAGCAGAAAATCATTTTGAAACACTATCGATGGATTGATTGTACAATGACACAGAAGGGTTCAATTGCATTGATTGTTTTCGAGACCGATTGCTCTTCCCATTTTTGTCATTTAAGTCAAATAATATATTTCGAATTAACCAAAATTAATTCATATTGATTGTCTTATGTACCATATTACATAGTGAAATATAAAAAAAAAAAAATATCAAGAATCATCACAAGTCATTTTCACTAATTATTGTGGCATTGATAAATTGTATCATAAAATCCTAATGAAGTTCTAAGGAATTAGAAAAGTGTGATTCGGGTTTAATTTCAAAGGTGTTTATGATTTTCCTAAAAAAAAATAAAATCTAGAAAATCTAGGCTTAAATTTATGAAAATAAAGTCAATGTAGCCTAATCTAAGCCTCTTCTAATTTTAGGGATTTTTTTTTTAATTTTTATTTTCTTTTTTAGGGGCTTTCCCAATTTTTTAGAACTTTTTTATTTTAATTTTAATTTTATTATATTGTATATTTTTATTTGAAAATAAGAACTTATTGTGTTTTATGTCGACGAAAACGTGAGAGGTGTGAGATATTTTTCTATTTTGTGATTTTCAAAAGTGATTCTTTTTTCCAGAACTAACTTTTTTATGGTTCTTGTTTTTGGTCCAAAACTACTCCTGAGAACAAAATTAGAACCAGAATCATTTACTTCATCAAACATCATTCTCATCTTTTTTTTTGTTCCAAGAGCCATAATCAGAGAACCATAATGGTTACTATACAGACCCTTAGATTACTCCAGGCACTTATTTCCGGTATCACATTGCGCCTATGAGCATCAATGATCCTTCCATGTAGCTCAACCCAGTTGGTTGCCTCTTGAGCCTTTTCAGCTGCCAAAGCTTTTGCTTGAGAAGACTTGCGAGCCTGAATTTCGAAAGAAGCACGAACGTTTTCCGAATTATAAGTTGCTTCAGCAACGTTTGACTTTGCAGACGTCTCATGTAGAATGAGGTTAGACCTCTCTCAATCAGCTCGACAGAACAGAACAGAAACGACTTCATATTTGTGGAGCACATCAGAAGGTCTCTGATGCATAATTAACAATGTCAGGAGAAAAAAAAAACATTCAAGACACGTTTTTCAATAGGGGAGTATAAAAATTTCTGGGTAGTCAATTTTCCTACCACAACGGCAGATTCAACGACTGGCAAGGAAGATATTAAAAGATCCTGATGTTCCTGAGATATTAGCGTCAGCAGATGGTTGTACAAGTTGTAAACAGCTAATTTCAGTTAATATTGTGATTAACACACTGGGCAGGCAATTGTTCGCAGATATTGTTTCTAGCCAATGATCACTAACTCCACATAATACTATGAGGAGCACCACGCATGGCAATGCACAAGGGAGAAACATCACTCAATTCAATCATGACACTTGAAAGGCAAATTTAGCAGTGACACCGAGAAATTAATGACTCGAGAAGCAGTCCATATTTTATCAACAGTCTAATATAAAAAGAAAAAAAATCAAACGTGGGTAGAAATGTCGCAATGAGTGGTTGCGCCGCAGCACGAAACCACGAAATCAGCGGTCATTAAATTTTTGTTACTTATCGCTATTAAAACATTAAATGACTTCAGATATCTTCTACAAATCTACCGGGAAATAACATTATTTTTGGAAGAAATATCGAATCCGTAAAACATACTTTCAGAATGGAGTGCACCAAGCAGAAGGCTAATTTCTTACATTTCAATCGCATTGACGAGAAAACTCTATTTAACAAAAATAAAATAGAGTTATATTAGACATATGTAATGAAAATTTCCTCACGATTAGATGCAACCAATGGACACATTTAATGTAAAAAAAAATAATGATTTGGTGACGAGAAAAACTCGCCTTTTTTTTTGTAGATTCAGCGAATTATGATACTGAAAAAGATTTATGCGCTCACGACTCGTCAAAAAAAGAAAGAAAGTAAAAGACCTTTACTAACAAGGACGAGGAAACAGGGATTAGATGAAATCTTACTGCTCCGGTGAAAGCATGGGCCCAAGGCCAATGAACGGCCCATGTCCACACGCTCTCCCTCAACCCTCACGGCTTTGACTCGGGAATAAGTTGGAATCAAAAAGGTCGACGAACACGAAGCCACTTCTCTGTCGCGTTTCACTTTCCATCTCAGCTACGGAGTCGATTTCATCGGAGGAGCTTACCGAGCCATCTGCCCCTCGTTTCACCATTTCTCTGCCGCTCGAGAGGTTTGGTCCTCTTCTTCTTCTTCCTCTCTCTCTATCGAGATCCATTATGCTTCGGATTTTTCAGTTGCCTAGGGCTAGGGTTTGAAGAATACTTTTCAAATTTTGAAATAGACTGATGAATTAGGCGGTGAATTAGAGTAGAATCAAGTATTTTATTTTATATAACAGTGCTATCAGATCAAGCCTTTCGATGTGGTCTGACCAATCGGCTTGGACACGAGACCTCTCGTGCCCGCCCCTTCTGTCTTGCCCTACCTAAATGGAGTGGCTCTCTTTGTTACGCCGAACCGATCCCTTTTTTGTTAGGCACAAGAAACGGATTGTTGTATTTGTGAAAGAGGCATCACACCGCGTGTTTGTTTGTTGCATAAATCATGATACGGTTTTGGTTATTTGAAATTTGAAATGGTAAACTATGTTATCGAATTGCGTTGGTTGATTATTTGCGAATTTCTTCCGAAATGCTTTATGAAAGCCTTCGCTAAAGCTTATACTGACTAGTCTTATGGAATGTAATGAATTTAACTTTTTAACTTTCTCGCCTTTCCTCGCCTTTCCTCACAGAATGTTGTCTGCATTTAAGCACGTGTTTCATGTGGGGATCAAGGCGGAGAAGTGTCTGACCAGCTTTCGAGCATTTATGTCATCTTTGACTACACAAGACTACACAAGACGAAGAGTTTTCTAAATTTGTGAAGTCGCACGGCGCCGGCGGTTATCTATTAGACACGTGCTTGCTGGTAATTTTTCTTGTCGTGACTTTTCTTGTTATAATGGATATGAAATATACTGATGAATTAGAGTAGAATCAAGTATTTTATTTTATATGACAGTGCGATCAGATCAAGCCTTTCGACGTGGTCTGACCATTTGGCTCGGACACCAGCCCGCTCGCGCCCACCCCCTTTTGTATTGCCTTACCTAAATGAAATGGCTCTCTTAGTTACGCCGAGGCCGATCCCTTTTTTGTTATGAACAAGGAACGGATTATTGTATTTCTGAAAGAGGCATCACATGTTTTGATGTTTCTCTTTACCGCTTGTTTGTTGCGTTTCTTCCAGAATGCTTTATGAAACCATCGCAAAAGCTTATACTTACTAGCCTTATGGAATGTAATGAATTGAACTTTCTGGCCTTTTCACACAGGATGTTGTCTGTATTTAAACGCACGCTTCATGTGGGGATCAAGGCGAAGAAGGCTCTCACGAGCTTTCGAGCTTTCACTACACAAGGCGAAGAGTTTTCTAAACTATTGAAGCCGCACGGCACTGGTTATCTATTAGACACGTGCTTAATGGTAAATTTTCTTGTCTGTGACTTTTCTTGTTATAATGGATATGATAACTTTTGTTTGTCCGATACAGGAAAAGTGCTTAGCACGAGTCTTCCCTCTTAATCAGGCGAAGGCTATAAGTTCGGTGTACTTTGAAATTTGGAAAGATGGTTTGGAGCGTTTGGATGGCAACATTGCTAGGAAAGAAGAAATTGAGAAGGCAAATCCTATTTCTTCTGTTTTTTTGCATATTGTTTTGATAGGATTGGATGCATGGAGAAGAGAGAGCCTTAGGTTTTGCTGCGGCTAATTTGATGATTTTTAGTCTGATATCTTGATCTCTGTCTGTGCTTTGCAGATCCGCAAAAGGCTTACACAGATAAGGAATCAAGCCCGGACAGGGCAGGTACGTGCTATGTTCTGTGTTTCGCCTTGTATTTAACAATTAGCAGCATATTTTCTTCATCACAGCAGCAAGTTTTTTCATCTTTCTATTTGAGTTAATTTAGTGTTAACATTTTGAGTCTGTTTAAAAGATTTGATTCCCTTATGCTTAGGGGACATGTTGGAAAGTATTTTCTTGATATCGAGCATCTCATTCGTTGCAGGAAATACATGCTGCGATGGCGCTCCACAAATTGAAAGAGCTCAATCAAGATCTAGAATTTTTGGAGATGGTAGTTCGCAATGATTTGGATAAGAAGATGGAAGGAGTGAAGTTGAGCAATCGGGAGAAATGTAGCAGTATAGCGCGTGATATGATGTATTACCGTTTCACTGCCACTGTCGCCCTAGGTGCTTTTTAAGCTGGGACTCTTGCTTTTTTTAAGTAATGCACTTTAGCAGTATCTCATACTCTAGCCAAAGACTGTGAAAGACTTGACTCCGCTCCTCTCTGTCTTCTCTCTCTCCCCCCCTATGCATGCTTTTCTCTGGTTGGACAAAAGGAAAACGCTTTCTGTTCTAGAGAGAGGAGGAGGAGGAGTAGAGCACAGGTCACTGGTCAGATCAGATTGATCTCCCACCTCTTCCCTCTCTCTGCATCGTTCGCTCGTCAGCCCAGCAGGTACCGAGGGATGGCAATGCTGCGTGAGCATGTGGCTCTGGATAGATTTGACGTAGTTTGGGGGGCCATCGATATGATAATTTGGAACTCTTTACTTTTTCATGTCGCAGAGCGCACTTTCATCTTGAGCAGAAGATACTCAGTTGACTTGTTCAGGCCGGTAGTATCTTACCGAGTTTTATGGAACTTGGGAGTAAACAATAACTTGTTATATGGAACTTGGGAGTAAACAATAACTTCCCAGGGCGCATGGGCACGGAAGAGGAGCATGATTAAATTCAGTTCTCCATGTCCCAGATTTGCATGTGTTGTGTTGATGAATTTTTAGTGCGAGTTTGGGAAGCCTTGGTTGAAACTCCTCAAAATGGAAAGGATACTCCTAGCAGAGTAACCGTGCAATCTCGATCCCATATTTTTCTAAGGAAGCCCGATGATTTCTTTGTCCAGTTTCCTTGGGAAATCAAAATTGGATTCCTGTAAATAATTTATTTTTGGCCAAAGTAATTTAAAACGAAAAAGAAAAAGAAAAATAAGACTATTGATGACCAAATATTCATTTGATTTAGCCTTGTATTACGGACTATTTCAATGTGACAAGACAATTCTCTTTACTGAAAACTTACGAAAGATTGTCAATCTGTAAATTTCAAGTTAATCGCATTGCATTATGTGTGGAGGAACCATGTACACGAAGGTTGGTGGACCGTCAGCCCAGTAGGTACCGAGGGATGGCAATGCCGTGTGTGCATCCGGCTTTGGATAGACTTGACATGTTGGTTCGGTAGGTAGTGTGGATGGCCATCATTATGATAATTTGGAGCTCTTACTTTTTCATGTTACAGTGCGCTTTTATCTTGAGCGGAAGAACCTCAATACCTTGTTTATGTCGGTAGTAACCGTTATTTGTATCGAATTTTCATCTACATTTTTTTGGTGAACTTTGGGATTTTCTCGATTTCAATTAATTTATTAGAATCCTCAATATATATTTCCTCTTACCATATGACCTTAATCTGAAGGCATCTGTGATGCCGAACTAAAAGAAGGCATTCACCTCTTAATAAATTCATGGTTAACAAATTTTGTTTGTTCACATCTTAGGCTACCAACCAGTGTTGACCGACGGACTCACTTCCTCCTCTGGGAATTACTGCCAGATAACAACTGGACAAACTAACCCTCACCTAGGGGAGCATTTACCACAGATGTTAAATTCGATTTATTCAAGTGAGTAACATGTACGTCTATAAGATCTTGAGACAAGCAGGAGACAAATATAATCTATTCTTTACTTCAATGCTTCTTCAGTTGGGAACAAACAAAGCACAGCAATTCAGGCGAGCCCATATCCGTTTCTCGTATCCGACACACCAAAAGTTGATATTAGCAAGTAGGCATATGATCGGACAGAGACTTAACCGAAACATTTGCACCATCGAATAAATCATATTGGCCGACGAGGACTGCCGCAGTTAGATATCAGAATGCTCAAGCAATTGGAGTTACCCACTAATCTAACTTTGAAGAGAGAATGCAAGACTCAACAGACACTAACTACCAAATCAGAAAGAGCCTCATCCACAAGCACTTCCAGCAATTCCCCTTCTATTTCCCTCCCTAAGTTATCGACTTCCAATCTGAAATGTCCAAGCCAACCTTTCCCGACCACCTCTTCCTTCACAGCCCTCTCCACGACCACGCAGTTGCGGTCCTCGTCATCTCCGGACACACTCCGGACCTCAGTAAACCACTCCTTAATCTGGCTCCAAATTATGTCGGCCGTGATAGATGATTTCTCCACCACGAGCAAATCTCCAGGCCCACAACGGAACCTGTCTACTAGGCACTCCTCTGGCCCGAAGCCAGAAATGTCTACAATCGCTGCATTGACACAGTCATATACAAGCTTCCTGTTTGATCTTCTTTGCCTTCTCTTAGCCTCATTTAAAGGTTCATCATTGTCCACATCTGCATACTTTTCCCTCATTGATGGATCCAATGGGCTATGAGGTGAGTGCCAACTTGAAACATGGGAATAGGATTCCACTGTGCCATCTCGGCTAGATATAGTTAACAGCTTTTCAATGAAGACGAAACAATCTTCCTCTTCTTCCTTGGAACCAGAATAAGTTGTGGAGGGTTTTGACAGACAAAGAAATGCTCTTTTCGGATAATCTCCCCAGGAAAGAGACCGGGCTATAGATCCAATAGGAGGTGACTTGTCAATCAAATTAGACTTAAGAGACTGGACCGGCAGTTGTTTTCCTGTTACAAATGAGAAACAATATTAGAACACGGGGGGATTACAGTATGAAAAATTTATTTCTTATATGCATTTAGTATATCTGTACAGAATTTAAGCTGCATTACCAGGGTATTCATGAATTATACTAGCATCTTCTTCAAAAGACAGTTCTAAAACTGATATTGGGCTTGGCTGGTCCTGGTTCTCACTAACGCTTCCCAGAACAGGCTTTGATGCAGACAATCCAACCTGCAGAAAAGATGTGCAATCCGTCAGATCAGAGTCTAGCTCAAAGCCCAAAAATAAGCAAACATTGTAAAAAGCACGACCATGTTATAAGCCACCTGCAGTCGAATGTCCAACCAAATTGATAACCGCGAGTGATCTCAACAAAGGCATCAAAATTCCATAGGAAAGCTCCCATATGGACAAGCCATAGGACCCAGACACAAAGCAAAGACATAGCTATGAGAAGTTACCATATAGGCTAATTAGTTATCAAGAGGAGCAATATTGCAAGTTTAAAGGTTTTACTTAGAGTGTGATGCATACATAGAAGACGTCACCATTCATTTGAAGCAAACACAGCATAGAACCAAAAATCTGCAGATAAATGTCAAATTCGAAGCAATATGGAAAATTAAACTACCTCTTCAGAGACACTGCTTTCGTTTTGCACTGTTTGCATGGGACGAGTAGTTTTGCTTAGAAGTCCATGTCGAGCGGAATTTACAGATGCTTCAATTTGATTCTCTTCAAAATATTGAGAAGCATGGTTGCTGGACTTGCTACGGGGACAGATAGAAGATTCTGGACTATTGACACCGGCTAAACGAGACTCATCGGAAGATTCACATGTGCCAGATTTTTCTTTGCCCAATTTTTTACTCCTAATTAGTTATCAAGAGGAGCAATATTGCAAGTTTAAAGGTTTTACTTAGAGTGTGATGCATACATAGAAGACGTCACCATTCATTTGAAGCAAACACAGCATAGAACCAAAAATCTGCAGATAAATGTCAAATTCGAAGCAATATGGAAAATTAAACTACCTCTTCAGAGACACTGCTTTCGTTTTGCACTGTTTGCATGGGACGAGTAGTTTTGCTTAGAAGTCCATGTCGAGCGGAATTTACAGATGCTTCAATTTGATTCTCTTCAAAATATTGAGAAGCATGGTTGCTGGACTTGCTACGGGGACAGATAGAAGATTCTGGACTATTGACACCGGCTAAACGAGACTCATCGGAAGATTCACATGTGCCAGATTTTTCTTTGCCCAATTTTTTACTCCTAGATAAGAAAAAATTGGAAACTCTTCCTTTGAATGACAAACTAAGACCTTTTTCCTTAGATTCCTTGTGAGCATGCATCTTGGATGCCTCAGGATCTGAAGTTCGAGTTCTGATTGCATCACTGTACAACATTGAGGATACAGGGAGAGATTTTGATCTCAGAAGACTCTTTGGTGACTCGGGAACTTCTTCGATTTCAGACGATTTATTCATTAAGCAGGAAGCTGATATCCTTGGTTCCCGCTCAATATTGTTGTCGTCTTCCTCTCTTCTAGTTGATATCTTTGTGTCAGAAAGCGCAAGCATCTCACCCAAGGTACCAGAGGTTTTGTGAATATGTCTTTCTTCACGAGTATTCTTATTAGATGCCATAAACCTTTCAGAGAGACGTTTTTTTGCTTCTCTTGAAACTGTTGATTCGGGAGAGTAAGATGCACGACTCAATGAAGAAGCTGAAAGGGGGCTATCAAACCTATTGATGCAGTCCCAAGAATGCCTCGAAGCAGTTGACAAGACTTCTGAATCACTGCAATTCCGTTGTGGAAACTCATATTCCGATTTATTAAATGAACTGCCGTCACCGCTATAGCCATTCGAGAAAACAGAAGATAGCAGTGTTTCATCTCTACGGTGTCCCTTCATGCTTTCACGGACATGATGAGTAACCTCCTTGGCCACTTCTATTGATAATTGCACATCACCATCTTCAGCTTCTTCAAAGAAATTCTCACCAGGCAACTTTTTTGGTATCATGGAAGGTGGCGATATAGACTCAATTTCATGAGTTTGGCCAAGACTAGGCTTCAAAACCACAATTCGAGTAGGTTGAGAACCATGGTCAGCGCCATTATGGTTGGCATAATCGGGGGAACCAACAGATCTACTTTTACCCCATCTAATCTCCTGGGGAACCTCAGATCTCTTTGCCAGATGTTCGTTCTTCTTTTTCGTCATGGGATATTTCTCATTGTCAACCATCTTAGATGGTCTAAGAACAGTGATGCGCTTTGTCTCGGGAGGGGCACAAGTAGACTCCAATTCCTGGAGATGCTTCGAAAAGAGATTATTGGGTTCTTTAATAAATTCAAGCAAAAACTCTCTCTTGGAATTCAAAACCTCCAATGCATCTTGCAATTCTTTTGACTGGTTAAGTTTTTCATCAGTTGCTTGGCATTTTGCTTCCATGAACTTCTGCTGAATGACCATCCTTCTCTTCTCTCTTCCTTCTCCACCATACCTTTCCATATGTGGTGACATTTCTCTTGCAGAATTTGTCTTCTGAGATATCTTTTCTACTTCATAAATGTCTTTGTAATCATCGATTTCTCGGTATTTGAAACATGCATCCTGCTCGTGCACAAATGTGTCTTCTTGCAGCCAACTTTGATATGGTATTTCTTGTGAAATTAAACAAGGCGACGAGTAGTCTCTCGATGGGCTTACATCTGCAACTAAATCAGGATTTTGATGTGGAAGGCCATCAAGGCCCATCAACTTCGCCACCACATTAGATGAACCATGCTTAGACTCCATTTCTCGAGACATTTCTTGTGCAATTAACATCTTCATGGGCGTGGAGTTTGGTTGTATGTTAGGTGAACTTCTCCTCGAGTTCGAGATGACCTGCAGTCCCAGAAAATGCAGGACCAGTAAGGATATAATTTTGGGTATTTTGTTGTGTATGTTGCATCTTTTCTTTTCTTTTCTTTTGTGTGCGCGGGTGTTGGATGGTTTTTTGGGGGAAGGTGTTGCCTTACTCTCTCTACATGAAGAGTGGAATATGCATTTTAGTATGTTGCATGTCTTATTTTCCCTTTTCAGGTGCGGTGGGGGAATAGTCTTCCCATCTCTACTATCAGATTATACTAATCAAACTAACTAAAATAAATTTGGACCTCTTACCATTTTGTCCTCTATGTCATTTCGACGAGATGGACTTAAATTTCTGGGCACATCTGCTTGACTTCTTGTGAGTGAAGGATCTGCAAAGTGACAACTCTATGTCATACATGGTTATCTCACAGAACCAAGACACACATTAGATGAAAAGCAGAAAGGATGAACATGACACAAGACGACTGATTAGATGGAATCTATGTGAACTTGGCTGTGAGCAAAAATAAGGGGCATGAAGTAGGCATCTACCAACTTTAACACCTAATTGAAGCCACCAAAGGGGAAAAACCAAGAACGGGGTGAATCATGAGTCCATAAGTATAAATACAAGAGTTTGTAATGTCTACAACAGACAAAGAGAATCATTAGAAGGGAGGTAATGTTAAGGTTTATAAGAGTACTTAAACAAATTAAATGTCACTCAAGCAACCAAAAAAAAAAAATGATTCAAGCTAAAATAAACTTGTACTGACAGAAAACTATCCAACAAAATCAGAGATTAAGTGAAGCACAATTATTGGCAATGCTTGAAGTTCTAAAGCACAATAAGTATCCGACAAAGGCCAAGAGGTGCAGTGCCCACCATCAAAATGTGGTTTATATGTGAGAAGCTTCTTCGAAGCTGCTCCTGCGCTTAAATCAAAAAGGTTCACCATTCTTCCCAGGCATCCTGGAACTTGTTTCTCAGTGCCTTGAGCTTTGTTATTCCAAGCTCTATCCATTTCAGCGCCTGCGACATCATCGTGTAAGAAAGAAGGGATTCAAATCTAAATGACCCATTGAATGAAATGGACCAAAGCCACAGAAAGAGTGCTGAGATAAAGGAAGAGGGGAAAAATCGGCTTCGTAGGCAAGTCAAAGCAAAGCTGATGGTGTATGTGAGGGAGAATTGATGCTCAATAAAAGAAAAAAGGGACAGGAGAAACAGATATATATCTTGTGATAATGGCAACTCCAGCAATCCTCAAAATAGAGACAGGAAAGCAAAGCTGATGGTGTATGTGAGGGAGAATTGATGCTCAAAAAAAGAAAAAAGGGACAGGAGAAACAGATATATATCTTGTGATAATGGCAACTCCAGCAATCCTCAAAATAGAGACAGGAAAACGGCAACTCCAGCAATCCTCGAAATAGAGACAGGAAAACTCTCTCTCAGCAAGCAAAGGCCTATCTTGGTAACAAGAGACAATAGGGAAAATAGGGACGATCCATGATTACAAATGTTCAACACCTCTCGGGTACTACCACAACAGAGTCAGCATTTTACCATGGACAAATTCCTGGCAGCTTCAATTCAAGAAAGACTAACACAAACCCCAATTAGTTTCATTTCCCGATTAGAACCTCAAAGTACCTAAATTCATTTCAGTTTACTTGACAGAGAAGACAGGAAAAGCCTCTTATCCAGCACTAGGGTCATTGCCTTCATCAGTGGACAACGCTCAAAAGCCCCAAATTCAACGCAATGAATGTATAAAAGCAGATTTCGACCAAAGCCCAAAAATCCTCCCAGAGGGGCAAAATGAAAAATACACAGCCACAGCCAGTGAAGTAAGATAAAGCCAAGACACACGCCTGCATTGTAAATTAAAAAGGGCAAGGCCAAAAAGAAAGGAGCTCAGGCAGGTGAAACTAACTAAATTAAGTAAATCATGAAGAAGAGTACTGAAAAATCAACTTGGAAAAAAAAAACTGCAGTTCCAGCATATACGCATACTGAGACACAAATCATACAAATGCCTGGAGAGAGAGAGAGAGAGAGAGAGAGAGAGATTCAGTCGCAGGGAAGGAGACGACAGCTTTTACGGGAGTAAAAAGCGAGATCGAGAATGCATTGAAAGGTGTAAAGGTCGTCAGCATGGAGAGAGCTACTTTTTATCCAGAGATAGCAAGAGAGAGAGAGAACCTTGAGAGAGGGAGTGGTGGATTCCGGTGGCCGGAACAGGACATCCCGGCTGGGATGCGGCCGGAGCGGATCCGAACCAGCTTCCGAGATCCGCCGCAATCCGCTGCGCACCGCGTGCCGGGTGGATGCGGACGCGGGGAGAGAGAGAGAGGAAAGGAGGAAGGAAGAGTGTTGCTTTCTGTCCACTGATTCGACGTCGAACCTGCGCAAAAGGCACAATTATTGTATTTTCGCTTTTTCGTTACTGGCTAACTTATTTTATTCAGTTTATTATCATCCCCAGCTTTTACCCATACTCTCTCACTCCCCACTCAATCTGCAATTATTATTATTTTTTTTTTAAGAAACCCAAAACATATCGAGTCGTTATAAAAAAAAAAAAAGGGACAAGACCGTAAATGATTTGAAGGATATTTTTTCAAAATCGATGTTTGTATCGCGTTTTCACTAGCAATAACAATTTATATTTAATTATTTTCGTGAACGATCAAAATACTTTTTAAATTATTTATTTTTGGTTATATATATAAAAAAAAAAAAAAAAAAACGCACACGATCCATCGTCAAACTCAAGCTTAATGCAGCCAACCCCAGCCCCCCAACAATTAACTAATTTAACTAAACTTAGAAAACATCCTTTAACAACTCAACTCCTCGTCTACGCACGACGTGCAGTTTCGTGTAGTTTTATGTCCAAGCGCTTTGTCGTTTTTGCTCGGCTTTTGTCCTATGTGGGGGCGAGCAAAAACGACAAAAGCGAGAATCCTTATCCCCGGATCGACAAGAAACCCGTAACTAATAGTCTTGATCATTTCCTTTCTAATTTATTATAGAAATTTGTTTTAAGGAGGTTCTGCTTTTTGTTGTTATGTCAAAAATCCTTCATTTGACGAGGGGGGCAAAAACGACAGGAAGCGTTCCCACGTACACGCACGACGAAAAGAGCACCAAGAAACGTGGTGACGGATGACTTTGTAGCGTATTGAGCTCAAATTTTCTTGGATTAACTTGTCATTAAAAAGAATTTAACAAAGTCATTAAATCTATTTATTTTTTTACTTCTCATAGCTAAAGTCATCTTTCCTCGCTCGATATTTAAATGAAAAAAAGAAAAAAGACTGGCGATCACACGATTTTTAACTAATGGGTTGGAGTGGTTGAGCTACTCCAAGGTCATAGTGACTGCAAAATGCAGGCGAAGCCATCTTTTTTGGGGCCAGTGATTTGGGAAGATTCGGCATAGACTGCACAGTTTTGTTCAGCAGCTGCAAGGGAGTTTTCGAGAAAAAGTGTCAAAAAAAAGTCCTGAACCTATTATATTAATGTCAATTCTGTTTTAATTTTTTTTTGTCAATTCAATTCTAAACATTTTTATATTTATACTAATTTAGCCCTAAACCTTTTGTTAATGCCAATTCAGCCCTAAACATTTTGCATTAGTGTCAATTTAATCTTAAATCTTTTGCTTTTATATAAATTGAGTCGATTCAGCCAATTTTGACTGAAAATCGCTGGCATGGATTTCAATTATCTTACGTTACAAGGCTCGCTCTGACGCGGATATTTTTCTAATAATTTTTTTATACTTGAAATAATTTTTAAAAAAAGACCAAACAAATGCTTAAAAATTTATTATATATCTCCAAGCCAGCGCTAGCCGTGCCATGTCAACGATTTCCGGCCCAAATTAGTCGGATTAACTCAATTTGCATATATTCAAAAGATTTAGGACTAAAATGGCACCAATTCAAAACATTTAGAACTAAATTGACATCAATTCAAAATGTTTAGAACTGAATAGACACCAACAAAAAATTTAGGACTTAATTAGCACTAATGCAGAAGATTTAAGACTGAATTGGCACAAAAAAAAATTAGAACTGAATTGGGCAATAGGTTTAGGACTTTTTTTACGCTTCTTCCCAGATTTTCCATACATGTAACATCATAACACTTGCATTGGTTGCCTAATTGACCAGTGGGTCGAGGCCCGATTAAACTATCGGGCCTCAAAAATTTAATCCACGCCAACTCGTGATCCTAGACATAATGATGAAATCTATGTTAAACTGTGTTAAAGAAGATATTAAGTCAATGGAACCAACAGAAGTTTATGTGATTATCACTGCTCATCTCATAAGCTCCACCCCAGAACTAGGGACACGAAGAATTGATTAGCTCTCTTGTTCGCATGTGTGGAAAGGAGACGGATGTGCAAAGGCTGATTAGAAACATGTTATCCACAGAAAGAGGATATGGTGCCTACGTGGCACAACCCCAGTGGCGGCAAAGATTTTGGTAAAAAGAATCATCAAAAGATCAGATGTTTTCGCTCTTCCCAAAGATCACACAAGCCCCGCTTCATTCAAAGCCTTCTCAATCTTGGTCCTCTGTTACTCAGCCGCTTTTTTCTCAACACCTGATCCAGACAGAGACAGCCAGAGAGAGAGAGAGAGAGAGAGAGAGATAGTAGAGATACCCACATACACCAGGATGGCTAGCTGCAGCATGGCTTCAGCTGCTTCTGGGTTTGTACTCACACCCAACACCCCAACCAATGGCAACTCATCCGCTAAGAGCAACATGGTCTTCTTTGCAAAGAACAATAACCCTTCTAGGCTTGTGGTGAGAGCGGCGGAAGAAGGGGCGGCTCCGGCCACAACCACCATGGCTCCAGCAGCAGCAGCAGCAGCAGCGGAAACTCCAAAGGCTAAGCCACCCCCTATTGGACCCAAGAGAGGAACCAAGGTGAGCCTTACAATCCAATTCTACGATTGAAACAAGGTATAAGCATGCTCTGTTCCCTGAAATCATCACAAATTACAAAGCAGACTCTTTGGTTAACTCTTCAGGTGTCTCCTCCAAGGGAATCAATTCATGATCGAAAAGCCATCGAGCATGCTGTATTCATTGAAGTAAAACTAGCATTAAATAACTGACATGGCCGTTGAAGATGCTCATTTCTGCATCTATTCTAAAAGAGAAACATTACATTTCCAGCTTTTGAAAGTATCTAGTCATCGTGAAAAGATAAGAGCGTAATCCTTACTGCTATTCTGAGGACAAGTACAACATTTCTTCCGCATATTTTCATCCACAGGTAAAGATTCTCAGGAAGGAGTCATACTGGTACAATGGAATTGGCTCTGTAGTTGCTGTTGACCAGGTAACATCCATCTTCATCATCCCCATTACTACAACTCCTTTAGCCATTATCCATTTTGTTGTTTTCTGTATCGGTTTCATTTGAGCAGGACCCGAAGACGCGCTATCCGGTCGTGGTTCGTTTCAACAAGGTCAATTATGCAAATGTATCTACAAACAACTATGCATTGGATGAGATCCAAGAAATTTAAGGAGGAATGAGGTCACTGCAGTTGTAGTTCTTGCGAACTATTTTCAGTCTCCCCAACTTATCCTGTAGTCTGTATCATATGCCTGAGCATTTTCTTGATGATCATTTTTCCTCTTCGTAAGAGTTCAATAACTTATGCAAAACCACATGATGGACATATACCATGTCGGAATTCAAACAATGTGACACATACCAGGTTTACCCTTGTACTCGTGGCGTAGCATGTAGAACAGAATTTTCTCACTGACCTACTCTCTTCAGTCGTTTCAGCTTTTTTCCCTGCTCTGTCAAGACTCAAGTGTAGACAGTCAGTAACTTGAAATGGCATGTACAATGCTAGGTAGCACAAACCGCAGCTTCAAATCTTCCTTGCTCAGTTTTTGTGGCAACACGCCATCTTTCCTTCCTCTAGTTAGTCACGCAGATATAAGTGAACAATGTCCATCGGGTACATAGGATGAATGATCTTTACTTAAGTCGCTCGACATGATGAAAAGAAAATCCATTCAGTTTTTTCTTCTAACGGAAAATGGATCAAAGAAAAACCATGTAAATTTCATAAAATCATATATGACACCATTATGTGCTCCAAGTTCCTTGTTCAATACACATGATTCGAAATACAGGCATACATGTAATTTGTGCCTCATCCAAGGCCTAAGTGGACAAAGAGCTTGTGTGAGTGACTACTGACATTTAGAGAATAGCAAGTACAATCTCCAAGTCAAATTGGAAAAGGTTATTCTTAATGAGATTGACTGCAAGTAACTTATCAAATGCTATCTCATTCGCAAAATCACTCCAACATACAGGCAATTCGGTATTTCAAAACCTTTATGATTTTAAAGAGAGTGTTATAGACAGAGAAGCAGGGATAACAGCTTGGCTAAGTATAAGTCATCTTCATCAGCCACATTTCAATACACAAGCTCCCAAAACCTAAGGTGTCTCTCCAAGTGACCGAAGGTTAAATTATAAAGGATCCTATATTAAGCAACTGCATTCCCCACGAAATCAGTCCATAATTGTCTCAGATCACTGAATTTTCGCAATTTAAGTTAAAGACAAAATAGAGTACCATCTTGAATAAATATACCTACAATATACTCAATTCGTGAACAGCAAACTTGTGGTACTATAGCACATCTTTAGTTTTTTTGGGGGTAAGTTATAGCACATCTTTAGTTTTAGACAGTTCTGTTGAAGAAAATTTTCCTGGTTGAAGACAAATCATTGTGGTAAAGCATAATAAAGAGGAGTTTACACGTACTAGTCAGGAAGTGTAATCTAAAAGCTCCATAATTTTAGAGAATCAGACCAAAGAATGTTACAACATTCTAGCATCTCAGAGGACCTTGTAAATCCGCTAATTCGATTTGATCTATCGAAGGGCGTGGAAATATCTAAAAAGAACAGGCCTTGGACAACCAGTCTTAACCTAATTGTCAACATAAAGCAAACAAAGATCAACATAAATTAATGTAAGAAAACTTGTTTAAGGAATCAGAGAGAGAAATTGTTCCTGAAATTGCTCGTATGTGGAAATTACAAACTACACAGATCCTATAGGTATCAAAAGAATTACATTGGTACAGCAGATGTATTAAAGAATGCCCATCAATATAAGATGCAAAATCTATGATACTAGTTCATAAATGTACACGAATGCATACTAAGAGAGGGAGAACAAGAGGGAGAACAACAAGACAGCATGCAAAAGAATGATCTTCATTTCTATCATCTGTTCCATAAACGTTCTAGAAGCAGCCTCAATTTTGCACTGTGAACAGAACAGGGAAACTTATGGCTGCACAAATGTGTGATACACTGGCTGAGGTTTAAACACAGAGATTGGTGTCACTTATTATCTACCTTCATCACTTCGCCGGATTTATGCAGCATCAATAGTTGGAGTTGGAAGGAATTATAGCGTCAAAAAGGAAAGTATCCTTCAACTACAAAAAATCTGTCATGGCTATGCACGCTAAAGAACCCTTCCATCCATGCCATCAAGTAGTCCAGACCATATACCCTTAACAGGAGGGAGCTGGGCAACAAAGGCATTCCAGGGAGGGTAACCAACACCACTACCACGAACACGACCGTCCATGCGTAGAGACAAATACCTGTAAAAGGAACATGACCAAACAGATATTTAAAAAATTTTACTCCCTGAAGTAGATCAACTACCTCAGAGGTATGCATACCACTTGATACGGTGAATCTACATGAGATGCCTCCTTTACCAGAATCTTCTACTTCACAAGATTATGCAAAATTTGCATGATTAAATATGGAAAAAAATAAAGAACAGAATAAACGCTTAGTCTTGGCTGCAAGCTTTGCATAAATCCAGGTTACTGTATATGCTCATTGAATCTATCACAAAATAATTGTTGATTAACATGCCTCCACTTACACCGGAGAATCAGGAGAAACACCAGCAAGTTTCTTCTGATCATCTAGCCACCTGTGGATCAATGAAAACAAGAAGTCAGAGAGATACAGGCAGAGGTCGGGGAAGGAACAGAGAGCAGTGACACTTTCTTTTATGTTTGCCCAAATCATACTCTTACTTGGTCCACTCAGAGATATAAACAGGAGATAACTGCCAAAGCCTCTTCCTTTTGTTGGTAATCTCTTTCATCTCCTCACTCTCATCAAACTCAAAAGTAAGTGAACTCCCATCTGTGGCAAAAGGCACTACAAGCACCCCTCGATCCAAAAGAGACTCAGTATAAGGTTCACTAAGCTTAAAGGACTCTGTAATAAAGGACGCTGGACCAGCACAGATCACGAGACGAGCAAGTCCTCTCAAAGAGCTTAGAGAAATGATTCTCCTTTCATCTACACGTAGCTTCAGATTTGAAAGGCCTTCCTCTCTAGTAAGTCTAGCCACCTGTGCGTTCTTTGCATTGTTCTCTCGATAATAGAGAAATACAAATATAGAAACTGCCCCAACGTCTATGAGAAGACCTCTGAAAATGTCAGGTACTGCATCAGCTTTAGCAGAGTTTGTCAGAGCAGCAATCAATTGTGTAGTGGCAATCAAACCTCCAAGAGCACCACTGGCAATGAAAACAAGGTAGAAGAACATCCGCACAGTCCGGAATGGAGACAGGACCTCACTCCTAATCTTGGCTGTCGAACTGAAAACAAACCAAATACCAAATTATGAGTACCAGGGGGTGAGACTTACAAAGCAGAAACTGATGGAGAAGGTATCACTTCAAGAAACTTGCTCCAAAGAAGAGATGATGAAGCAACTAGCCAGATATTAAATCTTTCAAGTGTACAACTCCTTTCAGCTGAATAGAACATATTTTGCATTAGACAACAGACAGAGCCCATATGAATTAAATGCAACTATTCGAGCAACATATTCCTTTTTAACTAGTACTTTTGGAATTGTACAACACCAATTAGGAAAACCTCAAATTAGGAAGTACTCAAGTATGACCTAAGAGCATCTGAATGAAATAGCTAACCCCACGAATCCAAATGTTAGTATGTGCTTAGATAGAAGGCAATACAATTTTATCGCAAGGAATCACTAGAGTTGGCGAGCCAATAGACCAAATCCGCGTTCGCATTCAATTGAGGGGACATCACATTTAACTGACGAGACAAGAAAATGTAGGTTGACATTATAATAGTACCTGCGACCCTTTCAAGCATTTGATATTATAGGTACTCACATGTAACCACAAAGATTTTAGTCATTTCAATGCCAAACCTGGACAAAGCGGCATACTATCTGCCTAAGGAAAAAGACAAGCTGCTGATAATGCTGCAATTCAGATCTTAGATATACCATCCAAGAAAATTTAGAACCTGAAAATTCAACCAACCAAACCCAATTCCCTGCATTTCTCACATCAAACCACTACCACCATGATCATGAAGAATTTATTTTACCAAATACATCTGGGCTTCATATGCCAAGCTTCACACATGCCACATCACTAACAAATTCCATTGTTCCAAGTTTGCGAGTGCACCAAGAACCTTTTCACAAATACGACAATGCTTTCAGATACTAAAACAAAAATGACTCTTTCCCTAAGCAAATTAGGATTCACATAACATAATCTAGGCTGTGACCGATCTCCTTGTGTGAAAAATGGCAGTATTAAATTTCCGAAAACATTGGGTGCGCATCTATCCTCTGACTCTCCAATTTTATTTTATGTTTGGGTCGAAGACTCTCCAAAAATTAAATCTGCAACACATTGACACCAAACTCTAAATGGTAGAATTCATCCATTTGCACAATTGGAGGCCATCATTCAGCTTACTTCTCCAGTTTCCCATCAACAATGAAGCAGTCCACCACCACACCCACCCCCCCCCCCCCCCCAAAACAACACCAGCTATGCTTCCACTCGCACACCATTCTGAGCTGTATCGCATTCTACGCAACTCAGAATGTATCCGAATCTGCTATCGACAAAATCCAATACTTTCCCGCAACAGAAATCCAGCTAAACTAGAGCCTACAACTTTACCAATCAGACACCAGCTCCAGAAACATCACCGAACTCCACTTAAGAGAAGGCAAACTACAAACATGATAAAAGAGTGAAATGACTAGCCTGGCTTCAGGGGAGGAGGGCTTGTTGGAGGCGGAGCAGGTGACGGAAAGACGGACAGGGGCTCGCCCGGCGGAGGCCGAGGCGGCGGCGGGGCGTCGGACGTGGAATGCTCTGGCGAAGAGCGACGGAGGCGTGTCTCGGGAGCTCCTTTTGACATCGCGAGCCCAGACCCGGAAGTCACAGAGCCCATGAACGTGAAGAGAAACAGAAGCCATGGCCATGGCTACTCTCTCGGCTCCTTCATCACTTCCACGAAGCGAACCCAAAGAGAAAAACAAAAGCAGAAGATTGGGGGACGCTGTGTTGTGTGGGACTGGTCGTGGTGGGTGTTTCTTCACGAATGACCAGCATGCTGCCACGCTTGCCAACACTTCCCCACTTCCGCCGAAATTTTTTTTCTTAAAAGGAAACATAAAAACATGCGAAGTTAGGGAGAAATTTTTTGTGTTTATTTATGTATAAAACTAGAAGCTTTAGTATACAAACTCACGTCAGGAGAATTATAAAAAAAGTCCTAAATCTTTTACATATTTTTCAATTCAATCTTCAACCTTTTAAGTTTACCGATTTAATCCTAAACTTTTTTATCTTTTGTCGATTCATTCTTATTGATCAGAAATTGCTGACGTGGCACCGCCGACGCTGAGTGGATAATTTTTAATAATATTTTAATATTTTTTATAGAAAAAAGTCAATTTTTTTTTTTATGTTTCTTCCTTTTTTTTTCTTTTTCTTTTCTAGGTAAGAGGTTGGTAACTCCGCTGACGGTATCACGTAAGACAATCGGCGTCCACGTCAGCGATTTTCGATCAATAAGATTAAACCGGCATTTGTTCACGGAGCTATTTATTGTAGTTACCGCTGTGCATGAGTTCCGAGATAAAAAAAAAAAATATCAAATTTCTTAACCCAATAAGTGAACTCAAATTGCCATACCGCCCTCAACATTGGATTGGAATTTCTTACAGCTCTGAAATAAAATTTCTCCAATATCAAGAATGATTTGTGAAATAGTAACAAAAACCAAAAACATAAATATCTTATCAATATCTAAACTCGAGCTCATAAATGTATTTTACTTGACACTCGCTCATATCCAAGATGAACTTTCAATCATCACCGAGAGCGAATCAAAGCATTCATTTCCATAGAGCAAGAACCGTGAGCTAAATCTAGAAGCGTTAGATGAAACACAAGGCAAAAGATGATAAAATAGTGTCACATCTAGAGTCTAACCCGAGTGAACTTTCAATCATCACCGAGAACGGGTTAAAACCTTCATTTCCATTGAGCAAGAACCGCGAGCTAAATCAAGAGGCGCTTGATGAAACGCAAGGCAAAAGATGACAAATACACTCGTGCGCCAACTCATAAGTATGGGAAACGATACCTAACTCATTAACCCTCATCACCGATTAGCCGAAACAACAGAAAAAGAGAGAACGAGAAGTTAAAAATCCTAGCCCTAAGAAACTGAAAAATCGAAAAAGATTGAAGCATAATTGTGCTCGAGATCGAGAGAGGGAGAGAGAGAAAGAGGAATCGCGAACAAAAACCTTTTATTCAGGCAGCGGAGAAATGGCGAGGTAGCTTCTTCGATGAAATTGGTTCTGTAGCTAGAAGAAGTGTGTTCATCCCGCCTTTCCTTTTTGTCCCATTCTGGCAATAAGATTATGAGGGTGAGGGGAAGTGTGGGGTATGGTCCATTCATGGGCCTTAAGCCCACTAGAGAGGCAATTAGAAAATGCCTTTGTTTTTCATTAAAAAAAAATGCCCGAGATCGAGAGATGGGGAGAGAAAGAGGGATCGTGAAAAAAAAAAAAACCTCTTATTCAGGCGGTAGAGAAATGGCGAGGTAGCTTCTTCGATGACATCGGCTTGTCGCGACCCGTCCGAAAGCGGACGCGGCTAATGGATTACCGATCGCGGGTCTTGGATCGGCGCGGGCCCTCCCAGGCCCATACCAAATCGCGGCGGGAGTATTTTTCAAAGGGATTCGACGATAACAGTCGATCGCTTTCGACCTTAGTGTGGTCGTGGTGGCATGTGCAACTTGTGCATGCATTTGGAGTCGCCACCGGTCTTTCTTGGAGGGTAGACCGGAAACCTTATTGACCGATTGGGAGAGATCGATCAATTCTGCGGAACCAGAGATTTTGAGTTCGGGGACTTGGTTACGTTGATATCATTACCAACGCCCTTTCGGTACCTAACGCGAGTGATTTTCCCTAACTAGGATTTCATGCAGGCGCAATTTTGGGTGAGGTAAGTCTGACATTGCACATTAACCAGTTTAACATGCTCACGTAATCATAATAAATAAATAGATGTCAATCACATAAACATCTATCCTACGTGGTGATCATGGAATTATGATTTAATGGGTCTCGAGCCAATGAGACCACATTTAATCATTTTAATATTTTAATAACGGAGAGCCGCTCTTCGCTTCTTCTTGGTTTCTTGAACTCTTCAAGAATTGGGCCCCAAAGAGCTCGCCGACTTAAAAGGCTCCCCCACGTAATCCTCGTAGCATTTACATCAACAATTGACTATGCTAAAAATAAAGATTACATGAAAAATAAAAGGAGTACGCAGCCTCCATTTAATAACTACAACCCCAAATATATAAATAATCATCATACATTCATATATACATCAATCACATTGATTAGGGATTTTTCCATGATCACCACCCTTCCACGTAAGTAATAAATTCACAATTTAAAACTTAGGAAGGCACAATAAAAATTCTACGTTGAATCATATTCAGAATTTTTATGTAAAATAAGATAGCCATAAATTTTCGATTCAAAATTGATTTAGTCTCAATTTTTGCTACGTTGATTAATTTATCATATAAAATAATCAACCTCCATTAGCCATGTAAGACGAACAATTCGTTAATACATATTGGCCATAGTATTGCAAAAATTGCAAAAAATCAATTAAATGCACGAAAACACCTAAGGATCGGCTCTGATACCACTGTTGGGATCCACGTAACACGTAGCGGAAATAAATAACAACCCATACATGTATCTCCAGAGGCGTACTTCGTGCATTTCAATCGAAAAAAATCACAAAGCCTCAAAGGGAGTAAATAGATTACCTCTCGTAGCGTGCTTGAACGGAGGTGTCGGTTCGATGTTCTTCGATCTCAGCCTCCACAAGTGTTAGGCATCTAGTTCGGACGCACCACCAATTGACGAACGGGGAGACGACTAATAACTCCACAACAATTGTGCTAGCAATATGCGGAATCAATATTCCGAACTTAGTATATTTTGCTTACTCAAGATGATGAGAATATAGAGAGTGTTTGTGTTCTTCTCTCTAAGCTCTCAAAAATTTGCACACTCTACAAAATGTCTCTCCCCTTCAACCTCAAAACTCTTGCCATCCTTTTATAGCCAAAAATACCTTCCAATAAATTATATTTAAAAATAGCACTAACAATTATAAATTCTATCTAAAAATAGCACTCACAAATAAATGACATTTAAAAATAGCACTAACAATAGCACTCACAATTTATAATACAAAAATGCTATTTAAAAATAGCACTAACAATTATAAATTCTATCTAATAATAGCACTCACAATTTATGATAAATAAATGACATTTAAAAATAGCACTAACAATAGCACTCACAATTTATGATAAATAAATGTCATTTAAAAATAGCACTAACAATAGCACTCACAATTTATAATACAAAAATGCTATTTAAAAATAGCACTAGCAATAGCACTCACAATACAAAAATGCTAAAAAAAGGCACTAACAAAGGTGTTAAAAATAATAACCATTATTATTATTACAAGAGTTAAAGAGGTTACCAAACAGTACAAATATGCATAACGTATAAATACGTATGACGTATAAATACGTAGAGCATACGTATACATCCGTGAAACCGGGGACTAATTGAAAGAAAAATGTGCAATTAAGCCCTTTTGGTAAAAATTGATTAAATTGGAGGGCAAATTGACCTAATTGCACTTTAAGACTTTAGAATCCAATGTCATAGCTTATAAAAAGTGAGAATTGAAAACTAAAAGACTCGAAAATGATTTTTTTTTTTTTTTTTTTTAGGCTTGGTTCGGGTTTATGTTTGTGAAGGAACATAGTGACCCGAGCCGAATTTTTGAGATTTAAAGTGACACACTTGAAGAGGAAATTAAAACAAAATTATCGAATATTTTTGGGTATTTTTCTGACCACGAATGGTATTTTTCTGATTTTTTGGGTATTTTTATAATAAACTCGAAAAATATTAAAAATACCGAAAAATATTTTTTGTTCAAAATTGGTTCCTAAGGCTAAACCAAGGCTTCCAAAGTTGATTTTGTGATTTTATGACCTTTTTTGATATTTTTAATTAATTTTAAAGAATAAAAATCACAATAATAAATGGTAAAAAATCAGGTGTCAACACGGCTCTGTAGCTAGAAGAAGTGTCTTCGTCCCGCCTTTCCTTTTTGTCCCGTTCTGGCAATGAGATTGTGAGGGTGAGGGGAGTGTGTGATATGGTCAATTTGTGGGCCTTAAGCCCACCAGAGCGGCAATTGGAAAATGCCTTTGTTTTTCTTCAAAAAAATTCCCGAGATCGAGAGAGGGAGAGAGAGAAGGACGAATCGCGAACAAAAACCTCTTATTCAGGCGGTGGAGAACTGGCGATGTAGCTTCTTCGATGAAATCGGCTCTGTAACTAGAAGGAGTGTCTTCGTCCCGCCTTTCCTTTTTGTCCCGTTCTAGCAATGAGATTGTGAGGGTGTGGGGAAGTGTGGGATATGATCCATTCATGGGCCTTAAGCCCACCAGAGCGGCAATTAAAAAATAAATTTATTTTTCATAAAAAAAAATGCCCGAGATTGAGAGCGGGAGAGAGAGAAAGAGGAATCGCGAACAAAAACCTCTTGTTCAGGTGGCGGAGAAATGGCGAGGTAGCTTCTTCGATGAAATCGGCTCTGTAGCTAGAAGAAGTGTCTTCATCATGCCTTTCCTTTTTGTCCCGTTCTAGCAATGAGTTTGTGAGGGTGAGGGTGAGGCATGAGATATGGTCCATTCATGGGCCTTAAGCCCATCAGAGCGGCAATTGAAAAATGCCTTTGTTTTTCATTAAAAAAAAATGCCCGAGATCGAGGGAGGGAGAGAGAGAAGGAGGAATCGCGAACAAAAACCCCTTATTCAGGCGGCAGAGGAATGGCGAGGTAGCTTCTTCGATGAAATCGACTCTGTAGCTAAAAGAAATGTCTTCGTCCCGCGTTTTCTTTTTGTCCCGTTCTGTTAATGAGATTGTGAGGGTGTGGGGAAGTGTGAGATATGGTCCATTCATGGGCCTTAAGCCCACCAGAGCGGTAATTGGAAAATGCCTTTGTTTTTCATCAAAAAAATACCCGAGATCGAGAGAGGGAGGGAGAGAATGAGGAATCACGAACAAAGACCTCTTATTCAGGCAGTAGAGAAATGACGAGGTAGCTTCTTCGATGAAATCGGCTCTGTAGCTAGAAGAAATGTCTTCGTCCCACTTTTCATTTTTGTCCCGTTCTGGCAATGAGGTTGTGAGGGTGAGGGGGAGCGTGGGATATGGTCCATTCATGAGCCTTAATCCCACCAGAGCGGCTATTGGAAAATGCCTTTGTTCACGGAGTTATTTATAGTAGTTACCGCTCTGCATCGATTCCGAGATAAGAAGGTATCGGATTTCTTAACCCAATAAGTAAACTCAAATTGCCATACCGCCCTCAACATTGGATTGGAAGTTCTTACATCTCAGAAATAAAATTTCTCCAATATCAAGAATGATTTGTGAATAGTAACAAAAACCAAAAACATAAATATCTTATCAATATTTAAACTCGGGATTATAAATGTACTTCACTTGGCACTCACTCATATTCAAGATGTACTTTCAATCATCACCAAGAGCGGATCAATGCCTCTATTTTAATAGAGCAAGAACCGTGAGCTAAATCTAGAAGCTTTAGATGAAACACAAGGCGAAAGATGATAAAACAGTGTCACATCTTGAGTCAAACCCGAGAGAACTTTCAATCATTACCGAGAGCGGATTAAAACCTTCATTTCCATTGAGCAAGAACCGCGAGCTAAGTCAAGAGGCGCTTAGATGAAACGCAAGGCGAAAGATGACAAATACACTTGTGCGCTAACTCGTCAGTTTGGGAAACGATGCCTAACTCATTAACCCTCATTACCTATTGGCCGAAGCAATAGAAAAAGAGAGAACGAGAAGTTAAAAATCCTAGCCTTAAGAAACTGAAAAATCGAAAAAGATTGAAGCATAATCGTGCTCGAGATCGAGAGAGGGAGAGAAAGAAGGAGGAATGGCGAACAAAAACATCTTATTCCGGTGTTAGAGAAATGGCGAGGTAGCTTCTTCGATGAAATCGGCTCTGTATCTAGAAGAATTGTCTTCGTCCCGCTTTTTCTTTTTGTCCCGTTCTGGCAAATGAGATTGTGAAGGTGAGGGGGAGTGTGGGATATGGTCCATTTCTGGGCCTTAAGCCCACTAGAGTGGCAATTGAAAAGTGCCTTTTTTTCATCAAAAAAATGCCCGAGATCGAGAGAGGGAGAGAGAGAATGAGGAATCGTGAACAAAAACCTCTTATTCGGGCAGCAGAGAAATGGCGAGATAGCTTCTTCGATGAAATCAGCTCTGTTGCTAGAAGAATTGTCTTCGTCCCGCTTTTCCTTTTTGTCCCGTTCTGGCAATGAGATTGTGAGGGTGAGGGGGAGTATGGGATATAGTCCCTTCATGGGCTTTAAGCCCACCAGAGCGGCAATTGGAAAATACATTTGTTTTTCATCAAAAAATGCCCGAGATCGAGAGAGGGAGAGAGAGAAGGAGGAATCACGAACAAAAACCTCTTATTCATGCGGCAGAGAAATGGCGAGGTAGCTTCTTCGATGAAATCGGTTCTATAGCTAGACGAAGTGTTTTCGTCCCGCCTTTCCCTTTTGTTCCGTTCTGGCAATGAGGTTGTGAGGGTGGGGGGAGTGTGGAATATGATTCATTCATGGGCCTTAAGCCCACTGGAACGGCAATTGGAAAATGCATTTGTTCACGAAGCTATTTATAGTAGTTACCGCTGTGCATCGATTTCGAGATAAGAAGGTATTGAATTTCCTTACCCAATAAGTGAACTCAAATTGCCATACCGTCCTCAACATTGGATTGGAATTTCTTACAACTCATAAATAAAATTTCTCCAATATCAAGAATGATTTGTGAAATAGTAACAAAAACCAAAAACATAAATATCTTATCAATATCTAAATTCGGGCTCATAAATGTATTTCACTTGACACTCACTCATATCCAAGATGAACTTTCAATCATCACCAAGAGCGAATCAAAGCCTTCATTTCCATGGAGTAAGAACCGCGAGCTAAATCTAGAAGCGTTAGATGAAACACAAGGCAAAAGATGATAAAACAGTGTCACATCTTGAGTCAAACCCGAAAGAACTTTCAATCATCACCGAGAGCAGATTAAAACCTTCATTTCCATTGAGCAAGAAATGGCGAGGTAGCTTGAAGAAGTGTCTTCGTCCCGCCTTTCCTTTTTGTCCGGTTCTGGCAATGAGATTGTGAGGGTGAGGGGGTGTGGGATATGATCCATTCATGGGCCTTAAGCCTACCAGAACGGCAATTGAAAAATGCCTTTGTTGTTCATCATAAAAATGCCTGAGATCGAGAGAGGGAGGGAGAGCAGGAGGAATCGCGAACAAAAACCTCTTATTCAGGCGACAGAGAAATGGTGAGGTAGCTACTTCGATGAAATCGGCTCTGCAACTAAAATAAGTGTCTTCGTCCCGCCTTTCCTTTTTGTCTAGTTCTAGCAATGAGATTGTGAGGGTGAGGGGGGGTGTGGAATATGGTCCATTCATGGGCCTTAAGCCCACCAGAGCGGCAATTGGAAAATACATTTGTTTTTCATCAAAAAAATGCCTGAGATCGAGAGAGGGAGAGAGAGGAGGAGGGATCGCGAACAAAAACCTCTTATTCAGGCAGCAGACTAATGGCGGGGTAGCTTCTTCGATGAAATCGACTCTGTAGCTAGAAGAAGTGTCTTCGTCCCGCCTTTCCTTTTTGTCCCGTTCTGGCAATGAGATTGTGAGGGGGAGGGGGAGCGTGGGATATTGGCCATTCATGGGCCTTAAGCCCACTAGAGTGGTAATTGAAAAATGCATTTGCTTTTCATTAAAAAAAATGTCTTTATTCACGTAACTATTTATAGTAGCTACCGCTCTGCATCGATTCCGAGATAAGAAGGTATCGGATTTCCTAACCCAGTTAGTGAACTCAAATTGCCTTGCCGCCATCAACGTTAGATTGGAATTTCTTACAGGTGAGAAATAAAATTTCTCCAATATCAAGAATGATTTGTGAAATAATAACAAAAACCAAAAACATAAATATCTTATCAATATCTAAACTCGGGCTCATAAATATATTTCACTTGGCACTCACTCATATCCAAGATGAACGAAGCCTTTATTTTAGAGTACACTCGCACTCGCCTTGTCCCTCACGTTTCGACACTACATGGTCTCTGAAGCACATCAGTTGTTTGTTCCCACGCAAAACCAGACTTTTCTATGGTCTTCTACAACCAACTCATCATTCTCTTTTCCTTTATTGGTACCCATTTGCTACTCACTCTTCTGATATCCATGCACCAACATTCAGTAAAGATCCAAACTTTCGATCCCATTTCAGTCAACGAGTGTTCCTTTGTTAAAAATTTCTGCAACGGTGGAGATGTGGGAGAATTAGCTAGGAAAGCTGAGAGAGAAGGCTTCACTGAGGATCTTGCACAAAACAAAACATGAATGGGAAGTCGCCAACGAAGGAGGTAAAGTTGCAAAGAAGAAAGACAAGGAAGAAGGCAAAGGCGTCCAGACCCTCTCTATTTGCTTATGGAGTTAACTGTTCAGATGTCTTCTCCTGTTCGAGAAGTTTTAATAGTAATTTGGGATTATGTATGTATGGATTACATAAAGAAAAGTTCACGTTATGCGCCAATCAACATGCTTTGCGACTTTCGCGTGGCTCGTTCTCGATCACTGCAACTAGGCGATCCGGATCCACTAAATATCGTGTACAACCATAACTTGCCAAATCAAATCACCAGCCAGATGATGACGAAATGGTAATTCCAAGACTCTTTCATTAGAGTATGAGGCTCCAAGAGTTACCATAGTCCAATATAGAAAACGATATGGTTTCCATTTTTTTCATCTGAAGAACATTCGACGGTAAGAGTCACATTTCATTCTACATCTAAATCAGTAAATCTTCCGAATGCACCATAAGAAAGAATAAAACATCAAAGCCTTTGCGAGTATATATTGACTACACTTGAAGGAGAAGGAAAGCTGGCTTAGAACGAATAAGGAACTGTTCAGAATTCACTGAGCACTGTGAGTGGGTGTGTATGCGCGTGTGCGTGCGTGTGTGTGTATATATATATATAGAGAGAGAGAGAGAGAGAGAGAGAGAGAGCCATGAAATCTTTACAAATGGCATTGTTCGAGATCATCAGGTGTATCACATGTCCTGGATATGAAATAATCTTCTCTTGCACAAAGCAAGAAATCAATGCAACAAAGGAATAATTATTGCGCAACGCAACATGAAAAGTAAAAGCTCCAAATATCATACCGATGGCTCCCACACTACCGACCGAGCTACATGCTGACACAGTATTGCCATCCCTCGGTGTCTACTGGGGTGACGGACCATCAACCTTCTTGGACGATATTTGTTTGCCAACAACAACATGGAAAACAACAACATATAGTAGGCAAAGGAACCAATGCCTAAAAAAACCAAGCGCCTTCCTACTTCTTTGAATTTGGATCTGATGGATTCAGTCATGTCAAGATCTGCCTTGCGAATAGTAGCAAAGGCTTCCATAATAGGAGCATCCAGAATAGATTTCTCATTTTTACTTCCAACATCACGACGAAATTTATTAGCCTCACGCTTCTGTATCGAATTTTACAAGAAGTTATTAATGACAGGAAACAATTTACTTTTTGAACATAGGAGTACTCATGCTAAGTGATGCCACCATAAACGATGGCATTTGAATGTCACAACAATTCATTAAATTCAACCAAGAGTGTAAACACAAGACTACCACAGTGTCGACACGAGGAACATCCCAAGCTTATAAAAGTCTTTGGCGGATGATGAGCTCTTAAATGCTCGAAAGCTCGTGAGACTCTTCTCAGCCTTGATCCCCACACGAAGCACACATTTAAATGCGAACAACATTCTGCAAGGAAAGGCGAGAAAGTTAAATTCATTAGATTCCATAAGGTTAGTCAGTACAAGCTGTCACGATGGTTTTCATAAAGCACTCCAGAAGAAATTCGTAAAAAATCAACTAACGCAATTTGATAACACAGTCTACAAACTTCAAATAAGGGCCAGAAGTGCCGTCATTTTCTCAAATAAGGGCTTAAAGTGGACATTATTTCAAATAAGGGCATGGACTGGCCAAATCGTCCAAACTAAAGACTTTTGACCGGTCGGTAAGCATGTAGCTATTCTGGCCACCAGAGAAGGAGTATTTCAGTTTAAAAAAAAAAAACTATGCAAGCAATGCCGTCCTCAACAGTCAACGGCCTCGCTCAATCCAGCGAGGGATGCCCTCACCGGTCACGGCCGCGGCCGGTGGGCAAGGGTCGCCTTCCTCGCGACCGGCGAGGGTTTGGGCAAGGCAACCTTCGCCAACCACAACAAAGGAAAAAAAAGAGATTGGGAAAAAAGAAAAGAAAAGAAAAATAAAATAGTAAAATAATAAATGAAGAAAATGTCCTTACTCGACCCTTTTTTTGAAGCAAAGACGACAATTCAAGCTCTCATTTGAAACAATATCCAGTTTAGGTTCTTATTTGAGAAAACGAGAGCATTTCAAGACTTTATTTGGAATTTTGCCTATCAAAAAATGCAATATTTTCTTACTCTATTCTAGGGGACGTCTTTATTTCGTTTTTTTTTTATTTACCATTTGACGACGAGTTTATTATTTTTCTTTGCATTTTGCGTGCTTAAGTTAATGAGCAAAATTAAGTGAAATAATCATGTTTTTGAGAGAAAAACGGAAGGAAAAGAAACAAAGTAATTGCGTGGTTCACCGAAGGGAAAGATAATTTAATCACAATTGAGGCTGAAAATGATAGAAAAGCGCTAATCTTACCATGAACGCAACAAGTCGTTGGATGATTGATCACTAATAAATATTATCGGTTATAGGATTCGCTCCGTGAAGACTAAAAATAGTAAACAACATAACGCGACTAGCTGAAGAACAGAAAAAAAAAAAAAAAAAAAAAAAAAAAAAAAAAAAAAAAAACCATCAACTTTCATCCGAGTTTTGGTAATGTCACCTTTTTTTTTTCGTGCTTTTTTCCACTCCCTAAAAAAGTGTTTTGACTATAATATCCTTTATGGGTACTCACCTTTTAGCACGTTATGTCCACCAATAATTATTAAATTCATACATGGACCCTATTTTCTGTTTACTTTATTTTTTTCTTCCATCTCTCTTTGTGTGTTCGTCGTCTTCTTCCTCGCTATCTTCTACACCCACGACCTCCACTGCGCCTCCGACCTCAAAGGCTACATTGGCCTCGCCGTTCGCTCATTTCTCCATGTCGCCGCTCCCCATTGGAGTGGCGAATCTCGGTTATTCTTGGTGAAGATGGTTCAAAAGTTCATTGGAGAGCAACGAGAAGCAATTGATGGTAAAGTGTAGTTGCAACCGCTGTAATTGTTATAAGATTTTGTGAGACCACTTGCCAACTGCTCTAAAAGCTCAAACTGTTAGAAGAACGCGAGATTTAATATTTATATATTCCAACAATTATATCAATGGCAACAAAAATAGGCTTCGGCTTCATCGAGTCAAAGACACACACACACACACACACACAAAATCATTCAAGCACACAGTGGGGTTAAGGGATGCCTCATTGATTTTGTGCCCTTTTATGGCAGAGCAAACGATAATCAATATCTCAATGACGGCGAATCGAGGCTACGAGGGGCAGCAAAGCGAAGAAGCGAGCGAACAGCGCCGCCAATGGAGCCTTCGGGTCAAAGGCATGGGTGAAGAAGGTGGTAAAGAAGACAACAGACGCAAGAGAGGAGAGAGGTAGAGTAGAACATTAAAGTAAACACAAAATGAGGCCCACAACAGATATTACAGTCAAAACACTATTTTAGGAAATATATCAACCAAAAAGAAAATGGAAAAAGCATAACATTTTTTTTAATGTAGCCCCAATTGCTCTAATTGTTAAGCTATCCCAAAACTAGATATAGCCCAATTAGCCGAAAGCTATCCAAATTCACTCTCTGCCTCAGCTCGTGCCTCTGCTCCGTCATTCAGTCGACATTGTCCCTTCGCTCCATATCTCTCTCTCTCTCTCTCTCTCTCTCTCTCTCTCGCAATCGATCAACCGTGTAGTTGCTGGTGGAGTGAAGCTCTGCTTGCTACAGCAGTGGCCCATTTCGCAACACAGGAGCTCAATAGCGACTGCTCGAGATGAACCAATCAGCTGGCCGGAATCTCGCCGGAGAGTCCCCACAGCCCCAAATGACCCGGAGAAAGAGAAAGAAGTGCGGGGGTAAGGGTTTTGCAGCAAAATGAGGAACCGCCAAGATAACCAATTCATACAAATCGAGGGTCTACAGTTCCGGAAATGGTGTAACAACTAGCAACAATAAAGTAACACCGCTATCTTGCACTTCAGCTGCCACCAAGGTTATCGGCAAAATTCATCAACAAGAACATGAACATGAACAAGAATGCCAGTGGACAGTCCGTCTCAGAATTAACCATATCAACTCTCAGTAAATTAGGAGAACATCTTTGGTACCACAAAAACCCCCATGCGCACAATAAACATTTCGGCACAAAAGGAGATGAGAGACAATCAGAAATCGATCAAAACTAATGACACAATGTCTTCCACAGCCTGTCCCCGCGAGTTGAATCTCTCCAGAAAGAATAACCAAGCAGGCTAGCTCTTAGCATTAGATGCTGACAACAGAGGTTCAAGTTCTCCATTGCGGTGTAATTTCACAGTATCTGCATCATAACAAGGAAATAACACAGAAATCAACTCCCTGCTAAATTTAAGTGCCATATCGATAGTGAGCTCTGCCTGATCAACGAAAGATACTGCATAATTTGGTCAAACATTAATTCAATCAAGTTATTCATGTTTGACCGAACACTCAGGAATTACTTTGCTGACTCAAAAAAATATCCTAAAGATTAGAAATGTCTAAGCAGTTTCCATAGAATGAAGGATGGAAAAAGACAAATAAATGATAAGGCAACCATAACATCTAATAAAAAGTTTTATGGGCATCACGACAAGAACAACACTAGAAATTAGAGAGAAGACAGCAATAATCAGGTAAAAGACAAACTAAACTGCAGGCACCATCATGCAACATAGGAATCAAAGGTTAGAAAGGGTTATACCTGTACAGCCACCAATATGTTTGCCCCCTGCACATGATGGTCGAAATTATTTCAATAGCACTTAATAAAGAAGAAAAGATCATACCACCAGTAAGATTATTAAAAACTTCAGGACACAAAAAGAAATGTTCATTCCTCAATAGTGTCTAAATGAGTTTTCTTGAGTGGCACCCTGACCTATAAATTAAGCAAACTAATTGCTAATTCAATTTAGGCCGCTGCCGTAACAAGAAGCTTATTACTGTGAATGCATGAAGCTCTATCTGTTGAAACTCACAAGTTGAATGGCATAAAGAGATGACTTTTATCTTCTGATCATACTATTTTGTGTATATGTATATGGAGATGCATATACTTATTCATGTCTTGGCTACTTCAAACAGGCTACCTGCCAACTATAAAAGATAGTAATCTAAAAACAACATGAGACAGTCAAGTCTTTCCGCATCATACGAGGTAGAAACAATGAGACAGACCATTCTCATTGGCAGTCATATTGCCAAGTCTACAGTAAAGCTGCTGTGGAGATTTTTCTTCGTAATAGCCAGTGACTGCATTCCCAAGTTCAGTCAAGAAGCTCTCCCAGACTAAATTTATCGCTTTTAAAGAAAATTTAATGAGTCTGACTACTCCAGGTGGAGGAGCATTACGTACCAATGAAAACATTAGGGACAGTATGCTGCCCTGTAAGCCTCTCCAAGGCCTTTTGCAGTTGTGGCCCCTGTGGTCCTGACGACATCAAAATAGTGTTGGGATCAAGCAAAATTTGATAAACCACAGAAGGAAGAACACTTCTCCGAGAAAAAGACAAAAATGTTTTGCCAGGGACAGCTGAAGAGAAACATCTACTCCGTACAAGCATCAAAAGTTGGAAGTAAAATACAAGAACTATGAATGTAATGCTTATCATGGTAGCTAGAACAGTTGCGTTTATTTGCTTAAGTCATCTGCTTCATGCAAGCATTAGCTTGGACGGTTGGCTTGCTAAATCATCATAAAAGGAAAAGCCAATGCAGCAGAAGGAAAGCCAATGGAACTATGAAGGGATGTGTATCCTCCATATACCTTGACTAACACAGAAAATATGAGTAATCATTAACGCTAGGCTCTCCTTACACCGTAACTATGGTAATATAATGAAATGGAATTCAAAAAAAGTCTTAGCCGATAAAAGAACTTTTAACCCAATATTGAGGGGGGTTTGCGCTCCTCATGTCTAGTTTTAACAACAGAAAATTCGCGTAGACAACTATAATTATCCAGTGAGAACGCATCTATCTAGTCACTTCTCCAAAAACAGAGAGGAAAATTCAAAATTTTCCAGCACCGAGCTGTGACTTAATTGTTCGTATTACTGAAATGGCATGTCAACAGCCTCCCATGATGTCTCTCACCGACAACATAATGAGAACATGTAGTTTCTATTCTCTTCTCGAAGATAAAGTACTATAAACACTTGGAGCAATTAGAAACAACTACCACCTGCAACATCAAAGAGACCAACCCACATAGTCAAAATAGCAACTATGCACTAAAACTAAGACACGATATTGAAGGACTGAAAGGGCCAAAGCTGACGAACCTAATTCATCCAATTCAATTACCAGAGGATCCACACCAAGCCTCTTGAACAGCGATTTCACCTCGGACGAGTACCTTCAAGGCAACACAAAAAGCCAAAACCCATTTCAATGTCCAATTTAACACTCGAAATTCGCAACCCAACGAGTTCACAAAGCCACAGGAATATAATCACCGGCAAGAAATCGAAACTCACGAGCACCAAGTCTTGGAGTAAACGACCACCGGGTTCTCGGCCAGGGTCTTCCTCACGGTCTCCTCGAGCCGCGACCCGAACGAAGACGGGGACGAGGAAGACGGCTCGGAAGACGCCGCTTGAATGGAAGCCACCCTCCGCGCTCGCGAGCCATTGAAGGCCGAAGCCCGACCGTGGTTGACCGAGAAATGAACGGAGTGGGGAGGGACGAGAGACGTGCCGAGGAGGGTCTTGTCAGGAGAGACGAGAGCGATGGAGTTGAATCTGGGAAGATGGGTAGACATCGACATGGTCGCCTTGCCGTGATTGAAATCGGACTACTCTGCGCTTCTCGAGTTCGGTCGGTTCGATTGAAGCGTCGGTGGTGCAACTGCACAACGGGATTGAACGGTTGGTCTTTCTGGGTTAAGCCCAACACCAAATAGTTGGGAGATACAAGGTTGGGCCCAAACCCTCTCTGGCCCCCCAATGGACTGTAATCTGCGATAATTACCTTAGTAAATATTACTGTACACTGTAATTATACAAATGTGTAAATTTCTTGTATACCCATTTTGGTGCATCTCATATTAGATGTGTTGAAATCGCCAAGAGAGAGCTAAGTACGAACTCGCCAATATATCCAGTAAGATCCATTTCCATTCAAAAGTTAAGCTAATAAGTTACGGGCCAACTAGAATTTATTAATTGCGCACCACCACATTAATTTCCGACGTGAGACTTTTCTAACACAATTCACACATGTATTATAACAGGCTTAAACCGCGCTATGTTAATTTGATGGAACCAAGAAGTTACGTCCATTCCTGCACTGTCTTCCATCGATTCCATTGACTGCATTGTCCATGGGTCAGCCATGGCTGGCTAGTTTGGTGGTTTGAGGATGCAATGACAACCGGGCATCTGACTTGGAAGTCAGGTATGATCTGTTCTAAGATGCTTCCGGACATGACCCAGTTCCTGGGGCTGCTTGTGCTGTTGCAGAAGGATGGCTCATGCCATGGTTAATGAACTACACGTTTCTTGTGTCAGACGATAATGTCCTCAATAATGCCTCTCTCTCTCTCTCCCTTTCTCCCTCTGTGTGAACTGAAGAAAATGTACCTGAGCCTCTATGTCTTATGTAAGCTATTAGTCGGTTTCATGCCACCACAAGGCGGTGCAATTTGCGTGATCAACTAAAGTTATCGCCATGGACGGCACGAGTAAGGTTCATCTAGGTGGTGAGCTAAAAACAGTTGGATAGATAGCGGGCGCAAGCTATGCTGAAAGCACGAGAAATGGATAAAGAGCACGCACTCCTTCATTTGCCATGTCTCCAATCGCGTCAAAATCGTGAGGAGCACATGGAATTGCCAGCAAAACCAACGTACCATTCAATAAGCCAATGTGGGGTCATGATCTTGTTTGGCATAGTTATCCTGGAATGTCTATGTGAAGGTTATTGAAGCAAAATCCTCTGAGCTGAACAGGGGAGTTCTCTGTCAGTATTCTGTCCATTCATCCAAGTTGTCACTCACAGATGCATAGTGATCAGTTAATTAAGCCAAACAATGTGCTCTGACTCTGAAGGTTGTGTTCCAAGAAACAACAACGAGACAGAAACTGGGAACCTCTTTACAGTGAGGCTAAAAACTAAAGGTGGCCATAGCGGTGTTAATAATTCAGTTGCGTCTACAGTGGACGGGGTATCTGGAAACATGTAAGCTGTGCCCAAAAACAAAGGACAAAAGGACATAACGCGAGCTGCGAATGCAAATTAGTAGTCCGCCTGCAATTTTTGAGGAAAAAACTTATAGAGATTGCCGATTTTGTGGTTCAAGAGAATGGGACATATGGAGACAGTAGACTTGATATCGTTTTGTCTTTGTTTTTTTTTGGGGGGGGGTAAGGAAAGAGAGGAGCGGGAGATCGTTTTGTCTTTGTTTTTTTCTCTCTTCTCTGTTCTTTTTTTTTTTAACCTCCCATAGCTTGTTTTTTCAAATCTGCGGTAGCATATGGAGTGCATGTGGGCTGTTCCAAGGAGATCTTGAAGGGATCCTGAGGAACAAAGTCTATGTGAAGCCACACAAACCCAGAGAGGTTGAAAAAATAAGAATGAATTGAAGAACGAGATCACTTCCTATTCAAAAAATAATCTTGTGAGGCTTCTGTCTTCTACTTCATCTGTCCCTGTGTTGTTTGTTATGTTCCATCCACTCTCCTGAATCCTACCCCCAAGCTTCAAAATTTGACAGTGGAAAGCCTTATCTTTTTTGGGTGAACATTGAATTATCTGGACCTTCAGCTTAATTTATCCCCACGAATGCAAACAAACCGCCTTATTCATGTGCATTTACGTGACGGGCACGAGCCCATGGTCGGTTTAAGTGGAAAGGTTATTGTGATTCGCACACGGAATATGCCGTATACAAATCAAACATTTAACCACTCGACCAATCCTTTAGGGAGTAGTAACAAGCCCATTGTGAAATCTTGATTGGCCTGATTTGATTTTCTGATAAAGACAGTCCGACTTGGTCCCAATTTCAGCTAGAGTCAAAACTAGCCCTACCGTCAAGGATAATTATTTGGTTGTGCATTACCGTTGTTTTGATGCTCACCGAAGCCTGTTGTGTCACTCCACAGAGGACATCAACTGTAGATATGAAAATTTGTTAATCTCCAAGCATGGAAGAACACGACTGCGAATAGATCACGCTCATTTGAACTATACTTCCGGTTTAAGCTAGTACTGCAATTTTTGGTTCCAGTCAGTCTGCTTTTGAGAAGGCCTTCGGGTTCAAGTGCTGCAGCCAGTGTATCGTCGCAGAGTGAACATGCATTTTCATTCGGTGAATTCGTGAAATGTCGATGGGGACAACGAAGCCTGCGGCTACCATTAAGTCAAAGGAGAAAGCGACTGGTTCAAATATGACGGGCAAGGTTAAGTAAGTTTAACTAAAGCAGTTAGAGCTTCAAATCAAGTCATTCCACCAGAGTAAAATCATGGTTGTCCATTCAACAAAACCTGATCAATCGATTAGATAATGAGTAGAAAATTGTACAATTTGTCAAGTTCAACAAAACTTTGAGACCGAAAAACAATTCCGAAAACTTAACCTGGAATGCTTTATTGACAAGTTACCAAACCAAACCGTGAAAATTTTCGCCCCTTTTTTCCCCTTTTTCGGTATTAGCCATGTGACTGAAACGTTTGGAGTTTCCTAGAATCGGCGAGCAACTTCCGAAGATGACCAGAATGCAAGTATGTGATCCCTACATATTGGGCAGAGACTAGTGATAGCGATTGACTGCAACTTCGTTAGGATTCGTTGTCAATCTCTGTTGGATGAGTCCCACAATGAAAGAATTTTTTGCTCCTTTGGACCATGAACTGAAAAAAGCCTGCTTACGTTCCTTTCATGCCATTAGAAGAGAAGGCTGTACAGAAACAGATGGATCAAGAAGAAAGACATTTTCTTATTCAACTAGCTGAAACACAATATACAGAGTAAGTAAGCAGTGTACTAAAACTGGAAAAAAGGCAAAAACAGATCGAAAGGGAGGAAAAAAAAAAGAAGCCTCGTCATCCTCATCAGCTACAAAAATGCCCAACTGATACCAAAACTTGGGCCGGTCGGAGAGGGCTCGTCCGTGTGCTACTGTCTGGTTCTTTTTTTGTTTCTCTGACCGAACTAAAGAAGTAACATTCCTACTCATTTTGTACATCTGAGAATAATGCAAGATATGGGTGAGTCTTTGGAGTGTTCCTTCAGTTCAGAACTGGGAGATGCATCTTCTGTGGGTAGGAGTGCTCGTTTTCTTTTGCCCCATCTCCTCCTTCCACTCCTTGCCGATGTCTTGCGCGATTTTAACTGCATCCGAAGACGCGCCGGAGAGCCCTCTCCTCGTGAACCCGACCGCATATAGCCCCGAGTTTCCCTTCCAGCCATTTGGGAACGTTGGTTTCGGGAAGCCGTCCTTGGAAAAGAACTCGCTTTCCTGCACATCACATGACCAAAACACTGATCAGTCCTCATTTCCTTGAAGTCTCTCAAGAAGTTTCTACTTGATTAAATTGGCCTGGTTTAGGATTGCAGCAGAGGAAGTAAGAGCTCTGTTCTCACCTTTAGCCAAGAAGGGACATTGCTGCGGTATCCGGTGGCCAGAATCACTGAGTCGACTTCGTGCTTTTCGCCGTTGACAAGCTCGACATGGCTACGCGAGAACTTCTTTATTCCGGGAACGACTTTGATTTGCCCGGATCGGATCTTCGCGAGCGCACCGATGTCGAGAACCGGGGTCTTGCCCTTGGTGTTCTTGAGCTCCATTGGACCCGCCGATGGCCTCGTCAGGCCATACTTTTGGACGTTGCCAATAACCAACCAAGCCAGGATAAGCAACAGCTTATCAACCAGCCAGAGTGGTAGCCATTTCATCAGCAGAACAGCCAATTCAAATGTGGATTTTCCCAGAACTTCTCTTGGCAAAACATGAACCTGTTCATGAAATATGAAATTCAGAGTCAGAAACTTAGAATCCGAGTCTTTCTTTAAACCATCTTTCTGTTGAAAAAATCTGAGAGTACGTGATCCCGACTCAAGCATGTGGTAGTAAGCTTACCGAGTCGCGAACCACCATGGACGGCGATGCATTATGGTTGCACAGATCAAGAGACACTTCCATGCCGGAATTGCCACACCCCACGACCAGGACCTTCTTCTCGGCGAACTTCTCGCCGGACTTGTACTCACAAGCGTGCATGACATCCCCACCAAACTCCGCCAGGCCCTCAAAGTCTGGTGTCACGCACTCCGCGTTCTCGCCCGTGGCCACGATGAGCCACCGGCAGATGTACTCGACCTCAGCCCGGCTTCCCCCCACCGCAGACACAGTCCGCACACGCCACAGGCTGCTCGTCTCATCGTACCTCGCGGACTGGACACACTCGTTGAACTGCGGGTCTATTTCGAACCGCCTAGCGTACGCCTCGAGGTAGTCGATGAACTGCCTCTTGGTCGGGTACTCAGGGAAATCCTCGGGGAACGGCAGTTTCGGCAGTTGGCAAAACTGCTTAGGCAGGTGGAGCTTGAGCCTGTCGTAGGTGCGCTTTTGCCATAACGAGGCAATGCAGTCGGTTTTCTCGAGCACCACGAACGGGACGCCCTGGTCGCGGAGCAGGGCCGCGGTGGCCAGGCCGGAAGGCCCGGCCCCAACGATGACCGGCCCACTGACCCAGACGCACCGCCGGGCTAAAGGGAATAGATTTTCCATTTGTGGGTATGCTGGGAAGCGCAGCTTCTTGAAGGTGTTTGATGAAGGTCTAAGAGAAAGTGAGCGAGAGGGAGAGGAAGAGAGAGCAGCTTGGATTTGGAATTCTGAAGAAGTTGGGATTTGACTTGGTTTGGAGCGAGAGGGGGTGATCATGGGGGACTTTAAATAGGGGTTGGGCTTGGCCCTTGAGGATCTTGCCATGTGATGTGATTTGAAGCGGGGAGTGAAAATCACTTGGGACTTGGGAGTGGGTCTCTCTCTCTCTCTCTCGTTATTTTTATTGTTCAGCCATTTCAAACCATTATTTTATTTGGCACTAACATGTAAGTTCATATGTTGCTTAAGAAAATGTGCATTTGGACTTTAGTATATTTGGTTATTCTCTTCTCGGGAAAGGTCCCATGATGATCATCAGAGGGAGGATGTGAATGGAAACCTTTAGCAATTCCTTTAAAAAAAAAAAAACTTTTCGGAAACACGCGGGTGCGTCGGATACAGATCACGGCCCGACTCTCCTGTAAGAGTGGCTCCGCGCGTTACCTCATCGGTCCTTTTGCTCGGTGCATTAGCTTTCTGGTACGTGAGATCGCTCTATCAAAACATGCACGATCGATAACCGATGTGTAAAAATATGAGGACATCACAGTCCGCACCGTGCCTCGAGCTTTCGTCTCTGCCCATCACGCTGCAGTCCATGCATCGGCTAAACTACCTTCTGTCACTCTATAAAGACAAGGATTCTTCAAAGTGCGCAAGAAATTTTTTGAGGGGTGACAAATCTTAGCTTGATCTCCAATTATCCTGATGATAGTTGTTGAATGTTCAGTTGCTTGAGAAACATCATGAACCAAAATTAGCGTCCAAACTACAAGTGTTGCTAGAATCAAGACAAGTCCTTTTAATGCATGGATTTTGCTAAAAATGGTCAAGCAAAGGGGAGAACTAAGGGAGTTAAGAAAAGAAAGCGAACCCTCATTCCTGCCCTGAAATTTCCTTTCCTTTTCCATTTTAGGGAGAGCAAAGGAAAAAAAAAAGTAAAAAAGAGAGGAAAATATCTACAATTTGAAGTACACGTGGCATGCGGATTTGCTGACTGGGACAGAGTGGCGATGAGCCCACGTGGACTGAACCAAGTTGTATTTCCGATTTCCGGAGGGCCCTCACAGAGAGCCCTTCAGAGAGCCTCGGGATTGTGACTCGCGTGGGGCCCGGATCAGGCCCACAAAGCCCATTCCGCCAACCGGGTTTCACATCCTCCTAGCGCCATGTGTCGACCCCACAAAATTTCTCCGAAATTATTTTTTATTCTGATCATATGTTTCGCTGTCTTTCTGCCTGCGGCTCCAATTGATAAGAGAATCTGCTTTACTGCGGAGGCAAAAGCTAGCACTCATTAACAGCCAGAGCTTCGTTCAATTCAATACTAAGAAAGTAATTTTCTAAGTGTTGGAGCTACCTTTTCCTCTCTCTCTTTTCTTTTCTCTTTTACTTTTTTACTAATTTTAACGAGGGATCGCCTCGAGCTCAATGCCCCTTTCCGCCGCAAGAATAGTTAATTTCGTCTCGAATATTTTAAATTTCAGTGTTCATTGTCCTCATCATATCAGCGTATCAATTAATAACGAGTCGATTAGGAAGTATACAGTGCGAAACTACTTTGATTTTCATTTGAGACGCGACATTGCAAGCTTTTGAATGTGTTCGAATATAGACAAGCGAAGTCGCACACAGCTTTTTCGACAGCCATTCGAAATATTAAAATACATGTTTTTTTCATGTCTTTAAAATCTCAAAGAGAAATCACAAGTTGCAGTTAGGAGTGGAAATTCCCCACTTTATTTCCACACAAAAGAGAGCCGCTCACCGCCTATTGACATTAGTTAACTTCTAATAGCCCTTTACACAGGCAATCCACTAAGTATCCTAATGGGGAATATGATAATGTACGAGTACCAAGTTTTGGAGCATGAACCACCCAATAAAAAGCGAACAACCTTAACCTTTTGTTTTCGCCAACTGAAAGTCACATGAAAGAAGCTACATTCCGACTGGATTCAAGTCGAATCGACCCACGTCGCGACAAGTGGCATTGGATCGTCTGAAAAGGGGGATCGGGAGCTTTCTCCCCGACGTGATCATCATGATTAGGCGATTAATTAGGAATATAAATCTTCATCGCACTGGCCTTTCTTGTGCTTGGTGAGATGCTCTCATGAGATGTGGCCATGCCAAGTACAACTTCGATACTATGGACGAGATAGAGTTTCCTCGAGTTGGAAAAATGATGGGTACTGTGCCCCACACCCAACCAAGGTTTGGTGCTTTTGAGAGGGAATTTCATGGGAAGGGAGAGGAAGGGAAAGGGAGGCATGTGCATGTAACCTAGAGATCATTCGTGGAGTCTCTCCTTTTCATGGAGAGAGAGAGAGAGAGAGAGAGAGAGAGAGAGAGAGATGAGTTCTTGGCTCTTTGGCTTGTATTATATTTAGGGTTTTAGGTATTGGGTATGTGGCAGTAGTAAGATAGGGTTATGATTCCACAAGGTTGCTCTTCACTCCGTGCCAACTTTTACAAAAGAGAGAGGCAAAGATACAAATGAAAAATGGCGGAACTTAGTCATTTTCCCCATGCACACGATCTTGATGATGATGATGATGATGATGATGATGGTGTGTGCCTTTTTATCATCCTCCTTGCACTTGCAGCTTCCCTCCAGCCTTGCCCTGCTCCACACAGCTAGCTTGGGAGGCTCTGCGTGGAAGCTTTCAAGCTTTTTTCGCGATGATGAGAACGCCCTTTGCATCACATTTTCTAGCGTCTCTCCTTTTCGAATGACTAGTTTATATCCTCCTTGGATTACCTAAAAATCGATTAAAGCCTGTCCCTTTATTCTTAGTATATAGACCACTCGCGCTATCGATTCTACAGGATTGGTCGGCAAGACATTAATATGCGAATAATTGGCAATTATGATAGGGTTTTATAATATCTTCTACGCATGATTGGAGGGAACTTTCTCTTAATATACATCTGATTGGTGAGTTACGAGTCATGGACATCAATCGTATGCAAATTTAACTTAAACTGAGTGTTAGTTAATGCGTATATTTTGTAACCTATCGATCAATATTTGTAATATTTTTATAAATAATTGAATCATAAATACCGGAAGCATGAACGAAAATTACCAATATATAAAGGAAGTATTGTAATTTACACCCACTCTAATAGACAGAATATACATGTTTACATCAAAGAGCAGCAAAACACAAATTCGATTCGAGTTAAAAATAAAGCATCCACGTGTTTATGTACCATTATATACAGTTACTTATTTACGTCACGTCAACAGTCAAACGAGTAATGTAAATGTATAATAATTCTTCTCATCGCTCTCCGCCCATAGTACCGTCATTCCCCTTCGTTGATAGAGCATCGTACTCTTACTTTTTGCCCATGCACTACAAGAATCATATAGTCTGGTCTATTTTTTATTTTTTATTGTTTTGCTTTATTTTTTCTTCCTCTACCCCAATTGCTTTAAGGCAAGGTCCTAGGGCTTTCGTCGATGGCCTACCCTTATCTCTTTCTGTTGTCGGCGGCACCTGTTTCCCTATGAAGCAAAATCGCGTTTTGTGACACATTTAATAACTGTATGATATATAGGTTGGTGCAACTAATAAATAATTAAAAAGAGTCATGTGGAACCTTTTTGTGATATCTATAATGAGTTTTTCTAAGTCACGCGCAAGAGAAAAGTTCGAGAAAGTACTTTGATTTTATAATCTGCGTGATTGCTAGCTTTAGGCTGAAACTCTCATATGCCAACTTTCACTTTCAGCAGAAAGTGAGTATCACTTGGTGCACCGTGTGTTTCTTTCTTTATAATACCGAGAGTTTCGATTCGACTAATCCGAACGGATGTATCTAAACCACCCTTCACTTGAATCGCATATAGAGCGCTATACTTGTGATGGGGCGATATAGCCCTCAAGTTCGAGCGAAATTAGCTACAACTTGAACATGGGATTTGATGTACACAAATCGAGCGTTTTTTTTTTTTTTTGCGTGTAAATTCGACAATGGAAAAAGGTAGCCCCTAAATAGAAGTCGTCGTAGTATTGATGGAGCGTCGATATGAATAAACGTCAATGAAGATGAAATGAAATCAAAATACCAACTTGCATAAACTAAACAAGATATCTAATATATTGCTCTTGCTCTTTAGTGAATATGTCAAAAGAAGAAGAAGAAGAAGAAGGAGAATGAAAACAAACCAAAAAGGAGTAGCAAATAAGTGTTTCTACTTTGAGTATCTTATGTTAACTTCTGTTTGATGCGCCCTACAATCACAGTCGAAGAACGTGATTGAAGTTTGCCGCCTTTAAGGAAAATGATCGAAGATATAATACGACACTAAGGAAGTTTTATGTGAGTAAAAGTGACAAGAGGAATAGGATGACCAAACTTTTAATGAACGCATGCCCTCCATGTGTCCGGTTGGCCCTATAAGCCATTTAAAGATGCTTTTCTCTGCGCGATTGCCACTATCTTGGTGGAGCTGCAATGACAGGCTCGCCAACCTTGAATTTTCAGGTAACTTGGTGATGGGAAATAGCTACAGCTCCAACCTAATATTTCAAGTAGGTGCGAGACTTTAGGACCTCCATAGTAATCATTCTTATTCTCTGATTCTGATTTTGGGAACCATAAAAGATGAGAACCTTGTTTGATAACGAAAATAATTCTGATTCCGATTCTATTTCCAGAATCAGTTTTAGAGAATCAAAACCAGTTTTAGAGCAAAATCCAGAAAAAAAAAGTTAGTTCTGAAAAAAAAAATTACTTTTGAGAATTACAAAACAGAATGAAGTCTTACATCTCTGACTTTTCCCTTTCAGTTCTCTTGTCGCTTTTCCCTCAACCTAACAAAAATAAAAATAAAAAATTCGAAAAAATCAGAAATTTTTTAAAAATTCATGGAAAATTTAGAAAATCCCTAAAAATAGAAGAAGCTTAGATTATGTTAGTTTTGACCTCATTTTCATAAATTTGAGCCTAAATTTCCTAGATTTCACAGTTTAAATTCTTTAGCAAAAAATATCACATAAGATGAGGGCATCCAACATGCAAATGATAACATACATACTCGTAACCGCGCGTCACAAAATATGACTATCTACATGTAGAGCTGGAGTCAAACACCCATTTGGATTTATGACAGAAGTTACAAAATGATAGTGAAGGACTTGTACTTCGTATCAATGAGGATAATTTGATTTATTTTTTTGGTCAGTGGATAATTTGGTTATTCGGCTACTTTGTTTGTATGTATTTTGGACAAAGCAACATTTAAAGAAAAAAAGTGAGTTCTTAATATGGGAATTATCTCATGTCCCAATCGAACTTCAAACATCATATATTAAAATTTATGTTTCATTTATGACATGTTAAAAAAATAATGTATTTAAATTATTTTATTGTGCATTGAAAATTAGTCTTCAATTTTGGATAAAATTTTACAAAGTAACTACATAGTTGTTTGACTTGAATGAAAAAAATTAGGAAGAGAAATAGTTTTTCGAAATAAGAATTTTGTGTAGTTATCAAACGCGTTTCTATTTTAGGAACAAAAATTTTGGGCAGTTATCAAGCGTGTTCTGATTCTCTAAAATTCATCCAAGAATAGAATCAGAAAAAGTCATTTTAATCGAAATCAGTTTTCTGGAACATAATGATTACCATGCGCAACCTTATAGTAACAATCGAAGGGGGTCGCTAGGTCTAATAATCGATCACCATCCGTTAACCTTGCCAAGTTCTACTTTTATTGGAGTAGCTAGGGCATATATTGAAACATATTAATATGCTCGTAAATTTTTGAAGTATTTTGTGTCAACAACTCTCTGCCCAATTTCGAAAACCCTAATAGTCCTTTTGTCTATTTCAATGGATATTGGCATTATGTGTTCCTACATGTTGCTCTGTTGGAGCTTTCAATTCCATTTTAGCCTACGTGTGCACTCGCATTTGCATTCATATACATTTGTAATTATAGGGATTTAATGCCTTACCAAAATAGAGGGTATTTTGTTAGGAGCGAAGTCTGATACTTTTCACCAGGGAGATTGCCAAGAGAGAGCCAAGTCCGAGCTCATCAATATATCTAGTTAGACCCACCTTCACTCAAAAACTTAAACCAATGAGTTATGAGCCAACTTAGATATATTAATTGCTCAACACTACATTAATTCTCCAATGTGGGACTTCTCTAACACAACTCACACATGCATCCTAACAATCCCCCCTTATGTGTGAGCTCCAGTGTTAGGTTTGCTCTTCCTTAATCCAAGTATCCTTCCACACCAACTGATCTCGACTTGAATCTTCATCAATGCCCATCAGGCTCACGTTGATACACCACAACGCCCACCGACCCGAAAATCGCGTTGGTCACCAGATTCCTTCTCAACTTGAATCTTCATCAACGCCCATCGGGCCCGCATTGCTACACCACAATGCCACACCGGCCCGAAAATCGCGTTGGTCACCAGATTCATTCCTTGAGATATCCACCAAACACCGGAATAGATTGGAGACTCACCAATCAACCACCGGCTCTGATATCATTTGTTGGGAGCACACAGCGAAAGTCCGATACTTTTCACCGGGGAGATCACCAAGAGAGAGCCCAAGTCCGAACCCATCAATATATCCAGTTAGACCAACCTTCACTCAAAAACTTAAGCTAATGAGTTATGAGTCAATTTGGATATATTAACTGTTCGACACCACATTAATTCTCCAATGTAAGAGTTCTCTAACACAATTCACTCGTACATCTTAACATATTCTTTCACTTATTCTACTCTTATATGCTTCTTTGATTCTACAACTCAGCAGGTATTTGATTTTGTGAGATGTGGAGATCCTTACATATATGATTGTGTTCATCATATCTTTGTATGACGTTAACTCTTGTGTCATAACTTCTCTACGAATCATTGAGTGTTGTGATTCTTTTAAGAATGTGCACTTGAGTTACATCGGCAATTTTCCTTGTCGAAAATCCTTACATTTCATGGCATTTGTGACAAACATTTTCACAAATTTATGACACGTTAGTGATCGATTAAAAACTATGACATTAAAGTGAATGTCATACGAAAGTTACAAACACTTGTGACGTTTTTCCTCGGTATAAAAAAATTGTAGGCTCCGTATGTTTTGCAAAATATTATACTATAAATGATCAATTGCATTGTTTACAAAAGTGAATGGACAAAAGGTCTTTGCATCGGAAATTTTTATCATTAACTTTATATTTCAAGCAATATAAATAATCATTTTCAAGAAGATATTTTTTTAAAGGAAAATGCTTTTCTGACAATCTCAATCGTAGATTCACAAACCATCCTCGCGTATTTTGCATAAGGCACTAATTGATCGGGAAATCGTGTAGTCAGAAATTACTTACAGCACTGACTGTCAGGCTAACAACTATTTTTTTTTTATATAAATTATTCATTTTTCGTACAATAAACGCACAATCAAATCCTAGTCCCCAGTAACTTCAAAATTGCTTGCCAAAATGAATGCTTACACTGAAATCAGAAAAGAAAATTATCCTGAACAACCGAAACGATTATGGTCCCTCCACTTCCACTAAAGACCTCATGAGAAAGTAGAAATTGAGCCGATGCATAAAAACCCTAGCTAGTCCCAACTAGTGTGATTGGGCATGATTGATTACCGCTTTGATCGTTTGATCAAATCGACCCGGCCGCTGTGAGCGAGAATCCATTGACAATATGTTAAACCTACTCGTAGATCTCTCACCAACACAATACTCATCTCGATGCCTCAATATAACTTTCGAGCATTGATTTCGTGAAAATAACATTTATGTTGGCGGTTGCGATTTCCCGAGAGGCCGAAGAGAATATCGTGTTAAGTGCTGTGGCAAGGAACAAATCGACCCGATCTCGGCCATCGAATGAGCACGATCGAATCATGTGAGCTGACTAAACTCTAAGGGTTGAAGATGCTGCATTCTGTATGCTCCGGTCCTGTTCGTGCATTTTAAAACCTTCTCCTAAAGTTAAAAAAAAAAAAGAATGAATAAATAAATTACCGTTTCAAAAGGGTAGGGTATCTTGATGGGAGGGCGCGTGACGTGAATAATCATATGGGTGACGTCATGACCTTAGTGACTATTTTCATTCCCGACATTAACTAATGTGGACCGGTTTCCAACGGCCATGTTCTGTTAATGAGGTCGGTAATTCAGTTTGATCCATTTAATTCCTTCCTCAAGTCATATTAATCTATCTGATTATATTATAAGCTAGTCATCATCCGGATCGAGATGCCCCGTTAAGGATCATTGCACCTGGCAACTTTTTCCTTTCAATTTAATTTTTATTTTTATGTCTGTGTCGAATCAAGAATATAATATTTTATTGTAATGAGTAGACTTGTCTTAATCCTTGGTGCCGCCCTTCCATGGCGGTAGCAGAATTGCTCGCATTTTCACGCATCTACACCCACATTTTAGTCTTCCGACATCCCAGGAGAAGAGAGAGAGAGAGACTTTTTTCCTCCATTACTTGATTTTTCCCTCAATTAAGATCATACTATTAGCGAGTGTCCTTAATTAACCACTTGTCATTTAATAATTAACAAAAAATAATATATTTTTTAAAAAATAAGCCTAAACCCAATGCGAAAAATTAAATTACAAACTTTCTTTGCCGATTTTTTTTAACAAGTTCTTGGTAGATCTAATATGACGTTGATCAGGCGTTGAACGGGAGAAGTGTCAAAAAAGTCCTAAATTTATTGCACCAGTGCCAATTTAGTCCTAAACCTTTTTTTGGTGCCAATTCAGTCCTAAACCTTTTGCATTTGTGCCAATTTAGTCCTAAATATTTTTTTGTGCCAATTTAGTCCTAAATCTTTGATAATTTATACTAATTGAGTTAATCCAACTAATTTTGATCGAAAATGACTAATGTGGACATCGATTATCCTACGTGACATGACAAACGCTGATTTGGATATTTTTTTAATATTATTCTATAATTTTAAATATTTTTTAAGCATTTTCTTTTATTTTTTTAAAAATTATTTTTAAAAATTATTTAAAATATCAAAAAATATTAAAAAAATATTCACGTTAGTGCAAACCGTGCCACGTAGGACAATTGATATTTGTGCCAATGATTTTCGGTCAAAATTGATCTAATTGACTCAATTTGCATAAATACAAAATATTTAGGACTAAATTGGAACTAATGCAAAAGGTTTAGGACTGAATTGGCACCAAAAAAGGTTTAGGACTAAATTGGCACTAGGGCAATAGATTTAGGACTTTTTGGACACTTTTCCCGGCGTTGAACATTGCCACATTAGCAACACATATGCTAAAAAAGAAGAATCCATAAACAAAAGCCTTGTCGGATTTTTCGCAAGGTCTTGACCATATATTGGGTAACGGCTACCGCGCGATTTTGCTCGGAAAAAAAAAGAAAAGAAAAAAAAAAGAAAAATCTCCATAGCACAATTTGAATGCAACTGCTAGAGAATCGCATTTATACCGAACAGAGCTCGAGAATGATCAGATCCATGCACGTAGACATTACACACGATGTATATTTAATTAAGAGATGATCGAGTTTTAAGAAAACAACGATGACGCGTCTCGTAATACGCATGTTTTGTTAGGCGCTCTTTCGGCCAAGAAAGGATTCACGCATCAGCCCACATTCCATGAAACCACGAGCATTATTCTCGTTTCGCGTCATTTAATTTTCCCGAGAAAATATAGAGCAGCAGCCGAATGAGAAACGCGTCGTCCCCTCTCTCGCTTTCCCCTCCCCTTCTCGTCCATTTCGTTTCCCAAAGAGTCACTTTCCTCGGAAAACTGAGACGGGATTCGGGCCCTATGTCTGAGGGTTTATTTTCCCAGGAAAATTGATTTAATATTTCATAGACTTTTCCTTAAACAGTGTGCCTTAAAGTACTTGATAAAAATATTCATTACGTTCCCAAAACTTATTTTCTTTTAAAATTTATGACGCACCTTCATTGAAAATTGTCCGATAAGAAAATTTTAAATAAAAGTATGAAGTAAATCTTATTTTAAATAAATATATGAATTGCACTCATTATTTTAAAGAAGAGTCTGATCAATAGTACTTTCATCATTTACGTTTTCTATTTTTTTTTTCCTTTTCACTTGTGGTTGGCGATGGCCAGCCACCAGCGACGGCTAGGTGAGGCTTCCCTTGGCCATCGAGGGATGGCTTCGACTAGGCAAGGCAAGCCCTCGCTCAATCTAGCGAGGTCGGCCCTCGCCAAATTTGAGCAGGCCCTCGCCAGCTAAAACGAAGAAAAGAAATAAAAAGGAAAAAAATAATAATAATAGAAATACCTTTGGTCAGACCTTTCTTTGAAGCAATAAGAGAACTTTAGATACTTATTTGAAAGAATGTCTACTTCATACCCTTATTTGAAAAAATAATGTCATTTTACGTCCTTATTTAAAAATTTTCCTTTCTCTCTTAAATTCTAAGTTATTATAGATACTTATTAACAAAACCCTTAATTTATTTTACTTACTTACGTCATGTATTAATATCTTTCTTCTCTATGCTTATCAAAGCGTTGACTTACGCTTTTAAGGCGTTTAGGCAGGCATGAAAGGCGTCACCCTTAGGCCGGTTTTTGCCGGGGTCGGAGGATTTATTCACCAGCTTATGCTACAATTGCGGAGTGATGAGACGGTGACGTCACGTGTGTTAATTAACTAATCAGGATAATTACTTCCAAGGACCGAAGTCTCGCTCCCCGGAAGAGGAAATCCCTGTTTTAAATTCGAGTTCATTCGAGCGAGTCATGTCACAAGGGCATGAACCTCTATAATCTCAATAGATAATTAAATGAATAAATAAATAAAAATGTACATGATGCATGTTTAATTCACCTATATATATATATATATATATATATTTTTGTATCCTTGGTCACATGCATTCTTGCTTGCCGCAAATGATGTTTTCTATATGGATTTCGCTCCATATAAGATGCGAAAAGGCTAAGACAAGGGCATGAGCAACTTCCAATTTTTATTTTAGAGTTGAGTTTTTCCCTTATTTTTTGAATACTTTTTTTTTTAACAATGGTGAATTACTATTGCCTAAATTATATGATTAGCATTGAGGGTTTTGGGGGCGAAAAGTGTCTAAAAAGTCTTAAACCTATTGCATTGATGCAAATTCAGTCATAAATCTTTTGCATTTATACCAATTTTGGCCGAAAATCACTGACGTTGATGTTGGTTGTCCTACATGGCACGATGGGGCTGAAATGGAATTTTTTTTAATATTTTTGATAATTTATTGTATTTATTTTATTAATAAAAAGAAGAAAAAACAAAAAAAAGCTAATTAAATTATAAAATAAAATAAAAATATTTGAAATTATTCACGCCATCGCTAGTCGTGCATCCATGTTATTTTTATCCAAAACTGGTATAAATACAAAAGATTTAGGACCGAATTGGCACACATGCAATAGGTTTAAGACTTTTTTTGACACTTTTCACATGTTTTGGGTGGTTCTAGAAAGATAACTTGCGATTTGCGATCATCATAGTGCGAGAAGTATCATTTGAGAGAAATATGAATCCGACGCGGGATAGATGCTACTGTACTATTTAATTGCCGTAACTCAACACGTTCCACGCCGTTCTTTCTTGTGGAAATTCTGTTTTCACAGCATTGCTCCCACGAAAATGATGGCACTACAAGACTAGAATTATGGCTAATTATTTGATTTTCTTTTTCCATCTTTTATTTGATTCAAAGAGATTTGATCTTGTTGCAGATGTATCTTCACATGCGAGCATGTGATTTGAGCGGCTGCTCATTCATTGCTATGATGTAATGAACGGGAGGAAGGCTTGTGCCACGCTGCTGACAAAATTTGACCATGTCTTACTCTTAACTTCATAAAATTAATTGACCCCAAAAATTAATGTTGCTGTCTCTTCTCATTCTTTTTAATGTTAATGAGATAGATGAGAAGCCTAACTAACTTTGTCAACCGTAAAAACTGCCGGAGTTTAATGATATTACATGTTGGGTGCACATGTTTTATAATATCTTACTCAGCTTCATGTAGTTTTTTTTTTGGGTCTTTTCATGTTGCAAGTTTGACCATAGAATATTCAGTCAAAGGAGAGAGAGAGAGAGATAGAGAGATTGGAGACGCAAGATCGGACCACATGGAAATGGCAGACCAAACCATTGCAACTTGGGCTAAGAATAATGTAACAAAACTAGAAACTTTAGCAAAAAAATTAGATTATATGGTCAAATGATGCTTTTCGCCTTAAAGTTTGATTAACCAAACGGCTAACATGTGCAACGGATGATAACTCGCAATCTCTTAACCAAACTGTCGCGACATTTCTGAGGTGAGCTTCAAAGGGATTTAACGGATAGTTGAGCAGGTGTAATGATCTTCTCGCGAGGTAGTTCTTGCGCGCTGAACGGACTAATGATAAGCAGAAATGATGAAGCTCTACTAGTACTACATGCCTATAAAATGCATAAACGGAAAGTTTGATGTATAAAATATTCTTTTAATAAAAGGAAAATGTTAAAAAAAATGTTTGCGGTAAGAAATTTAGGTGTCAATACCAACTCGACTCCTAACATATTTATTTATTTTGAAACAAAAATAAAGCCTTCGTGTAAGCTGTAGATGGCAATATTATGGTTTGCCTCCCACACGCATTCTCCACAAAATTTTCCATTTGCGGCCATAAATAATCATAATAATTCAATGAAAATTATTGTGAGGTCCATTCTTTTAAGAATTTGTGGCTCACAACATACCGTTTATTCTTATAGTCACCCAAAACTGTTATGCTAATAAAGTCCTATAATTTGATTAATAAAAACAGGACACGACACTTTTTTTCCGCATTTGAGGGCGAGAGTTTTCTGTCTCGACATGAAAAAGCTAGAAAACCAAATAATTAGGTTGATTGAATAATCCGGGAAAAAAATTAAGATGCTCTTCGTTTAAGGGTATGCTCATATAAACCAATTCATTTAACCCCTTTTTAAATAGCTAATGGATTAGCAACTAAATAACGAAATATCGCATTAAGCAAAATTACCATAATATTCTAGATTTATCATACTACCCTCATAGTTTATAAAGATCGCATATCAATATCTAATCCAACTTCCTATCTTTGCTCGCCTACTCTGCGGGTCGAGGTCAGAACTTCGATGACCTCAATGACATTGTAGCTACTTTAATGTGATCCTCCTTCCGTCCTAAATTGGACACCGTCTTTTTTAGGAACGAGAGTAGGTCATTTGGAGTGATGACAACGGTCGGGTAGTTGAGGACGGATAAAAGGACTCATCCTGGGATCGACCCGATAGTAAGGACGCTTCCTTGCTTTTGACTCACAAAATCAATGGTTGTGAATTTGAATCTTATGCTGGAGAGCTCGAATTTACAACAGGAAGTCGTGGCGATGAGTTGCTTTGCTGATTACCCTCGAAATAACCGATTACGTATGACTATACCCCGAGATTATCTCAAGAAAACGATATCGATCTCTTGCATCAACACATACGTACATGAAATCTAACACGATCCCAAAGTCCAAAAAAATCAAGGAAGAACCAACGAAATCTCGAGAAGTACAACTTGTGCTGTCGCTCTCTCTCTCTCTCTCTCTCTCTCTCTCTCTCTCTCTCTCTCTCTCTCTCTCTCTGCTCGAAAGAGCCAAAAGAGTCCCGAGTGATGTACGACTGGTGAATGCGTCCGTCCGTGCATGCATGCAATTACAACAATAGGGCACGTCAAAGTTGCTGGAAATCTTCATCTAACGTCTCTGGATTACACGGTGAAGTCAAAGGCAAGCTCAATAATGCACATCGAAAGTCAACCGCAAACTACGATCGAATGGAACTTAAAACTCCTTCTTCATTACCTCGTTCACACTCGTCTGTCTGACTCGCTCCCGCCACATCGATCTTGGATCGTAACCACACGATGCACGAGCAAGGAGATGATAAGAGATAATATCACAAAGAGAGAGAGAGAGAGAGATCCGTTTGAAATCCCCGTGTGAAGGGACTTGAGAGTGACAGACTCGCCCACAACCTCGCCATCGACCCAAGTGAAGACAACTGTCGAGAATGATACGGTTGTGACTTCTCCTATTGAATTATTCTTATTTCCTCGATGATTTTGGTGTCGGCTGAGATATCAAATGCCAAATGGGACGAGTTTCAGCTCCGCGTAGGGGAACTGGTCAAACATAACGAAACTTTTATACGTTGATTTCATGTTCAGTTCGTGCTTTTGATCAGCCACTAAAAATAAACGACGACAAGTAGTTCCGGAAAATACTATCTTGATACTGGGTTGGCTGCATCGCGGTCGCCTCAATTTGAAAGAAGCCGTTCCAAAAAGACAGCGAAACGAAGACAATCTGTTTCCATCAGCTTTCAGTAGTGACAAGATCATCGCCATCTCCACGTGACTTGCTTGGCTAGGGATATTCACGTAACATCTGGAGAGTGAGAAAGACTACTACTGAACATTAACATCGAGAATTCGGACACATCGATCTCAAGAAAAGCTTATCGTTTTCCATCATAATCTTTCCCGTAAAATGTCCACGTCCAAGAAAATCCTCGACGGCGAGCATTTCTTTCATTTTCATAGCCCCATCGGTAAAAGCCGTCTCGAGTCAAGAAGCAACTGCCAAGAGACTATTGGCCCGTCGGGGAACTCGAATCTTTTCGCAGGCGAAAAAAAAGGGGAGAAACTTGTGGAAATTGCCAAGCCCCAGATTGCAAACTAGGCAAAGTAAATCGGAAGAGACCGTCAAAATTCGTGTGCGGCTGAGAAGCATTCAGTCTCCCACGAGGGTGGGGGACCTAAAGAGATTGAATCAAGAAAAACAGCTATTGAAGTCACCAACCCCTGGACCAAAGTTTCAGAATGTTCAGGTGAACAAGGACGGGCTCATACGTGGGGGAGGGGGCCCATCGAAATCTGAGGCCCAACCACGAAGGCCTATCCACTCATCCCCTACCTCCCGCACGTGCCGACCAGCAACCGTGGCGCCAGGTGGCGGGCTCTGGTGGCCTGTTGGACCATGCGGAGAATTTGCAAATTGATCCTCGATATTAATTTATTTATTTATTTTAAGAGAGGTTACAGTTGTACTGGTTTGACAATTTTTCATGGGCGGGTGGTCCATTGGGGGGGGTCCTAAGATTAATGAAAAATTTGGTCCCGAGGATGTTGGTGAGAGACTTGCATTGGTGATGTTGGAGTGAGCTGGGAAGCGCAGTGGTTTTACACTACTTAGTTGGAGGAATTTGGTTTAGGTTTTGCTTCTAAATGAAGCATTTATTGCTCTCGCGAAGGACATTGTGGCTACGTCTTGTGACGGCGATCATAGTCAAGATGTAATAAATTTCAGGGTTAATACCATGAAAAACCCCAAACTTGTATATTTGTGACAAATTTACTCTAAATTATTTTTTTGATCACCAAAAATCTCAAACTGATACACTTGTGATAAATTGGTACACCTGTAATAAATTTATCATTCGTTAATTTTCATTAAATCTAATCATCAAATTGCTAAGTTAGATGGCATGTTCCAATTCACGGGTGTGCCAATTTGAGTTTTTTACTCCCTGCTTGTCTCAGGCTTATCAATTTATGATTTTTCATGATATTAATCCAACTTAACGAAGGATAAATTTATCGCGGGTGTACCAGCTTGGGATTTTTCTTGGTCAAAAAATTAATTTATGGTAAATTTGTTACAAAAGTATCAGTTTAGGGTTTTTCGTGGTAAAAAAAATAGTTTTTGGTAAATTTATCACAGGTGTACTAGTTTGGGATTTTTCATGGTCAAAAAAATAGTTTGGGGTAAATTTGTCACATGTGTACCAGTTTGAGATTTTTCATGGCATTAACCCTAAATTTTATCCGCTTTTGTTGTTGAAGACATGATTTGATCGGTTGATAAAAAGGGATATTACTGGATCAAAAAATTCACATGTTGGGAGTGGGATAAAGATGGATCCGGTTCTTAACTTGTGAAAAAAAAAATAATAAGGTGGGTAGCCACACCGGCCACCGCGAAGTCGGGAAAAGTGTCAAAAAAGTCTTAAATCTATTGCATTAGTACCAATTCAGTCCTAAACCTTTTTTTTGTTCCAATTTAGTCCTAAACCTTTAGCATTGGTGCTAATTCAGTCCCAAACATTTTGTATTAGTGCCAATTTAGTCCTAAATCTTTTCTATTTATTCCAATTGAGTCAATTCGGTCAAATTTGATCCAAAATCGCTAGCGTGGACATCAATTGTCCTACGTGACACGGCTGGCGCTAACGTGATTTTTTTTAACATACTTTTTATTTTTTAAAATATTTTTTGAAAAATCCAAAATTGCTTTAAAATGATTTAAAATATGAAAAAAAATGTCCAAGTCAACGCTAGCCGTGCTATATAGGAGAATCAATGTCCACATCAGTGATTTTCAATCAAAATTGACTAGATCAACTCAATTGGCATAAGTATAACAGACTTATGATTGAATTTACATTAATGCAAATGGTTTAGGACCGAATTGGCACCAATAAAAGATTTATAACTGAATTGACATCAATGCAAAAAGTTTAGGACTTAATTGGCATCAAAAAAAGATTTAGGACTGAATTGATACTAATGTAATAGATTTATGACTTTTTTGACACTTCTCCCCCGCGAAGCGCATCACTTCGACCGTCAGCCGTCATCACCTTTGACCACTGCCCGGTTGTCGTATCCGAGCACCGCCGGACGTTGCTGCGGACTAGCCGATCGTGTTCCCCAGCCGGAGCTTCCTGATCGGCACCTCCACCTCCGCTCCAAATCTAGAGCAGCGTCAAGGATCGGGATGGGACAGAGATGACGGCCTAATGGGACTGACCATGTGAATTCCTCGTGGGATAGTAGAAAATGTGTCTTTTGTTTTCGACTTCCGACTTGTAGATGCTTGAGAAATCGAGCATTCAATGGCTTTCAAGAGTCAATTCCAGCTGCTGCAATCATAGAGTGGAACCAAGGACAATAATGTACACGAGACCGAACACATACAGAGATATTTCTTGGCAATATCCATTATAAAGCTCGGCGATATCCCCTCTTAATGCTGAAGATTTTGGGATTGTGAAATCTGGCGACTCAAGTCGGCACGATTCAATCTCACTAGTGCAAGAGAATGAAATCCTCTATCTCGCGCACGCGCACGGTGCCAATCAGAAATTCATATATATAATCTCTAATCGCCCGTGCGCGCGCTCAAGCATGGTTCGATGTGTATAATACAAGAAGCTGTAACAAAACAAAACCACAGCAAAATTCTCATTGAAATCTTCAGTTTGTGCTTTAACTTTTGTACAACAAAGTCTAGGTGGAGAGTGCAATTACTCAACCACCAAACGAATGACCCATATACAAATTTGCCATATTACTTCTAGCAAGAATGGTGGAAATACCCAAAACAAAAAAACCAAAAAAAAAAAAAAACCCAAAAACAAACTCAGATCAAAAGCTATAACCCTGCCGTTTTCCAACTATGCATATCTTACAAGTAGGATGTAATTAACAAATCAATAAATAACATGTCGGCAGGGTATGATGTAGGGCAAGAATTAGACGCCCCCCGAAAGTAGATAAGGAAAAAAAAAATTTACAATCGCCATTACTATGACAAAATATGTTGAAAGCGCAAAGATTGCTGACGAGAAAATCCAGGAATGAATGCCATGAGGATCCTTTACAGGTGCAAAAATTGGAAGGCGGGATTTTCCAGAAGTTCCTCCGCAGGCTCCACGTTTTCAAAATCCTTTTCTTCGAGTGCATTGGAAAGTTCATCGACCGAGAAAGGGATGCTGCGTTTAGATGAATTAATTAGTACACCACGGCAATGGCTTATCGAGAAAGCGGAAAATAAAAGGAATTGCCGCTATTGGAGGAGGCATGTACTAGATTTTTAAGAGGGAGGGTAGCTTATGTTTTCACATCCAGAAATGAGGCTATCGTTTCTTCAACTTTGTAATTTATGGAACTTATAGAAATGAGAGCACCTTGTGCTGAAGTCAATCTCACCTAGAATTATCGTCCAACAGAAACGAACTGCTCACGGCGCTGTTGGAATCTTCCGTCATCAGTACCCTCATGCTGGAAATTACCTGTACGACACATTAGGCGATGCTTGGGTTTAGATAAAGAACTACAGTATGGCATTCGAAATGTAACCCATCGTAATAGTACTTACTTCAGGAGACACGCTTTTGGTATTGTAGCTATCATCCCAGTAAAGTGTACATATTCTGTACAGCTGCTGTACACTCAGCATCTGAACAAGCAGCGAACCAACAGATTTAAAGAGAGATCAAGTGGGAGTTAACTATCTATATGAAAAAACCCTTATTTGCCATAAATTTGCCTTGGAAGTCACAGGACGTTCAAACACGCATGCTCACGATGCACGCATTTTTTTTTTGGGGGGTGGGTGAGGGTGTGTGCGGTGGGGTGGCGGGCTTGGGTTGTTGAGAGTTACCGGGCACAGATCGTTGATGATTTCATCATAAGAAATCCTATACTTCTGATGTATAACCTGTGGATAAAGTTGCATTGCAGGCAAATAATTAGATGAGAAAGAGGCAGATTAGTACTCCAAAGAAAAGTACGATTACCAAGTAGTACTGACATCTAGATGACACAGCCAATCCATGGATGACAAAATACCTACCTGAGACTCCCCTTCATACTTCATTAATAATTATTTTATTTCTCAACAAGAATGGCAGACATTATAAGCAGATATGCATGTAATGGAAAGTTAAAAAAACAGATGCTATGTCAGTTCTGCAGACTCAACTGGAAAGCAAGTCCTAGTATGGTTTAGGCAATTTTTTATTTAAGAGTCTTTAAACCTAAACCAGAAACAGCAAGCATGCCTTTTTGACAGAAAGTTAACAACACAACCCAAAAGGAAAGCCAATAAAATGGATCATATAAAAAATGTGTTTCAGAGAGATCGAAAGTTACCAGGAATCCTACAGCCTGTCTAATGTGTTTAAGTTCTTCCCAGGACGAGCCTGCATACTGCAATTAGTGATACCAAACTGTAATTAGTAAGTTTACGCAGAAAGAAAACTTCACACAGAGGACAACGTAAAAATTCATTGTAAGATAAAATTAAAAAAGATGATGGTACACAATTACCTCTTCTTTTGCTTGGCAGCACCACAACTCCAACTCAGCTAATCCAGCTTTGACATATTCCCCATTGCTAAAAGTACAACACTCACGGCGTAGAAGAAGACTGAAATTTCATAGGCCAAGTACACTGATTAGGACCCCTTGATCCCCCAATAACTGAGTGGAAATAAACGAGAAAGAAAAAAGCTTACCTATTGAATAGTTGCACGTTGATATATGAAAATGTCTGAGAGAAAATCTTTTGAACCAGAATCGGAGGCACCTAAAAGCAATAAAATATAAGCTTACAAAAATGTGCACCAAACTTCATGTGGCAGAGAATAGTAAATGGGACATGAAGTGACATACAAAATTCTCTTTCAGAGTGCAGAGAAGAGTGTTCAAGCACTCAATGATGCTTTGCCAGTGACCCAAAGGAGAATCCTTGCCAAAGGACCGTCCGGATCGCAGTACGCTTCCTTTAGACGTTCTCGGTGCCTTAAATGCAGCATGAATATGTCAGTAATGGTTAAATTATAAATCAGAATACAAGAAACATACTTACAAAAAATACATGCATCTCTGGCAACAATGAGAAATGTTGCAAAAGAAAAGGTAAAAGCTAAAAAATAATCTTGGCCACCAGAGAACTTATGGCGACCAGTTTAGGATTCTAACGCCTGCAATGCTCAGCAACTCACAAAGTTCTCAGGAAAAGGAGAGCATATGCACATAAAGCAAGCAACATTTTACGAAAAAATAAGGGAACAAATTCCCGTGTAAGCATAGGTTTTGAATGAATTTTTCTATTCCAATTTCATGAGTAAATTTGGCTAAAGGCGTAAGAGCTATGAATCAGTGGGATCACCTACGAAAATACCAAACTGCATACAACTCTACATTTCACCATACAACCACTGAACTATTGACAAGCTTAGGACCCCACTACTTGTCGTATTTGGTTTGATATTGCGCCGAGGTGATATGCGTTTTGACATTCCAACTCAAACTATGATAAAATTCTTTCAAGCAACTGCACAATCAAACTACATGCGAAAGGTTACAACAGTTGCAGTCTTGTTGTATAAGTGAAATACAACAAAAGAGTATAGCACCATCCATTCTCATCTACAACAATCTTCAACTGGCTGCATTGCCTGATAATTAGTTTTTTTATCTCTTCCTCATCCGAATAAAACAGAAGAGCTTTTTAATGAAGAGCGACCAGCGCAAAAATCTTAGCTGTCATAATAAACCTTAATCATAAGTGCTGTATATGAACAAGCAAGGATCATCTTTTCAAAAAGAGTAAAAAACTGCGAAGCGGTTAACTCTTTCTGCAGGGAATAACATAGAACAGCAAGCATAACAGCAAAGGAAGCCAGGCAGCACAAATGTACACAGGACCATCTTGTCCTAAATAATATTTACATTGATACAGGGAAGTCATTGGGATATACCTGGATACAAAGGGAAAGCAAAGATCCAAGGTCTTTCTTCAAGTTGTCTCTAATAATGCCATAAATTTTCTCCACGTAAGCTGTGAGCTGTTGCTTAAAAAGCAAAGCTGGGTATTTCGCCTCGACTTGGCGCACTGTTGCAGCTGCTGCAGCAGCAGCAAGGTTTGCGGAAGAAGGGGATGAACGAAATCCCTGAGCATAAAATGTCCGATTTTTATGGTACATGGAGATTACGGAGTTTCAAGAAAACTATGCTTCGCAATCTTATAGAATACTTAAAAAATAATGGAGTGTTTGAAATCCCACACGTACCATGGTCATCCTCCCAAACAACGAAGTTGGAGCGGGAGGCTTCCGATGAGAGGTTGAACCACTAGATCCAGCGGCCTTCAGACTTCGTTGGAGCAAGAACAACAGTGTAGATGTATTTGATAACCAATAAGCCATATGATCATTGCTATCTTCACTCTGCCAGTTCAAAAAAAGAAACACATTGTCGCTGTCTTAATTTCTAAAAATTCCTGAAGATGAAAAAGAAAAACCGATTTAAAGCAGATAGTCATACAAAATCAATTAATAATGATAAATTCCCGGAAGTTTCTTTAAACGATAAATTTTGGAAAAAACAAAGAATGACCTAAGTTAGTAATTTCTTTGTACATAATAAAATTTCAATCACATAAAGCATTTGTAGACTGCTTCTCGTTATTCTTTCTTTCATAGCGGGTTTCCATTAACTCATACTTCTGACTTGTTTACAATTTTATTTCACCAGAACTCTCTGTGATTTAAATTGTTTTCTACTCTTATAATATATGTATGACGATTATGACAGTTTGAAATTAAAGTTGACTTAAAAAATAAGAAACGACTAATATGAGCACAAAATTCAGTTAACTGGACAATAGGCAGAATCACCAGCTCCACTTACTCAAAAAAGCAATCAAGAAACAAATCAATGAAAATCAATGGAACTGGTGAAAACAGCATCGAATGAAGCTAGCAGAGTACTAATGACATCTTCTAGAAAACAAATAGGGTATGCATTGGATGTAACTTCCAATGTGAACAGATGAAGTAACGTTTTTATTACATTTTCGAAGTACATTAGACAGGCTCGGAGAGATAATCTTATGCTATCTTGATTGCCTTGAGGATTCTCATTACTGAGACCCAGTTATGGATGATTTCATTTGGATTACCTCAATTGCAGAACCAATCATTTGAATAAGTCGATCAAATACACTAGTTCTTTCAGCTTCAAAGGACTTCCAGTGAAGAAGAGACTTATAAATCGTAAATGCTGCTATAGGCTTCCCCTGGCTGAAGCCAATGTTCTTCACAACACAGTTAATAAGAGCATCGATGTTCTCCTACAAAGTAAGGATATTAAATCAGCAAAAATGAAACACAAGCTTACCAGGAAGAAACGAATGTCAGAAAAGGCACGCCCTGATTTATGCAGGAACATACCTGTTGGCGTTCAATATGGGATCTCCTAAATTTGCTGTCGGATTCTGTACCATACTTCTTCACAGGTGTCGCACTCTGTGGTTCCTGCTTATGAAGATTTTGAAAACAGATGCACCAAGTGAGATACGGTTATGTACATCCAGAACAATGAGTGCAGATAGTAAAGTTGAGCTATATTACATTTGTTCTATTCTCCTCAATTACATGGTGACCATTTTCCAACATCTGCGAGATAAAGATCACAGTGAGTGAGAGAGAGAGAGAGAGAGAATCACAATGCATAAAATTTTGTTATGCATGTATACCTGAGATAATGTCACTGGTGAATTCTCCGACAGCCTTTTGACAGGTGAGCTCAGCAATGTTTGTTGCCGAAGTATTTGGTTCTCAGATTCCATGTCAGAGATTTTCTCGACAAGCCTACAGATAGGAAGAAGAAAACGTCTTTATCATGAGAACTAAGAAGAAACCCTAAAGAGGAAAAAGAAGAAGCTGGTTTAACATGGCATCATCCATTTTTAACATGAATAGCAACCACAGCAAGCAAGACGAAAAGAACCTTTGCATATCCGTCTTCATCTTAATTATCTTTGACTCTGCGTCCAGAGCTTGCTTCAGTCTTTCTTCACTAATCTTTTTTGTCTCCTCATACCTTTTTTCAGTATCATCAATTTTCTTTTCCAGAGAATTGACCAAACCCTGCAGTTTATGGAAAAGGCAATTCCCAATATAAATTATAGGACCTCTTACGAGCATATTAACATTTTATGACTCTCATAAGTATATGATGGTGAACATGCAGATACTGCTCCAACTACCTTACCTTGAGTTTTTCGTTTTCACTCGAAAGCTTCTCCATCATTGGATGATCAATGACTGGAACCTCCCGTATAACAGGCACTACCTCTGCTGCTCTTTTTGCAGCTTCCTGTTCCCTTAAAAGCAACTCTTTGGTTTGCTTGAATTGAAGTTGTATGTCATTCAAAGCAGACTGTAATTTTGCATTTTCTTGATTCTTTGACTCTTCTAAATCAGCCTGCAAGATTTTAGCAAAACGAATAAGAAATTAGGGAGTGTTTTCTTGAGTGAAAGAATTTTCTGCAAAATAGCTTTCTGGACTTTCACGCGTTCGGTTTGCTGTAAATGATCAATTGACAGAAAACCACTTACGGTCAAAGAAACTATGCATGCTTAAAGTTAGAAAACTGAATTCCTAAACTTGAAAAGGAGAAAAACACTTTCCGGAAAAATGATTTCTCGGAAAATGCTTTCCTCTATCATGAAGTTTTCCACGAAACAAACATACCGTTAGAACTTATACAATATGTATACACCACGAATAATTGCCTGAGAGTTATTACTGCTTCTCAACAAATATCTGTTTCTAAGCCACAAAGTAACAAGATATGAAAGTTTCCGAACGTAGCAATAAATAACTAACTAGTTATCAAGTAACTTTTCATATCAAGTACTTTTGGTGGCCTCTTGCTAAATAAATTGCCAAGTCACACCAAGGTTATGAGATGCCTCTTATATTGTCCAAGGCCTTAATCTCGCATGCATTTGAAATGAGACAGCCAAACCTAGTCCTTATGCTGTGGAGGAAGACCTCCAATCAATGAGTGGCACATGTATAGCCTTGCTCTCCACACAAATGAAACAGCAATAACTATCGGACCATGATTTCAGCAAATAAAATCTAAAATTAAAAGCTATAATATAGCTAACAGAGACCTTAAGCATAGAATGCCACAGAACTTACTCTCATGCGTTTCTCCAGTTGTAATCTCCACGTAAGTTCTTCCACTTGCTTTTCTAACTTATTTTTGGCGGCTTGAAGAGCTCCAGTTTCCCTGGCAGCCTGTGTAAATACAGGAAAGAACCTGTTACTAGATTGAAAAGGACACGCATGGTTTCCAAATTTTCAGAAAGACCACACAACTAGAAAAGAAGCATAGGCAAGGAATGCATGGCAACTTCAACTGCTTATCAAAATTTCCGCCTTGAAAATGAGTTCAAGAATTTAGCAAGTCAAACATACAACAGTGATAACAGAACAAGCAAGTCATAAGGTCATTATTTGGCACACTTTTCACTAGCCTTGACGATTTATTTTCCCGCACAAATACCACCATTCTATCCACGCCTGCCTGTCTCCTTCATCCAACTTCCAAAATCAGATTTTCCTAATAATTCAATGTACCTTTTTTCCTGAAAAATTGCACTTACTACACTGCATCAATATTCTTTTGTGGACAATTGGCAAAAGCAAAATTGCTATCATGACTTATACAACAGATATTACAATCAGACGAACAAGTCTAACTGGATTTCCACTAACAATCTACCAAACGATCAGAAAAAGATCACAAGATGAAAGAAAACAAATCACCATCTTAAGCTTCCGCAGTTCTCCACGAGCAACTTTCCCTCTCCATGCACACTGAGTTGTAATTGCTGCTTTTTTAGTATCCAAATATTGGACCCGTGCCAAGTACTTGCGACAATGACTCTGGGAAAAGAGACAGATTATTCCAAAGTTATATCAAACAGAAAAGAGATGTATGGCATACCATATAGATCTGTAGGTTAAGCAAAAAAAAAAAATGATATATTCCTATGTAAAACTTTATACAAGGAAAACAGATAACACGAATATTAGCAAAGAGAATAAATGCTCCAAACTCCTTGGTTGAAGAAAAGCTTGAACTGGCGAAAGAATTGCAAATCCCTGGGGAGGAAATATGGACACCTACCTGAATAACAATAGCAGCTTTGATTTGCTTTCTCAGTCGTAGCTCACATCGAGAAGCCATCCCACGTAAGCCTGTCTGTATACATATAGCTGAGGAATACAGGTCCTTGTATGCTTTTCTAGCGATATGCATACGCAAATCTTTCTGAATCCTGAGGCAAGCAGCTTCACGTCGCATGCTCTCATATGCTTGACGTGCAAGTTGTCCTGAAATTGGCAAAAGAAGAAACTTCAGGCATCAAACACTCAACCAGTTCCCATGTTTAGTATGTGACATGACCAAAAAAACAGATTCCCCAAAGTAAAAGGGACGATTATTGACACCAACTGAGCATATACCTCGGCAAACAGCTTGAATAAGCACAGTAGACTTTCGAAGCAAGACAAAACTTCGCCTTGCCAAATAAGAACGCGTCTGTCTCTGAATGATGCTTGCCGATCTCCCTAAGACCTCAGTCCTCCTAGCATCTAATTCTGCCATTTGACCAGCTCTGAGAAATACTTTTGTTTTACCAATCTGCAAATGCAAATTATATCTTAGTTCATGTCCGAAATTTTTATCCAGTAAATAAAAAATCGTTGCAAGAGACGCATTGCATTTCCCCATTAGAAATCGTAAGTGATCTTAATTTATGGCTGCAAACCGATCTACATGACTGAGGCCATTGTGTTATCTCTTAGAGAAATCAAAAGTCACAAAAAGACAAATGACCCTCATCAGTCACTTGAATAATAATGATAACTTGTCACGCAAACACATGTAGGCCGCTGCTTATACCAATTTTACATCATGTACATGCCTCTCTTCTCTTGTTCCCTAATTTCTCACGTGATATATCTATATATGCAAGATTGCGCTCTGAATAACAGAAATGCAAAATCACTAAGGAAGCATGATTAACTCAGATGATGCAGCATCATTGTGCTTAGACAAGATCAGAATGCATTTATGTACTATTTCAATAGAATAGGAAGCACTGGTCACTTCGTGCAACTCTTTTGACACAATGCCGAACAAGGCATAAATTTGTATAAAAAGGGAAATTGAACATTACTGATAGGTGAGAACATCGCGTTTGTCTATACATGCTGGTATAGATTAAATTGCCAAAAGGTTTCTAAGTTTGGCTAAAAAAAATCAGCAAGTATCCTGTCTTAGGAGAACATCATACAGAGGGGAAAACCAAGGATAAAAGCAATAATTCCTGCAAAGAATCCTGAAGGGAATGTGATCACTTGAGCAAGAATGTAAAGAAACATTCCACTGCGCCATCAAGTTCTGGAAGCAATTTTGAATATCTATTACTCCATACCTGATAGCCCGTTAATCCCACTTCCTCCAAAAGCCTCTTGCAGACGGTAACCTCATCAGAACTGTCATCACTAGCAGATCAGCTCAAGAGGCACAGTGATATGTCATAAACGACAGCTTTCAAAAAGATTCAAGTTACCTGCGGTCAAGAACTTGAGGAGCAAGAATCCCAAATCGGTCCACAAATTCAAAAAAGGGCCTTCTTGTTGGATATCCAGCACAACTTATCCTAATGGCCTCCATAACACCCTAAAGTGCAATAGTGAGAGAGAGAGGAAAAAAAAAAGTCAGAAAGAATTCAGAATAGCAGCAGATTGGTTTGAGGCAACTAAACTTGTGCCAAGGCAACTGAATTCTAGTAAAAGTACTACCCCACAACGCAGTTGCTGTAGAACATTTTTACTCTCAAAAATGGCTGGCTTAAGAAGATTATTTGGCTTTACACATCGTATATAATGTGGCTCGGTACCACTCAAAGTTTCGAGCAATGCTTGTAATTGTTGCTGCATGAGTCAATAAGGACGCTATTAGTAAGGCATAACAAACGGTGAAGTCCACAATCAGGCGTAAGAGATAAAGCAAACATGAACCTTGAATCGAGATCCTATTGACGAGAATTTTGACTTATTGGAAGACTCCTCAGCCAAAAGTGGAAATAATCCAGAAACAAAAGAACATTGAGAAGCACTCAAGAGCGCTTGATGTTCTGCAATAACATAGTCTTTGTTCTTGTCCAAAAAAAGTTCAGTCTGATAGGTTACCTGCAACATGAGATCAGCAATGTCTGTTCTTTAAGTCCCACAATGAATTATCAGTTTTCACTGCAGATTCTACAACTTGAAGAGATATTACTCTAATAAACCAAAGAATAGACCATACTCACATCTCCAGCATAATGACAAATTGTAAAGTCAGTCGGTGACAATTTGGGCTTGCTGAAGCGTTTATGGTTCTTAAATGTCTGGTAAAGCTTCTGAGCAAAGGTTTCATGCGTTGATCTTGGAAACATACTACAAATACAAATTTCGCACATTCAAACCGCAGACACAGTAAAAAAATTAAACGAGGATTGCTGGTCTTCCACATTCACCACACCGATCTATGTCACAGCACATAATAAAATGGTTGCAGTGGATTTTTTCATGATATTTTACTCACCAGGCTTCATCAAGAAGAGCAATTATGCCACCAGGTTTCTGCAAATGGCAACCAGAAAGAATGTCATGAATAATAAGAGCAACTGAACATACTTTGCTTGGAAGTTAAACGAGAAACTGTGCAGCTTTCTACAAAGCATTTAAGGAGGATATTCATAAGTAATGATAAAAGAAAAAGCTACTCATCCTGAAAACGACAAAACAAATTGTTGAGTCATATTTCCCAGGAACCTTTATGTCCTAGTCCTTTGTAAGCTTTATTGTTAATTCTCATGGTGGAGGTCACGAATGAGAGAATGAGGGCTAATACTTGTATTTCTAGATTACTGATAATTCCACCTTTTTTATCCAGTGCCAGATTTCAGCTTGAAAATACTGTCAATATATGTCGTGACAACCTACAATTCATAATGTATACAAGGTTCTCCTAGGTGATCATTGTATGCCGATAGCCACTTGTTTTCCTACCTGGCAATAGTAACTAAAGGGTATGTAACTGCTGAGATATTATCACACGTCACTTGACTATCGGTCTTAAATGCTCTTTATATTCATGTGGTCTCCCTCCACCTATCAGCTTAAGCTTTTGGTTGGACTATCTAACATGGTATCAGAGCCAGTGCTTTCCCTTATGCGAATGTGCATGATCCAAATTCCACGTGCATATGTGTAGTCAAAATTTGACGTGCCGCCGCTCGTAATCTGTCTTGCACGTGAGAAGGGGCGTTGAAGTATTATCCACAACGGGTCCTAAATGCTCTTCATACCCACGTGGTCTCCCTCCACCTATTAAGCTTTTGGGTTGGACTTTCTAACAGCAACATAGTCAAAATGACAATTTGACTCATAAAGTCACTTTGATCATAAAAGTAAAATTAAGAAAATAGAGCTCGCAGTTGAATAATTTATCTAGTCAACTCGGAGTAACGTAACAATTTGATTCGATAAACTCGCCAAACTCGCGAGTCAACTCATATGGATTTGGTTCTAATTCAATGGGCTGTTTTTAATTAGAGGTGCTAGCTCCCCAGACTTTTGGGCTTCTTTAAAGACCAAAAATAAGATAAAACTCTTCAGTTGGCAATGAAACATACTTTCATTGATGACGGAGTAAAAGGGAATTTGATTCGCTTGAACAAAACACGGATGTGAGAAGGAAAAGATGAACGCAAAAGCCCAAAAATAAGATAAAACTCTCCAGTTGGCAATGAAACATACTTTCATTGATGACGGAGTAAAAGGGAATTTAATTCTCTTGAAAAACCCAATCTGCTTTCAGCTTAGGGCACAATAGAAGGAGGACCATCTAGGACTCTTGCTTTCTTTCTCAGCTGAAACAAATGGAACATCCGTTGTCCCCAAATTACAAATGAAAATGCCACTTCATAGCAGCTCTATCAATGGAAAATGAAGCTAGTGCCGACAAAAACTGATTCTTTCCTACTTTTACCACAACTGAGATTGCACATAGTTTCAGACTCTCAGGTGTAATTTATTAGAAATTTGTAACTTTTTCTCTCCCTTACACAAGAGTCCAAAACATTTCCTCTAATTGGCAAAATGTTCATGGTTATTCTTTTCCATTTTTAGATAAACGATATACTATAGGGCACCAAGGGGATCAAGTAAAAGTCATATCTGGGTACTTGCAAATTACTGAAGATAAATTTATTAGCTTCGTTTTCGTAATCTAGAGCTTTGCTACCAACTTGCATACGATTCGTTAAACATTTTGCATGTACTTTACAATTGTAAGATTTTACCACCATACAATTGGATCTTGTGATCTGATTTCACAAGGACCCCACCAATCCTAGATAACAATGCCAGTTTAACTAACTTAGTCTCGTGGGTTAAAGAGTATACTCGCCTTTTGATAAGCGTATCAGATTAAATGAGATTCCATTTCCACTCTTGAAGGACTCGTGTCTGCGTCAGCTCAATCAAGAAGTAGAAATGAATTCTCTGGTGGACCATTTAAAAAGCATAACTAGGTAGAATTTGTCAGTTGTGGGCCACTTATCAATGTGTTTGTTGTCTTGGTAATTATAGTGTAAGACGATGTCTCAAAAGTCAGAAGAGAAGATATTTATAGTGTTTCCACAATTTCCTCTTGCACAAAGTGATTTTGAATTTGTCAGTTGTGGGGCACTTATTAATGGGTGTTTGTTGTCTTGGTAATTATAGTGTAAGACGTCTCAAAAGTCAGAAGAGAAGATATTTATAGTGTTTCCACAATTTCCTCTTGCACAAAGTGATTTTGTAGTAGAATGACCTGGCTAAGAATAAGTTACACACTGACATTGGAACAAATGTCTACAACTCTAGGTAGGTAATATTAGAGGTAAGTCGTTAATTCTTACAGTAAAAATAAGCTAAACTGCCACAGGAAAGAAGATTCCCTGTTGTGCCATATACAAGAGTTACACTAGTTGTCATCAGACTGATTGCATGTCTGGATCGTAGTTCAACTTCTCAAGAAAAGTAAACAATTTGAAAAGAAGTCATCAACTGAAGATTCACCTTAATCGTATCTAGGAAACTGAAGTAGGCATGCGGTTAAATTGTAATTGAGACATGTTTGGCATATGTAGTTACCCTGGTAACAAACATAAGCCAATGTTACTCACCTTTTCTATAAGATCTAGAACATCTTGATTGTCAACAAAATCAATGTAGCTCCAATCAATTTCTTCTTTTGTGTACTCTTCTTGCTCCATTTTGAACACATGCTGGAAAAGGATGTGAAAGCATCAATAATCTGCTCAATGACAAGTAAACATACAAGCTATCTACAAGTGTTGCTGAAATGAGAAGGATAAGAGAGAGAGAAGAAAAAACCATGGGAAGAAAACCTGGTTAAAGTGTTGCTGAAGTTTCTCATTTGTCAAATTTATGCAGAATTGCTCAAAGCTGCAAGTCAGACAAACACCCCCGAAATTTATCTTCACATATTAGAAATCATTAAAGTTATACATGCTTTAAAAAATTGTGACGTGAGATCTTAGCAAATATCTACAATGAGGCTTTCAGCCAACCAAATGCATGGAGAACAACATGATATCCAAATTAAGATGTCATCTTCAGTTATAATAAATTGGTGTCTCGCTCTTATGATACTTAAGTTGAGGAAGCAAGAGTGTAAATGGCCCACAAAAAGGGACTAGTCCCTGTAATTGATAATCACCGAAGCATGTATTAGATAAGCACCTGTTTGTCTTAAAGCTCTCGAACCCATATATATCGAGCACCCCAATCAAAGACTTGGAGTCAGGATCTTGACCAATGGAATTATTGATCTTATCTACAATCCTGTGAAACAAGGAATAATAAATCATCATCCAGACTTCACTCCATTTCAACAAGCACCAAATACTCAAAAGAAAAAGGAAGAAACACTGACTACGAATAAAATAATGAAAACCAAAACAAATTTTAAAAGTTCACAATCTCAAAGGACGCTTCAGAAACTCACCAGTCAAATAACCTTGAGTACACAATTCTTGCCAGAGCATCTCTTTGGCCAACTGCAGAATCTGGATCCACAAACTTTGTTATGGTTTCATCACGAGTTACAATTACACGCTTGCAAAGCGAATCCTCCAGTGCCTTTGTATCACACCTGAAAAGAGCTCACATTTAGGAAGCTGAAATTTTTTGCATGAGAGCATTAAAAAGTACACAGTATAGCATGTCTAACACTCATTGCATCAGTAAATAAAATGATGCCGTACATTAATAGCTCAGCCGCAGTTTTCAAATGAAACCGAGACTTTTCATCCTTGGGCGTTGAGGAATCTGTTTCTTTTCCCTTCATAAATTCAATGTTCCCAAGGTGAAGAATTGCAGCCACCACTCGAAATATTGCATCCTGAAAAGACACAAATAAATGAAAAGAGCCAAAGGGATATGTGCTCCAAGGGATCACTTATGATTTCCCTCATATACCTGCTCATGAGAACTTATCCCAACAATATCCATTGCTCTCCTAGTCGCGATGTATTCCTTTGAATCATCAACACCATCCAATGCAAAACAGTTTGATTGATTCAGATAATGAAAGGTTCTTGGGTGTCCTAGTTTGAACCTCTGAATATCCTGTGGAAAAAAAAATGAACTATGAAAATCTTCAGAGTCAAAATTTTTAAGAGCTCTTTAAATGAAAGGAAACAAACCGTCTCTATATCACGAAATTTATTAGACAGAGATAGAACTTTTTAATGTGTCCTTGAAGACCTACCTTCAATACTTTTTCTGAGAAATCCAGAAATAAAGTCACTCCTTATTATTTTACTGTGAGTGGAGTATATGGAAAAGTACAGTTATGCATGAAGAAAAACCAAAATAAGAAACTTAGAGATGATAACACATCTTTGTAGCATTGATATTTAAGGAAGTACCAAAGGAAGTACATAGCCCAATAAATTCAATTTGATGAATAGTCACAAAAGCGAGATTCTGCTTTTAGCCATCTCATGGTCATAACATCACACTTAGCAACAAATACCGCAATCCCAAAGGTTAGACAAAAAGCCAACCACTAAAGTCCTGATTCCTGAAAGTAATGGCTAAAAATGAAGCAGAATATGGACGAAGATGGGAAAACAGATAAGAGGGTCTCAGATTAATACTAGATGTTGTCAAATACACTTATATAAATGAAATTTCCATATGGAACTCACAGAGAAGCTAGCGCGCATTGAATTCAACAAACCACACCACTTGGGTGCACTTGAGGATATGGCCTATGTGGGGAAAAGAGCTTTTGCATGAACCAAACATTCAGTGACAAAGTCTTGAGTTCAGTAATAAGTTCACACGATAAAAATGGAAATTTACCGGAAAAAAGCACATAGCTCATACTAAACTCCTAATTACCAATGTTAATTGGAGGTTGATGATAAGAAATTGCTCTCATATTGAAACATGAAAGGGTGTAACTAGATTATTTTTCATTACAAATCTATCTCTTCATTTCTACAGAGAACAAAACATAGTATCGAACATAATACCTAGCCATGATATATTGCAGTCAATTTAACCTACTTTAGAAAGAACAAACCATCCATTATTCTAGTATAATATAGTTTTGTCCCTCTCATCTCTTCTCACAGCTCTTCTCCAAAAGTCATGCACTTCCATGACATGCTTTCCTTTGGTAGGATAAACAAAAAAGGATGAGGGCTTTGTCTAAACATATTGAAAGAATGCTTAATTGGAAATCTAGATTCTTACCTCCTGAGGTGCAGCACAAAGCATATAGAAACAGTGATAGTTTCTCTCAGGATCAGAGATCTGACAAACACGTGACCTTTCCAACAAATAAGTTCTGACAGCAGCTCCAGATATCCGTCCCCTTTGGTCAAACTGAATCTCCACAAACTTACCGAATCGACTGAAACATTTAGCAAACGGAGAAGAAGAGATGAACCAGATGAGGTAGCGAAGGTTCTGAGCATATGCAAAAATATTGTATGTTCACAAAGAAAGATAATCGCACCTTGAGTTGTTGTTCCTCACAGTCTTGGCGTTACCAAATGCTTCTAGTACAGGATTAGACTGCAAGATTGCAGTATCGTAAGTATATGTCGTGCAAGTCACGTAACTATAGAGGCAAAATACTCAATATTGGTGTGCTTAGTTACCTCCAAAACTTGCTGCTCAACAGTTCTGCCCTCTGCAGCAGCTCGCCCACCCATATAAGCTAGATAACGCATAAGTTGCTTTGTGCTCTCAGTTTTACCAGCCCCACTTTCACCACTAACCAAGATTGACTGACTTTTCCTTTCATTGATCATGAGTCTACACATATCAATAGCACTCCCGTTTTATATGAAGTAAAAGGTCATTGAAAGTTAAATATTAGGATTAAGCAGCACCTGTATGCAGCATCTGCTATTGCAAACGGATGTGGACTCAGCTCCCCAAAAGCTGCCCCTTTATATTGAGCCATCATATGGCTATCGTAGAGATGAGGTAATTTCGTAAAAGGGTTTACAGCAATCAGTATATTTCCCGTGTAAGTCTGAAATCATCGTAAGATACATTTTACATTAGCATGCCAACCCATGGGTAAAAACAACAGTATCTTTGGTCAGCACCATCCATTGGACTCCTCCAAAATCACTCCAGGAAAAGGAAACAACGTAAGGACGAGACAACTCACGTATATTTCATTCATATCGTATCGTGACCTCAAGTTCTGCAGAACTCCCGGCTCATGCAAATAAGCCAGCTTTGTCATATCATCCACTCCACATGGTGGGGCTTCAGTATCTTTAGCATATACATCTGAGGCCTTCACATGGACCTGTAACTCCACCAAAAGAAGAAAAAAGATGTATTCCATCCAATCTCTGAGCTTAAGTCTACTTGAGTTGCTAGATATGACATTGACATATACAAGCAATTGCTTCAGCAGATTACGGAAGGGCTTTTCAAGGTAACAGAAGAAAAAGAGAAAATTTCAGAATCACTTGGCAAATCCCATACCGTCTTGCCCGATGAGCAGAGGACTTTCAGCTCCGGACCTTTAACTTCCACAACTTCACCATCTATCCAAGCCACCTCAGGATCTTCCAACCAAACAAAAGATCCAACAGCAGCCTGCATGCAGACAACAAAAATTAGGGAGTCTAGCAATATTGGTTCATTGGAGCCTCTATCAATTAAGGCATTGTAGAATCAGCTCCTTGGGTCCCACATCAACACGGAAGAGCTGATGCAAGGTTAAACAAAACAAATTACATGTCCCAAATAGAACTCCAATTACAGGTAACATCAGAGTTCTAATGAACTTAAAGTACATCCAAAATAGAACAGACACAGATAAAATCTACACTGTGATTGATTCACAGAGTTCGTTATGATTCAGAGAAACGAAAGAAATCAGTTATAACTGGATGGAATGTGAACTTGGGAAAAAGTTCAACTTCCTAAAACGTCACTCTAGGCTAAGAAAACGTTCAACAAAAGTACCAAACAGGAGAGATAATCGGGTTTATATGTTTGGAAAAACTATTTCCTCCCAAGTTGAACTTCGCTTGCAGTAGAAGGCATGATCTCTAGTTGCATCTACGTGCGAAACAGACATAGAGGCTGGCAACCAGGTTTTTATGTTGGGAAAAACTATTTCCTCCAAAGCTGAACTTCACTTGCAGAAGAAGGCATGATCTCTACTTGCATCTACATGCGAAACAGACATAAAGGCCGGCCAGCATATAAACACTTACAAATATCAGCCCTTCCCAGTACGTCTGAATAGCAACGTATTTACACAATTGAAGCAAGAGATACTAAAGATTCAAATGCTTTGTGCTAAAACTGGATTTCAAAAAGTGAGCAATTGTCCAGAGAATGCTGCTTAAGCGAAAGGGAATATTATCTAAGGTGGCAATAAGGCTATGAATGCTTCAAGCACAGGGTGGGTATGTAAAGAAGATGATTGCGGTAGAGATGAGACTACTTGGTTGGATATGCAAATACACGAAAAGCGATAGGATTAGCCATGAAATAATTTAAGGAAAAGTAGGTGTGGCTCCATTGAGGGCAAGCCATAAGCTCATTTGACATTGTGTGGTCATGTTAAAGATATAGAGCACCTAGAGCTTACGCGAAACTGGATAGAAGTACGAACCCATTGTCGTAACTGGGTTTGTATAGCCAACCCCACTTAGTGGGATAAGGCTTGTTTTTGTTGTTGTTTACGAGCAAAATTTTCTGGAGATTCAGTCAAGCGAAAAAGTACATAAGATTTTTCTCTGTTTCCATCTATAAAACAAAAAACATGATAAAGAAGCCACGTTATTAACAAATAAACTGAAAACAAATGAATGCCATAGTGTTTCGATTGAGCCCATTATCCATTAATCTCATTTTCCTAGAGAATTCATGTCATGCTTTGCCAATCTGCACCTTCCAGTCGAGCCCAAATTCAAGTCAAACCCCAGCTTCCACTAAAAAATTTATGGTATCACCAATCTTTCAGGTTTCATCAATTGATGAATCAAGTGGATGTCCATTGCCGGTCTCAGCCCAAAAATGTGGCTGAAGCCAGCAATGCAAGTGCGACTACAATCACCCAAAATGTCCAACTTAGAACCTATTCTGATTGACAACCCATTTCCACTCTACCATAGTCTAGTCAATTTAAGTCTTTCTCAAGCAAACCCGCTCTTTCATCATCGTCAAAATACCGAATACCAAGTTCAGATTTGCGAGTCAATATAATGTACAATGGCACATTCCGGAGAACACACGGGAATACGGTACTATTGGGCAGTTACATTGCCCGAATGATTTAGCAGCAGATAGATCACTCCATAGAATGAAGAAATAAGTCAACAAGCAAATCCAGCCGAAATTTACTCGTCCACGAAAAATCGAAAACAGAATCCGAAAACTCCGAAGTCCTTCAGACAGCTGAAAGCAGAGAAGCCACCAAGGATCAGACAGCAGTCTTACCATTTTGACCGAGCTCGATCTAGTCAGAGACTCCTCTTCCCGCTCGATCTGCTTCCAATCCTCCAAACAAGGGTCATCCAATCGACCCCAAGAGAAAACCTCGACTCCTTCGTTTCCGCAGTAGCTTCCGATTCACTCCTCCAAAGAAAGACAATCACTTCACAAATCGAAAAGCTTCGAGCTCTTCGTAAGAGAGAGAGAGAATATCGATTCTTTTTCGAAGCTGTTTTCGTGTGCTCTTTGCTTTTCTCTGCCTTTTTTCCTTAATTTCTTCAAAGATTTTTCAAATCGTGCGTTGCTTCTCCTCTTCTTCTTCTTCTTCTTCTTCCCTCCAACCTCGTTGGGCTTTCTGTCAAAGTCCAGACTCGCGAGTTTTATTAATTACGATAAGCTTGTTATTAAGGGTTTGTTTAAGACACATAAAAACGCCTTCCGAGTAATTTTCTTGCGTGGAATTCCGACATTGACCTTGGTACGCGTGGATTATTACCGACTTCCGTGGGGACAGCTCACACGCGGTCAGATCGGAGTCTCTCTCCCCGGCCCGCCCCGCCCGCGAGTCATTGCCCGAATGTAGCGAAAACTCGAAATCTCGGGGGCGGAAGATAATGGTCGGAATTATTATTGCTCGCTTCTTCTTCTTCTTTTTTAACCCCCGGAAAAAAAAGGTAAAATAATTAATCTCACACTTGGATTAACGTGGAAATGTAATGATGGTAAATTTCACGTGGTGCGATGAGGATAATGTTGCCTTGCTGAAATTTCTTTTTGCGTGGCCTTAACACATGTAATGTGATTTTGTGAAGGGTATGTAATGGGTATTAAAGCAGAAAATTTAATCTAACTCGGCGTTAAAAATAACATTTTCTTGAGTAAATCGGGAATTTGAATATTATAAAATGAATCGATTGATTGATAAACAGATTCAACCCAATCAAAATCACTCAAACAAGACATACTAATTAGAAAGACAAGAATTGGGTAAAACTGTAAAGGGAAAATCGTGGTATCAAATGAATTATGTGGATTTGAAATGGAAGGAGAAAAAACTCACAAAATCATTTTTATTCAGGCAAAAAAATTCGTCTACTCTTTACTTTATCTCATATAAATATGTTCTATTTAGACAAAACCATTCGATTGTTTTCAAGGAATTTCAAATCCGATTTTCAGTAATAAGTTATTGTTAAGGAATTTTCATCATTTCAATCTCTCCAATCATATAATTCATTACATATCAAATACGACACGACAAAAATTTTGTATGGCGACGTATGATAATTAGAACGTTATCTACTCAAGGTTATTTTTTCATGTCATAGAGATGATATAGTGACAAATAGCGAAGCCAATTTCTATATATTGTAAAAGTTTTCGAGTATTTATAATCAAGAGAAAGTCAATATGCATCGGAAAAACTCGATTTACGTGAAAATGAAAAATTAATTTCTCAGTTAGGTTAATCAACACTATGAATATCACAACACGTCGAGTCTACCCAGCCTTTGACTATGCATATCAATGCTCTAAAGCCCCTAACAGAGTTGGTGGGGTGATTGGTAGTAGCCTTGATGCCCACGACCGAGAGACCTAGTTCAATCAATAATTGTTATCCGACTATTGCCACTTAATCGATAACTTCCTTAACGAGATAAGAAGGTTAGATTGAACCTAAATGGCCCAGGTCAAGACCCATCTATTATAGATTCAAATAACTCGGATTCGATAATTATTAACACGGCACCTAACAGTTATATCGGGATATGCATCACTCGTCCACGGTCATTTCTAGTTCCTACAAATTAATCTGGGCTATTGTTGTGTTGTACTTTGTAAAAAATACCATACAATATGAAACTCAAATTGGGAAAATTATAGCATCGCTGTCGAATCGAATTATATTGGACGAACCCGCTCGGCGTTTTCAAAAATCAAAACAACCGCAGTAAAAGCGCAATTAAATTGAAACCTTAGCCTCGTTGTGAATAAAATAAAAAAAAAATGGAGAAAGAATATTCCACGTCCTTAAAATATATGCCTCCCCAAAAAGTCGCGACTTTCTCAAAGAATTCGCGGTCGGAGCTTCCTTAGTTCGTTGGATTAACGTACGAGAGTTCACTTCCCCCACCGTCGGGTGGGGAAGGGTGAGCAACACGCGTCCCCATACAGCCTGTTGGCACGAGGCATACGAAACGGGCGGTGGCGTGTGGAGAAGACGCGAGGGGGCGCGTGGAAGCGCGTCCGAATGACGTCACACAGAAAAAGGTGCGTGCGGCTCGCGACGGTGGGACGTGGAAATGATTTGAAGATGGGGGTGGTGGGGAGGGATCGGAGAGGACGGTGGCGATCGAGGGGCCGATGTTCGGTGCGATCGTGGCCGTCGGATGCGGAATGATGTCGAGTTGGTGACCCAGGTGGAGGGAAGCCGAGGCCTTGACTGACGGAGTCAGCGGTGATTGGTCCAACCTCGATAATGGTTAAGGCTCTTTCACACGTATGACCCGTGACGAATCGATGGCCGAAAAAAAATGCAGAAAATAAAAAAAAAAACACTTTTTTTTTCCGAATTTAGCCCATAACGAAACAGATGCAATTGATGCAATAAATTCTTGCCTGAACCTGGATGGCTGGGAAAAAAAAAAAAACTGGATCGCTGGATTTGGTGAAATCATAGCCGTTGATTATAATATCCACATGGAAGGCGGACGAGGTTAACAATCACAATGTCAATCTATGTAGATCTGCGTTCAGACAATAATTTGTCCCATGAGATTTTTTCCCCATTGTTTTAGAGTTAGTATCTTTTTTTAGAGTTAGTATCACTGTATAATCCAAAGTTGACAAACCCTTGCTATACTTGCCTTACTTTGATTTTTGTATAATAAAAAATGCTAAACTGTTTTACTAATGCCCCATTTACCTTAATTCAATTTCGTGTCGCCTCGTGGCAATTCCACCCTTTGTTAACTTGCTTCCAAATCCCTATTGAATTGCTGGCGAGGTAACACACAATTCGAATAATTCGCATAGCGTGGATTTGACGTGAAAACTCATAAATAAGTCTCATAAATGGTGTCATTTTTGGGCGGCTAGATCTGAAAATGAACTAAAATTGAGAATTTTGCCTAAAAAATCACAATTGACCTCAAGTTTTTGGTAGGCTAGCCGACTGTACTAGTTTGGGATTTCTTTTTGCACGAAACATAATTTCATTTAGGATGTGGTACGGATTTAACGTGTGGGGATCTTTAGTGGCATTAACCATTCTTTTCAAAACTTTGACAAAATAGGCTTTAACCTCATTAGGATTTTTTAACTCTCGAAAAACACATTTTTGCAATAATGAGATTCAACTCTTAGACACCAGTTTGCACCTCGACATTAATTAGTATTCTGAATCTACTTATAAAAATCGTCATTTTCATTTCAACCAGGCAGTTACCAACTAGTTAAGGAAGGTATGAACTAGTTTCCTCAGACGTGAATTTAATGATCTTCTCCAATTATTTTGCAAAAAATAAATGAATTGAAAAATATAAATAGTCGCTTGTGTCGCTCGTAACAATTGATGCAAAATATTTTTATTAGCGACAACAATTCATGTCTAAAATTCTTATATGGGTGATAAAAATATTTTTTGATTCATTCAATTTTGTAAGCGATATAAATGATCGCGCTTAAGAAAATATTTTACAATTTTTTTTTTTATCGCGATACAAATGCACCTTTGTTTTCTGCTTTCCTGGCATGAATAAATCGGGTCCCGGGCCCATAAGCACCGGTGGGTGCCCGCCGAGATTTCAGGCGAGGAGGTTGACGTTGATGGGCTTCGCGAGGCCGATTTGTCTTCTCTGCCCATGATTTCATCATCAATAGACGGGTCAACCCGTTGAGTTAAAAAAAAAAACCTGTTGAGTTAAGCTTAGCAGCAATCAAATTTTTCACTCGTTTTGGCACCCAGGTTACATTGCAAAGCTTGTTTCCTTTCATTTTGGTCGATTCTTTTCGCTCAGTTTTCGTTGGCGCGGACAATGACTCGGCGCTACGAGACCATTGTGACCCGTTGTCCAAGCCCGTCTCCTATGTCGACCTTTTGCCGACGGAAACTCGATTAGCCAGTCTTCCATAACCGATCGGCGTGCTCACTGATGTCGTTGTTAAATGCTCCATTTGATCTTGCAGAATTGCCGATTAGTCCTAAAAACATAGCCAACAATGGATCGGCCGGAAAGGAAGACCGGTTCTGGCTCCCGATCGCTTGCATCCAACTGCCGCCTAGAGTTGAATAACGGTGGGATGAAAAGAACAACTCAGAAGCGACTAATATGACGAAATTACAAGATGTTTCTATCTTTCATCCGATTTAGCTAATGTTCAGACACGTGAGGTATCCAAGATTGATAGTTAGATATAATGCGATACGAAGCATCCGATCTTTTTTGTAGAGTTTATGATGCATAAGCAATTTGCAATTTCTGTTATACGGATATGAAAATGAAGTATGTCTAAAAAAACAATGCTTATATCACTTATCAAAAAGGAATTAATGAAAAAAATATTCTTATCCTCTGCGAAATTATTTAGACATGAATTGTTATCGATGCAAGCGATCATTTTCAGGAACCGATCATTTGTTTTTTTTTTTTGCGCGAAATAAACAGAGCCTAATTCAAGTGAAGGGTTTATCATTCATGGCTAAGCCTACCGTAGAGAATAGCTCCAATGGAAGCATCCCCGGGCCAGTTGTGTCGACCAGCTCTAGTGCGTGGCGTCCTTCCGACAATATCCACAACCAATCCATCGGTCAATGTCCCGATTCTGCTTGCTTTCAATTTCACTGCTTGATCATATGGGTCACATGTAAACTCTCTTCCTTCATTTGCTTAATTTCGTTCGCGAGGACGACGATGACTTGGCGGTTTGAATAATACTCTAAGCAACGATGCCGAGACAGCTACGATGACAACAGTGCAAGGAAAAGCAATTGTTCAGGCATGTCGCTGCGTCGGCCTTTGCCGACGAGCGCAATGCGGTGATTTGCATCCTAGGTACACAATGTCATTTGCTCGACATGAATCGCGAGCACGCTATCATATACGGACGACAACCAACTAGACGATTTAGTAATACACAAATTCCCAAGATCTCTAGGTCTAACTCGGGATCAAGTTCGTATGGGTTTCACATCCATCGACGTGGTCGGACATCGCCCGGGGAAAAAAAAAGTTTTCGGTGTTCATCGTTGGGCTCCACAACAGGTACACTTGCACATAGCCATCTTCCATGACTGAGTAGCAGATGGATAAATATAGACCTTCATCTCCATGAGAAGTTTTTAGGAAACTACACATCATCATAAGTCCTAAAACCTTAATATGGAATGTGACTGGCTTCTAAACTTTTCAATTGGCTCAATCAATCCCTAAACCTGTCAATTGGTTAAATTAAATCCTCAATTCTTTATCAGACAGCGAAATTATGTCCTCAAATTACGTTGAAAAGTGCAATTTAGGGACGCCACGTAAGCACTTTTTGAGTGATATGTAGGCAATCTTAGGTATTGCTCGACGTAAGGCTTTGATTACATATTTGGAAGAAGTTTCAGGACTTAATTGAATCAATTAAAAGATTTAGAACTTGATTGCATTCCATACAAAAAATTTACGACTTCCTATGCAGTTTCCCCTCCGAGGAACGACGCCCTGCAAAAATTATATGTAGAACGCCAACATGATATTCCCAGAGAAAGTGCAGCTAAAATCCTAAATCTTATGTAGGAATGCGGTAAGGATCCAAATCTTTCCATTGGTTTGATCAAATTCTGTAATTTCATCACATAGTGCAATCAAGTCTTTACGGGGGAGCACTGCAAGTTTGACTTTGGCAGCTTTCGGTTGCATTTTTCACCGTAAGTTTAGGACCTGATTACATTTTAGCAAAGGTTTAAGGATTGAGTCACACCTTATACTAAAAGTTTAGGGCTTGATTATTCCAATTTAGAAGTTCCGTATATTCAATTGCATTACATAAAAAAGTGTCCGCATTGACTACATCATCTTCTTCAAACACGGACATTCGACCAGATGCTAATATCATGTCGGCATGCTACATGATGTGACATTTACACGGATGGCATTCTCCATTTGATTTCGCAAACTTGCCGGTTTGTCCTAAAAACGGAACAAAACATGGATCGGTCCGGTAGGGAAGACAAGTTCTAGCTCCCAATTCCTTGCACCCGGCAACATCCTAGAGTTAAAAAAAACCGCAAGATGAAAGGAGCAACTCATAAGAGATCAATATGACAACATTATGTGATATTCCAATCTTTAATCTGATTTGACTAAGTTTAGACACTCTTTCCAGGTAGCAACTGCAATTTCTCTCGTCACTTCATCAAATTTGATGGAAGACAGTCTACTTACCACCCTGGCAGCAAATGGAAGCATTTTTTCTGGGGGCATGTTCATAAACAATGCTGCAAGAACAAGAACGAAAGTAAAGCACGTCAATGACTTAATTTGAGAGAACCAATGCGTCGGCACATTAATAGGTTGACCATGGTCTGGCCAAGCTGGCGATATTTATATGATAATCTCCGAGTTTACGATTTTCGTTGTCATTTTCGATGGCAGCGCGCCCATGAACCCCTAGCTCGTTCACCGGCGAGCGGGACCTCGCAATCAAGGATTATTATACATTATTCACGAGGAGCAAACCCTAGACTTTGATGTCATGTTAACACAGAGAGATTTCGAGGAAGAACGTGTTCCTCCGATTTTCTGTATATATTCTTCATATCTTTTACAATAATATATATATATATATATAGAAATGAAAGAATCATAGAAGGCATAACATTTCCACTTAGCTAATTACAACTCATACATATATTTTACAACTTATTCCCACGAAAACTTCATGAAAGACATAAATGCTGAACAAAAACAGATGAAAATAACAAAAAGCAAACATGAGGTCCCATTATAGATGCTCATTATGGTAGGGGATCCGGATCCCATCATATCCGCCACAGGCTTGATTCTAGTGTGCTTTTTCAAAGCAACATTTTCACTTCTAGCCTTATATTGCTATCTTTATTTTTTATTTTATTTTCATCTCTGTGTTATAGGGCAAGGCACTAAAGAAGACAGCTTATGTTTTTGTCATAATGTACTCTCTACGTAACCAAAATAGCTAAAAAAAAATGTTCTCTATAATTTCAAGCATGGTTCGTATTTAGTACCAAATTTCAGATGACAAATGTGCATCACTTGTATCTTGAGCGCATCACGTCACCCAGGAGCTGACAGATGGGAAGAAAGCTCGATCGCTTTCTGGGGGCCGAGCCCACCGGGTGTCCAAGTTCAAGCCCCTCGTCAACCTCGCTGTCCTCAAGACCCAGCGTCAGTCTCACTGCGACATCATCCATCTCCTCCAGCTTGATCTACACATCTTCTTCGAGGTGCGGAGACTTTCCGGAGCTCCAAGATATTCGTACGATTTTCGCTTCGCACTTGGGGCAAGGAGATGGCAAAATGTAATTCCTAGATAGCTGTCGGGGTTTCCATGTGTGTATATGATCAATGCCTTGACAGGAAACGATGCCTAACTCAATTAACGGTCATCACCGATCGAACCCTAGCCCTAAGAAACTGAAAAATCGAAAGAGACTGAAGCATAATCGATCTCGAGATCGAGAGAGAAGGAAGAAGCGCCAACAAAAACCTCGAGCGGCAGAGAAATGGCGAGACGAGAGTGCAGAGAAATGTCGAGGTAGCTTCTTCAAGTAGCCAGAGGGGGAAGCGACAACCAACAAAGAAGTGGCTTCGTCCACGAACTCCTCTTTCTTTTCTTCCTTTCTCTCTGTTTATTCCCCATTCAGCCGTGGGGTGAGGGTTGATGATATGGGCCTCAGGCCCACAGAGCGTTGTTCATCGAGTTATATATATAACGTCACTTGATATCCTCGAAGATCCTCGCAAAGGTGTCACATTATCAAACTTTCGTCTAAGCATTAATGCTTACATCTTAAAAAAAATTAGTGATTACATTGATTTTGATACAAACATCCCCAATCGGTAATGCTTACATCTTAAAAAAAAATCAAGATTAATGTCAAATAATCCAACTTTGGCAGCATAATGTTGACATCAAATTCCATTCGAGAAGATTACCTAACTCGGACGATCTGCTAAGCAAATTGGACGAAGGCGGGACGATCAAGGAACGTAATAATGGGAAGATTCTGCATGAATGTAATAATGAGAAAATCTTATTGATCGATCCTTTGTTTACTTCTTTCATCCGGACAGATACATATATTCAGCTTTTCAATTGTCTGTGCCCAAATCGTTTCATGTTGGTTCGATAAATATGCAAACTATGCGCTCCTCATATTTAGGCCCAATACTAAAAAAAAATCTAACTTTAGCATTTATAATAATCATATTTTAAAAAAATTATCTTACAATAACTTTATCTTATCATACAACCCACTAAAGTGGGTTTTCGTGCCTCAGGGAGTGAGAGAGTGAACCTTAGGGGAGAGAGCACGAGAAGCTGGAGTGTGAGAACTCCGCGTATGTATGTTCACATAGCCTGTTCCAAGTCAAGGTAGGTAAAGGAGAAGTGTTGCATCAGGTGAAGTGAGTCGTGCAAAATTTGCCACGAAAGTGAGTATTTGTTGGAAAATTTGCAACGAACTAATGTTCGTTGCAAATATTTGCAAAGGAAAAAGAATTTCGTTGCAAATATTTGCAACGAACAGTATGATTCGTTGCAAATGTGTGCAACGAAATCCTTTTTCCGTTGCAAATATTTGCAACGAACATTAATTGGTTGCAAATTTAGCAACGAAAAAATTATTTCGTTGCAAAATTTGCAATGCACTATAATTCGTTGCAAATTTTTGCAACGGAAAAGAATTTCGTTGCAAATATTTGCAACGAACATTAATTCGTTGTAAATTTCCAACGAAATCATTTTTCCGTTGCAAAAATTTGCAACGAACATTAATTCGTTGCAAAAGTAGCAACGAAAAAAAATATTTCGTTGCTAGTTCGTTGCAGATTTGCAACGAAAAATGATTTCGTTGCTAATTTTGCAACGAATAGGTGATTTCGTCGCAAATTAGCAATGAAATTTGTTCGTCCCTAATGTTGTCGCAAATTTGCAACGAATTTGCTTTTTGTTACAAATTTCGTTGCAAATTTGCAACGAAATTGTTTCGTTGCAAATTTTTCGTTGCTAAATCTGTGTTTTTTTGTAGTGATTACCATCATTATTTGTTCTAGACGATGAGGCTTGTGTGATCATGTGGTGCCATGTCCAATGCCTCCATAGTCTGTCTGAAGCACAAGGAGCCGGAGGGGCAGAATGCCCGATCTTCGGCCATAGCTTCTGCTACCGAGCTGAGCACCCGAGTGCACCTTTTGCGTTCCACGATCACTCACAGTCGTCGCCGTCGTGGGCAATCATGTCCTCCATGATGGATGCCATGTGGCTACCTTCTCGGTGGGCTGGATATGATGGCGCGGCGGAAGTCGAGGGGAGAACTCCTTATTGCGTACTAGAATTCAAAATCTTGTTCCGGGAAAACGGTAGCATGAAATTAAGATCCGTCTAATCCAACAGGTTCACAACACCCCAAAATTTCATCCTACATAGAGGTTGTTATTATGCGACTCGGATCAGATGATGATTATTCAAATGACGATGAAATTAAGATCCGTCATATATCACCTTCTGATCCGAATCGTATAATAACAACCTGGTATGCAGGATGAAATTTTAGGGTGTTGTGAACTCATAGGATTTGACGGATCTTAATTTCATGCTACCGTTCGCCCAGAACATAATTTTGAATTCTAGTGCGCTATAGTACAACACGAACAGTGAACTACACGGACTGATTTCTTTGATTTTTGCTTGTCGTATGAGGTTTTCCATATCTAGACTTTTGTAGGACATCGAGTAATCTACGTTTGGACTATAAGATGGCTTGAAACGGAGATCGTCAGAAGAAGTTATGACTTTAACGGTTTCGGTGCATGAGTTGTCCATAGCAGAAAGCAATGAATTTCTGCTATGGACAAACAAAATCGCAACCAAACGTCTAATAAATTTTATCCAAAAATGCAGAATTAATTATTTATATATATATAAAACTTCACTTGATATCCTCGAAGATCCTCGCAAAGATGTCATATTATCAAACTTTTGTCCAAGCATTACCATTATTATCTGTTCTAGATGATGAGCCTTATGTGATCATGTGGTGCCATGTCCAATGCCTCCATAGTCTGCCCGAAGCACAAGGAGCCGGAGGGGAAGAATGCCCGATCTTCGGCCATAACTTCTGCTACCGAGCTGAGCACCCGAGTACACCTTTCGCGTTCCACGACCACTCACCGTCGTCGCCGTCATAGGTAATCATGTCCTCCACGATAGATGCCATGTGGCTACCTTCTTGGTGGGCTGGATATGGTGGCGCGACGAAAATCAAGGGGAGAACTCCTTGTTGCGTACTAGAATTCAAAATCTTCTTTCGGGCGAACGGTAGCATGAAATTAAGATCCGTCAAATCCAACAAGTTCACAACACCCCAAAATTTCATCCTACAGGTTGTTATTATACGATTCGGATCAGAAGGTGATATATGACGAATCTTAATTTCATTGTCATTTGAATAATCATCCTCTGATCCGAGTCGCATAATAACAACCTGGTATGCAGGATGAAATTTTAGGGTGTTGTGAACTCATAGGATTTGACGGATCTTAAGTTCATGCTACCATTCGCCCGGAACAAGATTTTGAATTCTAGTGCGCTATAGTACAACACGAACAGTGAACTACGTAGACTGATTTCTTTGATTTTTACTTGTCGTATGATGTTTGCCATATCTAGACTTTTATAGTACATCGAGTAATCTACGTTTGGACTATAAGATGGCTTGAAACAGAGATCGTTGGAAGTAGTTATGACTTTAACGGTTTCGGTGCATGAATTGTCCATAGCAGAAAGCAATGAATTTCTGCTATGGACAAACAAAATCGCAACCAAACGCCCAATAAATCTTATCCAAAAATGCAAAATTAATTATATATATATAAAACTTCACTTGATATCCTCGAAGATCCTCACAAAGATGTCACATTATCAAACTTTTGTTCAAGCATTACCATCATTATCTGTTCTAGACAATGAGCCTTGTATGATCATGTGGTGCCATGTCCAATGCCTCCATAGTCTGTCCGAAGCACAAGGAGCCGGAGGGGAAGAATGCCCAATCTTCGGCCATAACTTCTGCTACCGAGCTGAGCACCCGAGTGCACCTTTCGCGTTCCACGACCACTCACCGTCGTCGCCGTCATAGGCAGTCATGTCCTCCACGATGGATGCCATGTGGCTACCTTCTTGGTGGGTTGGATATGGTGGCGCGGCGGAAGTCGAGTGGAAAACTTCTTATTGCGTACTAGAATTCAAAATCTTGTTTCGGGTGAACGGTAGCATGAAATTAAGATCCGTCAAATCCAACGGGTTCACAACACCCTAAAATTTCATCCTACATACAGGTTGTTATTATGCGACTCGGATCAGAGGGTGATTATTCGAATGACGATGAAATTAAGATCCGTCATACATCACCTTTTGATCCGAGTCGCATAATAACAACCTGGTATGCATGATGAAATTTTAGGGTGTTGTGAACTCATAGGATTTGACGAATCTTAATTTCATGCTACCATTCGCCCGGAACAAGATTTTGAATTGTAGTACGCAATAAGGAGTTCTCCTCTCGACTTCCGCCGCGCCACCATATCTAGCCCACCGCGAAGGTAGCCGCATGGCATCCATCGTGGAGGACATGACTGCCTATGACGGCGACGACGGTGAGTGGTCGTGGAACGCGAAAGGTACGCTCGGGTGCTAAGCTCGGTAGCAGAAGTTATGGCCGAAGATCGGGCATTCTTCCCCTCCGGCTCCTTGTGCTTCGGGCAGACTATGGAGGCATTGGACATGGCACCACATGATCTTAAATACCTGAAGAATTAGCATCTGAATGTTTTGGGGGCATAACTTGAGCAACTCCACCATCCTGGAACCAAAGACAAATGTACTTCTTCTCTCATTAATGGAGAAACGTGCGTTGAAAGTGTCTTGAGTTCGTGGCGACATCTATTTCAGTCTTTAATGAATGCTGAAGTGGAAATAGACTTATATGCTTTACGAGGCAAATCACCCTTGTCCACATTAGTCGATCCCTTCCATGAATTAGGATCACTGGACAAAGTTCCATAGTTGGTACTTATGCCTTGCAGGAAGGCATAAGGGCTCCTAGTTTAGCAGATCTGGGCAAGCGTTGTGTGAAAAGGTCTAGAAGTTTGGTGGTCCTGGGAAAAAAGTTGCTTTTTTTAATCTGGAAAATATGTGTTCAGGATTCATTTCTAGATGTATGCACGCATGAGGTGGCTTCGTCTATGTACCAAAAGTTAGCTTTTGACTAGCTTGTCAATGCTGTTAGGAAAAAGCTTGTGCTCCAGCTGGAGAAACATATTGGTCGTTACTTGAAAGGTTGTATGCTACATGTGTTAATGGCATGGCTAGATAAAATGAATGACCATTCAAAGCAGTTGACTGGGTTGGGGAAGGAATTAGTCTTCACGACCATGCGGCTGTTAAAAATTCAATTTATGCTTGAAGAATGCTGCAATGTGCCTGAAACTGCTCATGCTACAATGTTGGCAGCATCCCAATAAAAGGGCAGGTAAATGAGCTCAAGGAGAACAAAGAGAATGTAAAGGAGTGCTTACAGATGCTCAGATGTAATAGATGCGTGACATTCTATTGACACCCACACAATATCCAGGTCACATTCGCATAAATTGCTATTCAGTGGTGACAACCTGCAACAAATTATTCTAAATCTCAACAGGCAAAGATCGTTGGAAGTAATGCAATCTACTGCATCCAGAATAGCTCAATCAATTGAGGGCCCGCAAGCAGTTGGAGGAGTATCCGTTGTTGCAGTGAGGGCAGCTGGAAAGGGCAATGGGATGGGCCTATGGTGTTGGCTATACTGGTTTTGTTGGAAATAGTTTCAGTAAAATTTCAAAAATTCCTCCTGAGTTCCGTGAGCATTTACCTAGGAGAAGGCAATGTGGGATGCGGGGGAGAAAGCATTTCAAATAATCAAAATTTGCATCTCTACAATGGAGTTTGAAGCGTCGAGAGATGGCATTGTCTGGGTTCCAGGAGGAGAACATCCATTGATGACGGGCAATTATCACATAGCACGGCAACAAACAAACTTCAGCGCTTTGACGAGAATGGATGTTACTTATCATTCTTTCACACGTACAACTGTTGCTTTTCTGTGAACTATAATTGCATTGTGAGGGATGACGTTTTTTGTATATCTTGCTCCAGTATTGCATTGGTCGGGTTGGGGGAGTGATGGAGTTGGAAGTGAGGTTGCTTCATCACCCCGACGGATGGCGCTATTGGTCGGGTTGGGATAATTTCGACCGAAAGTTTAAGGGGGGCAGGAATTATGTCATTGGCTGGCGGACAACTTTGATCCAATCATGTACGAGATTAGAACGTACAATGTTAGGACGCGACTCATAATTGATCATGTGATGAGAATTTTCAATTTGAAATTCGAAGGATCAAATGTTTGAAATATCAAACGAGTGTAATAGAATCGTATTCGATGGCTGCAGATAAGGATGGGAACATCAAGATCAAGTTGGAAGAACTTCTACTACAACCGCACTCTCTTATTGTACATAAAAAATTGATCGCCCGAGAAAACTTAGGATCTTTTTTTTTTCATATATAACATATGTCAATCTATATAATTAAACTAAATCAATATTTTATGTATTCGACAACATATTATTTCAACAAAGAAAGAAAAAACTAAAACTGACGTTTTTTGTTCACCCATACTACTGTAACCTTTACATATGTGTACTTACATGTAGAATTTCGTCACTTTTACTAAAAACATTCAAGGATATATGTCGGTCTACTTGCAAAGAGTCCTTGCTCGTCGGGTTAGGGTCGACGGATGATGACCAAATTGGGACAAGCATCAGTTAGTCATAGCAAATTGGCAATGCATCGTGACAACCGTGACATGTCTTGGCATGTGACGGTCTATGGACGGTCTTTTAGGTAGAATTTTCACTGGTAAAAACATGGATGATGGACTTGCAATGGCAAAGGTTGATAATCATCAGTCAGTGCAGTCTGAATGATTCCGCAAGTCAAGTACTTAATCAGTCTTATATACTAATGACAGCATAACTTCCAAATTGCTATCTACCTCATATGCGTATCAGCAGCATGTGGTCTTTCTACTTTGCTATGGTTACATCTTGGCATGGGGATGAAACCTGCTCTCTGCACTAGATAAGCTTAACAGAAGCTCGAAAACCCTAATGCTTCTCCATCTTTTATCGCGTCCCTCAAGCTCGAGAATCCACTTCATTTAGCTGGAGACGTTACAAGGAAGCAACAGAACGAAGGAACTTTACCTAAGTAATACATCTCATCCCTTGGCATTCTCATTTTAAGTGGTATAATGATGCGGATAGGGTTAACAATCTACGAAATATTATCTACATCATATTATGTGATATTACGTAATCCTTATTTTTAGGCAATTTGTTAATTTTAGTGGTATTTTGTAATTTTGAATTTTGATATTTTATAATCACAGTAGTTTTAGGTTTAGGGTTAACACCTATATAAGGTGTTTTGTGACGTTTGAGCAGACAGAATATACTTTTGATATTGAAAATTTGAGATTTCTCTCTCAAGCATTTCTCTCTCAAGCAAGATTTGCTTGTTTGTTCTATCGCTGAACACTGCGTCAGGTGGTATCAGAGCCTATGGCGACTGGCGGTGGTCTTCGCGACGATGCTCGGAAGACTGGAGCCCCAATCCTTGGGGACGGCACGCTGCAACTTTTGGAGCGGCGTTTAATGGAATGCATAGATCGTTTCGAAGCATGATTTGACAAATTGGCGGATCGATCCGACGGTCTTGGCGTTGATGTGAACCGAAATCGGCGGAACGACAGAAGGCCGGGTGCAGATCTTGCTCGCGGTGACCTTGTCAGGCCTATTCTTGTTCGCAGGCAGAATAACCCTCTATTTTCTAATGAAGAACGAGTTGATTATGGAAGTAGAAATCGTTATGAAAGATTTCAAAGGGAAAATGATAGATGCGACGGAAGACGACGTTACGACGATCGCGTTAGAAAAGATGGCATACGACGCTACGACGATCGTGAAGGTAATGACTTTAAATTAAAAGTCGATATACCCTATTTTGATGGAAGTCTTGATATAGAAGAATTTATGGATTGGATTGATAGTATTGAAAAATTCTTCGATTATATGGAGATCCCTAGTGAGAAACGGGTGAGAGTAGTAGCCTATAGATTGAAAGGAGCTGCATCTATATGGTGGGAGAGATTGCAGAATACGAGGAAGTTAGAAGGAAAAGAGAAAGTTCGAACTTGGCATAGAATAAAGAGGCTGCTGAAGCAAAAATTCCTTCCACCTGACTATGAGCAGTTCCAGCAGAAATTGATGAGTTTAGAGCAAAATTGTGATTTTTCTAGGTATTCGCGAGATTTTCCTGTTGTTGAATTGGGAGGAGTTGGTGAATCGAGCAAAGAGGCTAAGTTACAGTTCAAACCCCGCATTATGACATCTATCTACGGAGCTTCTTTGACGAACTTCGAGGACCTAGAGAAGAAGAGCGAACATGGTTGTGTACGCAAGGTTTCGGATCCAGGTATGACAATTTAAGCCATCGTGTCGGCAAAGGATGGCGAGGTCGCCCCTAGCAATGTCCCCCAGGAGGCAGAACGAATGCCGGCGTATGAGATGGATGTCTCAGATTTTGCCGCGTTCAACGACGAGGCACCAATTTTCGACCCAAATGCGGACGGTGGCGATGGATTCGCAGAGGAGGCCGATGTATCCATCTACCCGGAGCAATTGGTAACGCACGATCAGCACAACAATAAGTTTCTAGTGATGGAAAACGGGTCTGGAAAGTATGAAGAGATCAGCCCTCCTCATGTGGAAGACTTTTGTTACGTAACAGATAACACTTGCACCAAGGAAGAGGTTAAGATGGAGCCACATAGAAGGCCTTTGCCTAATTACCTTGAGAAGGTTCAAAAGGGTGTGACAGCGAACATGAGAGGGATATTGGTCGATTGGTTAATCGAAATCGCTGAGGAGTACATGCTACTCTCCGATATGCTCTATCTCTCCTACATTGATAGGTTCCTGTCTCTAAGTGTTCTCAACAGACCAAAGCTTCAGTTGCTGGACGTTTCCGCAATGCTCATTGCCTCTATGTATGAAGAAAACTTCTCAGATGGTGAAAGTTATGCTCGTTTACTGCAGCAAACAAGTACCTACACTACTCCAAGTAGCTCTAGAAGGTGGAAGCACGTGGCTTTTGATGGAGAGAGTGATGGTCTTGACAACATGGAAACTACTTATGGGGAAAGCGACACAAGTGCAGGTCTTGGTCGGTTAAGGGTATTTCAATGGCCTAGCAAAGGAAATTCTCTACGCTTTGAATTGTGTTTTTTAATGAATAAGCTTGAAGATGTGCTTTCAAAGAATTTCTTGGGGCTCAAGCTTATATATTACTTGATTCGTTGGAGAGGCCGTCCCTGGACGAAGCAAACTTCGCAATCTTGGATATAAGATTGAATTTGAAGAGACTGAATTGAAGATGAACCAGATTCGAAGACAAATCTTTTTCCTAGCATGGGAGAATGATGCAGATAGGGTTAACAATCTACGAAATATTACCTACATCATATTATGTGATATTACGTAATCCTTATTTTTAGGTAATTTGTTAATTTTAGTGGTATTTTGTAATTTTGAATTTTGATATTTTATAATCATAGTTGGGTTAGGTTTAGGGTTAACACCTATATAAGGTGTTTTGTGACGTTTGAGCAGACAGAATATACTTTTGATATTGAAAATTTGAGATTTCTCTCTCAAGCAAGATTTGCTTGTTTGTTCTATCGCTGAACGTTGCGTCATATAACCTTCTGGACCCTTCATGTCCAGGAACAGTAATAAGCGCGAGAAAGCTTCGATGATTGTGTGCTGATAATTCGTGTTCGTTTGACGACTTGATCCATGACTCTTTACATCGAAATCCAAACTAGAAATTAGCAACCATCAAACCAGCCAAGTCAACGGTACTAAGCGGGATCAAACTAACTTAATTAGTCCCTATAACTTTCACTTACCTTGAATAAAAGGCTTGAGCACCATCAAATCTTTAGTCGCCTTCAAACAAAAAGCATACGAGCGGCGGCCGGTCTAACGAGAGTGGCTAGTGATGAGAAAACTTTGAGAGAGCGCCTTCTTCTTTTAGACGAGTAAATTGCACAAGTCATCATAGAGTATTAATTGGCTAGAGGTGAAAATAGATGTTCTAATGCATCACCAATACATGATAGGCTAAGTTCAATGTCACTAAGAGCATGTGTGGGATAAAACTATTGATGGAATACGAAGAGAGGTTTTCAAAGTGGATATTCTCTTAAGTTACGAGAATATCTAATAAATCAATATGTGAGCGAGGAAATGAGTACCCGTTCTAAGCACTCATAAATCAGAAATATACTCCGAGAACTTGCTAGAAGTTAGTAATACAAAGATATTGGATTCTAGGGAAAATTTCGATTCAGTAACTTTAAAGCTTGAAAATCATCAAATGAGTAATTCAGAGCGTATCGGTCCCTTTCTACCACTAATATGAAGGTAACTGTCATATTACGCCATTCGTGCGTGTCGGTATCTATTACATTTAACGCATCGGACTCCGGGCGCATATTGCCGCGGGAAAAAAAAAATCATCCATCGCATTTTTCCGCACCTCCAAATATTAATGATCTACTTGAAATTTCACATGAGCCATCCAAAATTCCACGCTATTAACTTTGTACCTTACATATACTACTATCGGGTATAGAAAATTGTCGTAACAAACTGGTATCAGAGCTCAAGGTTCATCCGTCGACGAAAGAGAGACACGAGAGTTCGGGAATTTGGATTTCATCAATTTTGATTTCGGCGATTTGGAATTCGGAAATTTGGATTTCTTCTTTGGTGCAAGACGATTTGATTTCGGACGATTTGATTTTAGTGAATTATTATTTGAATTTCGGTGGAATTCATTGTGTTTTTGCATTGGATTTGGATTTCGGTGATTTCGGTAGTTTCGACAATACGAAAGGTGCAAACTCAGTGCGATTTGGATTGTTTGGATTTTGTTCCGAGCGTGATTTGGATTTCTCAGTGTGGGAAGGTTTTTCGTGGGATTGAAGAATTTTTGGCAAACTCCCAGTAGCGTCCACGTTCCCAGTAGCAAAACGTTAGTGCGCGTTTCGGCGAAACGCAAGTCTCTGTGCACGTGAATCTGTGCCACTGAATCTGTGCGCATGAGGCTCTGGCCACCGGTCAGTGGAGGAATTCTTCGGTGATTTTTTGAGAAGCCAATTGGTCTTCTCCGCAATTGATCTTCTCAGCAATCGTCAATTTGGTTTTGCGTCAGAGGTCTTCAGTCTTCTCAGTGGGCACGAATTGGAGCTAGCTTTCCCTTCAGTCTTCAGTCTTGCAGGTCTTCAATTTTCAGGTCTTTAGTCTTCAAACGCAGCTTGGCGGCAAATCGAGGGAAGCATCGCCATAATCCGAGAGAAATATTTACCCTTGTCAGTTAGTGGAATAGCTCTCGCTCAGTTAGTGGATTAGTCCACTTGGCTCTGGCCAAAAGTGGGCTGCTGTGAGCAGAAAACTTTGGTTACACGCCTGTTGGAATATCGCTTTGAAAAAGAGCCTTAAAGTTTTTTTTTTTCGATCTTCTGGTTATGGCTTCGAGTTCAGCAACGAAATTCGATATCGAAAAGTTTGATGGGAGCGGCAGTTTCAACCTATGGCAGGTTCGTATGTTAGCCGTTCTTACGCAGCAGGGTTTGAAGAAAACTTTGTTTACTAAAGGGAAAAAACCGGAACAGTCAGATGAAGCATGGGAAGAATTGGATGAGAAAGCTTTGTCCACTATTCAGTTGTGTCACACGAACGAAGTTTTACAGGAGGTACTAGATCAAAAGACAGCCGCATGTTTATGGACAAAATTGGAGAATATTTTTCTGACAAAGTCTCTCACAAATCGATTGAGACTCAAGCAACGACTCTTCACTTTTCGTATGACTGAAGGTACTTCTCTCAAATATCATATTTCTGAGTTCAATGCTCCTATCGCTGAATTAAGAAGTATTGATGTTAATATTGAAGATGAGGATCAAGCTCTTTTATTGCTAGTTTCACTACCACCCTCTTATAAGAATTTTAGAGAGACCATGATTGTTAGTAGAGAAACTATTGATTTTGAAGATGTCAAGACTAGTCTGCCAAATAAGCAGAAACTCGATACAGAATTGACTTCTAATGGTAGTAATAATCATGGGGCTGGTTTAGTTGCTCGGGGAAGGTCTGTTGAGAGAAGAAATAGTGGCAAGAGCAGGTCAAAGTCTAAACATAGAGATATGATTTGCAACTATTGTAAGTCTCCAGGGCATATCAAGATAAATTGCCTAAAACTGAAGGCAAAGGAGCAAAGAGAAAATAATTCGAATCAACAGAATCATGGGAATGTCAATCGTCATAACAATCGCAACCATCAGAATAGACAGAATAGGCGAAACGAAAATCATGCTCAAGCTGATGTTGCTAAAGAAGAAGACAAAGATTGGCTATTGATTGCAGATAACAAAGATAAATTCTGTGATAGTTGGATTCTTGATTCTGGCTGCTCATATCATATGTGTCCTCATCGAGATTGGTTCTCTACGTATAAAGAACATGATGGTGGAGCTATTCTCATGGGTAATGATGCTAGATGCAAAGCTATTGAGATTGGCACAATTAATATTAAGATGCATGATGGCATGATCAGAACTTTAGATAATGTCAGGCATGTGCCTGATTTGAGGAAAAATTTAATTTCATTGGGTACACTTGACGCCAATGGTTGTAGATTTACTGCTGAGGGTGGAGTTCTAAAAATTTTGAGAGGTTCACTTTTGCTGATGAAAGGGCATAAAATTGGTACTTTGTATCAACTGCAAGGCTCTACTGTTATTGGTTCAGCTGCGGTCTCTTCTGATATGACAGATTCAGATAATACAAAATTATGGCATATGAGATTAGGCCATATGAGTATTAGAGGGATGGAGGAGCTAAGTAAAAAGGGTCTCTTGTGTGGTCAGAAAATTGGAAAACTTGATTTCTGTGAACATTGTGTTTTTGGGAAACAGAAAAGAGTCAGTTTTAAAACAGGAATTCACAGCACAAAAGGCACTCTGGATTACATTCATTCTGATCTCCGGGGGCCTGCTAGAGTTCCATCGAAAGGCCTTGGTTCCAGGTATGTACTCACTTTTATTGATGATTTTTCAAGAAAAGTTTGGGTATTTTTTCTCAAGGCAAAAAGTGATGTTTTCGTTACTTTCAAGCAATGAAAAACATTAGTTGAGAATCAGACCGGTAAGAAAATCAAGCGGCTGAGAACAGATAATGGGCTAGAATTTTGTGGAAGCGAATTTAATGAGTTTTGCAAGAATGAAGGAATTGTGAGACATCATACTACGGTGTATACTCCGCAGCAGAATGGTATTGTAGAACGTATGAACAGAACCATATTGGAAAGAACAAGGTGCATGTTGTCTAACGCTGGTTTGGGCAAGGAATTCTGGGCTGAAGCAGTCAATACTGCTTGTTGGTTAATAAATCGTTCTCCTTGCATGCCTATTGAGAACAAGACACCTGAGGAGGTATGGTCAGGTAAACCAGTGAATGTAGCTTTTCACATGAAAGATGCCAAACCAGTGAGTACTCCTCTTGCTGCTCATTTTCGATTATCAGCTGATTTAAGTCCACATACAGATGATGAATTAAAGTATATGTCAGGTATTCCATATTCTAGTGCAGTTGGTAGTGTTATGTATGCTATGGTTTGCACTCGACCTGACATATCACATGCCGTTAGCGTGGTAAGTAGATATCTATCATGCCCAGGGAAACTTCATTGGCAAGCAGTGAAGTGGATTTTGAGATATTTGAAGGGTACTTCAGATTATGGTTTAGAGTTTGGGAAAACTTGTGAAACTCTTACTGGATATGTTGACTCTGACTATGCTGGTGACCTTGATAAAAGGAGGTCTTTGACATGATACATCTTTACTGTTGGGGGTTGTGCAGTCATTTGGAAAGCTTCTTTGCAGCATACAATTGCTTTGTCTACTATAGAGGCAGAGTATATGGCTATTACAGAAACAATTAAAGAAGCTATATGGTTAAGAGGCTTATTTGGAGAGCTCAGTGTGGATGATGATGTGACTGTTGTGCATTGCGATAGTCAGAGTGCTATACATCTTACTAAAGATCAGATGTATCATGAGAGAACAAAGCACATTGATGTGCGGTATCATTATATTCGAGACATTCTTGCTGATGGCGATATTAAGGTCTTGAAGATTGGTACAGAAGACAACCCAGCTGATATGTTGACAAAGTCATTGCCCTTTACTAAATTCAAGCACTGCTTGGATTTGGTTAATGTTTGCAGCAGTTGAGTTTTATGCTGGTGAGAGGAGAAGATTGATTTAATATTTATGTCTACTTGGGAATTCAAGTCAAGGTGGAGATTTGTTATGTATGCCTTGAATAGGAAATAGGCTTAAGTTATGGGCCTTGGGCCAACATTAGGGTTTGATGGGTAATACTATAAATATTGCTCTTTTCTCAAACTGTTAGAAAGAGAGAAGCTTACGTTGCCTGTTTTGTAATCCTCTTGATTCTCATAGTGGATTTTGCCTCTCCTCTCTCCCGTGGTTTTTCCCGAAAAGGGTTTCCACGTAAATCTTGGTGTTCCGTTCTTCTCATCTGTCTCAATTTCGTCTTAATTTCCGTATTATCGTAACAAAAATTTTGGAAGCCACATGAAAGGATCGAAGACTTGCCAGAAGAAATATGGGAACGAAGAAAGAAAAAGAAGGGTAATTTGGGGGTTTTCTAATTTCAGGGTCAGCGATTTTTAATTCAGATTTTCTTGGGGCTTTTTCTTCTTTGGATGTGTTGCCACAAGACGACAAATTTCCTGGGGTTTTTCTTCTGCCGGTTTTTTTTTCCCCCGAAAAAATTAATTATTTCCAAAATAATTATTTTTTACGAAACAAACAAAAATTTATCCTTAGTTCCTTAGAGAATTTACGAGACCAATTGAAGCGTTACAACTACATTGATTCCTCGAAAGTAACTAGTCGCCCTATTTATATCGCTAATTCATTAAGTAAATTGCATCTATACGAGATTTTTATCAGGGTCATTATCAGTATAAAAAGTGATCTATACATTTACAGTTTTATAATTCAAGAATTACTAATCATTTAAATCGTTAAACTTAAACTTTTGTAAAGCGAGAAGCTATGGACACTGGGAACATACTATGTAGCTAGCTAGGTCGAAAGTTACTTTTCTTAATTCAAATTAAGTTATTACGGGAAAAATTACAGATTATACTTTTTTAATATGCAAAAGACATTGATCGCAATGAAATTACTATTGCTTGTAAAGCGAGAAGTCATTTGCCACTTTGAGGAACTTCATATTTATCACTAACTTATTAATCTATCGAATACCTTGCTAATTTATCGTGACCTCAAGCTTGCTTTTCTGATGCAAGAGGAATTACCTACCAAAGGGAAGATGAAACTCGTAATTGCACGATACATTGAAGCTCAAAAATTTTCACTGTGTGTTAAGGACATTTTTATATTATAGAGATGGTTAGAATATTTCTTTTGATTTTATATATCACTCGAGATTATGCATATATCTCCTTTGATATTACATATGCTTAATTGATCTTAAAAGATTATATTTGGTGTTTCTGTTTATTTGATTTCACTAGATGGTGACCTCATAAATGTTAAAACCTATAAATAGGTTGGTTGTTCATTACTATATATCGAAATATAAAGAATTTCTCTGATATTTAGTTTCAACTACGTGAAAAATTCACCGGTTTCTAATAATTGAAAACTAATTTTCCTCTTTCAAACCAACTAATCACACCAAAGATATTAGGAAATTACCTTCTCATATGCCAATTTTTCAATATGGAATTATACCAATTGCAGTATGAAATTTTGGGAAAAAATACTAAAAAAAAAATGGTTTCTCTTTGAAATTTTTTAGTCTCCTTGAAAGATTACTACTTGGAAACAGGGCCCAATTCCAAAAAAAAAAAAAATCCAAACTTTAGCCTTTGTCCCAAAAATATCCACAACTTTTTTTGTCCCCTAAAAAATCTCTAACTTTGCATATTGTCCCAAATCTACCACAGTTACTAAAACACCCTTAATATATCTTACGTGGCATTTTCACCTCATTATAATTAAGCTGACATGAAAATAAACGTTTCTCTCTCTATATTAGCAATCAGGGCTTCATCAGTGTGCTCTCTCTCAGTCTCTCCATATCACTTCTTCCCTTCTCGCAGAATTCCCAACGGCCCAAACGCCGGCCGTTCAGCTTTTGCCGAGACCGCAGGTGATTCTCAACCGTCGATGATGATGGTGTGGCCTCCTTCTCAATCGTGCTCTCCCTCTCTCTCTCTCTCTCCCTTGATCCCTGACGGCCCAACGCTCGCCATCTAACTTTTGCCGAGACCCTGGGCGATTCTTGACTGTCGCCGACGATGGTGTGGCCACATCCCGAGACAACAGCAACCGTCTCCTTCGGCTCTCTTAGCCGTTGTTAGTCCTCGTCGCTGATCGAGCTTCCCCCGGAGGACCATCGTGCCGACCCTGCCTCGGTGATGACGAGCCGCAGCCCCCAACGCTTGCTTATGATCATCACAGGTGATGATTTGAAGTATAATAAGAAGATTCGTTAATACCTTATTGTTCCCACTGGGCTTTATTAGTTTATTAGTTTTCACGAATTTTGTTTATTAATTTACCTTTGCAGGTCAACTTTCGTTTTACTTAAGTTGAATCAAAAGCAATGGTGAGTTTATTGTTAACCCTATGTTCGAATATTATTTCTTGTTTTCAAATTGTCACTATTTTTTTAACAGAATGACGGAGACAATGATGATAGTTCATCAGAATGGATTGATGAATTGATGAAGAACTAACAATATCAGATGAAGACACAAGTTATGATACCGAACCTCTAAGTGGCTCTGACGATGATGATTTTGAAGAGACCAATGTCAAGACAAGGCAAATAGTCAATAGGTATAATCCTATGTGTGACCATGACGAGAAAATGTTTAATCTTGGCATGAGATTTGAATCTCATGAACAGTTCAAGAATGCTGTGAAGAAATACGCGGTAATTAATGGATTTGACATTTCTTGGCAAAAAAGTGAAGAGAAAAGAATGATAGCGAGGTGTATAGAGGGATGTGGTTGGAGATTATATGGTAGTTGGATTCGGAATGAGAAAACTTTTATCATTAAGAGAGTTGGAGACCCACATAGCTGTAATCGAAGCCTAACCAACAAGCAAACCATTGATACATGGCTTGCTCATGAGTACATGCCTAAGATTAGGGATAGACTCACTTATACAGCTGCTGAAATGCAGGCAGATGCACGAGAAAGGTTTGCCTTGACACTTCATAGAAAAAAAATGTTATAGAGCCATATCAAAAGCTTTTAGTCTTATAAAGGGCCCGATAGAAGAGCAATATGATATGCTGAGATCTTACTTGGAAGAGTGAAGAGAGTTAGCAAGGATGGAATATTTGAGATGGAAGTTGGACTGATAACGAAAGTATTTCAGAGGTTTTATGTGGAGTTCGCAGAGTTGAAAAGAGGGTTTTTAGCATGATGCAGGCGTGTCATAGCCTTGGATGGGTGCTTCCTTAAAACTGGATTGAAGAGTATGTTGTTGTGTGCTGTTGGACGAGATGGAAACAATCAAATGCTTCCAATAGCTTGGGCCGTTGTGGAAGTTGAGTCCGAGGCATCATGGACTTGGTTTCTCACCTTATTATTTGCAGACTTAATGGTGTGCAGAGGCAAGGGTTGGACTTTTATAAGTGATCAGTAAAAGGTACTTTCACACTTTCATCTTTGTTGGTTGATATACACATTAGTGGAATCATGATATCAACCATAATTTTTTCCATCAAGCTTGACAGCAATCCGTGCAGCAGGAGGTTCAACGTGCGGCGGCGCGGCCTACTAGGTCAAGAGCTGCTTCATCGCAACAGTCAAGTCTGCCAGAATGACAGTAGCAGAGGTACTAGCATCCGCTTGGTCAGTTGCAACAATTGGCTGATCGTCGGCCATGAGATCAAGCCCGCAGAATGAATCGCTCGGATAGGATGAAGTCGACCGGCACGAGACAACGGCGCCGTGACGAAAACCGCCGTAGTCGATAATTGACGTACAGTACCCTAAGGATCAAACCCTAGGGCTCTGATACTATGAAGAGAAAGAAAACTCTCCTTTCTATTCAATAAATATTTTTTTCATGTATATATACAATACTCAATCCTGTCATATATATAGGACAACAAACAACCCTAATTGGAAGATACATAATAGGAAGGATTCCATACTAGGAAGAAATATATACAATAAAACTTCATAATAAATAGGCTAAAATAGCTCACGACCACAGATAGCACTACAGAAGAAGACGTGCGTAGGGAAGATGATGAACATGAGGAAGGGGAGGGAAAAATGAAAAGGTAAAAAGAAAAATATTAAAAAAATAACAAAAAAAAGTAAAAGACAAAAATGCCCTTCGATTAGGCCCTCTTTTGAAATAATTTGAGTACTTCAAGCCTTTATTTGAAACAAAGTTCACTTCATGCCCTTATTTGAGAAAACGAACATTCGGGCCCTTTTTTGAAATTTTTCCTAAGTTTAGGACACTGACTAAAATTTAGGAAAAGTTTTAAGGATTGAATCACACCTTATGCTAAAAGTTTAGGGCTTGATTATACCAACTAAGAAGTTCCTAACTCAATAGCATTACATAAAAAGTGTCCGCATTGATTGCATCATCTTCTTCAAGCACAGACACTCGACCAGATGCCGATACCATGACGGCCTGCTACATGACGCTACCGTTACAAAGATGGCATTCTCCGTTTGATTTCGCAGACTTGCCTGTTTGTCCTAAAAATGGAGCCAAACGAGGATCGGTCTGGTAGGGAAGACCGGTTCTAGCCCCCAATTCCTTGCACCCGGCAGCTGCCTAGAGTTGAAAAAACCGCACGATGAAAGGAACAACTCAGAAGAGATCAATATGACAATATTATGTGATATTCCTATCTTTAATCTGATTCGACTAAGTTTAGACACTCTTTCCAGGTAGCAACAGCAATTTCTCTCATCACTTCATCAAATTCGATGGAAGATAGTCTACTTACCACCGTGGAAGCAAATGGAAGCATTTTTTCCGTGGGCATGTTCATACACAATGCTGCAAGAAGGAGAACCAAAGTAAAGCACGTCAAGGACTTCATCGGAGAGAACCGATGCGTCGGCACTTTTATAGGTCGACCATGGTCTGGCCAAGCTCGCGATATTTGTAAGATGATCTCCGGGTTTATGATTTTTCGTTGTCATTTTATCACATGACGGAATATGAGTAACGGGAAACAATTAGTTAAGATGTGGTGTGAGCAACCAAGTTCTGCTATCCCTATATGATGATGAAGCATATGATTAACTGCACAAACAAGCGAAGAGTTTCTAATTTATGGCCAAGCCTACCGTAGAGAATAGCTCCGATGAAAGCATCGCCGGCGCCAGTTGTGTCGACTAGTTCTGATGGCAGTATCTTTTCGGCTGTGCACACGAATAATCTACCGGTCAATGTCCCAATTCCGTTTGCTGTCAATTTCACCACTTTCTGACAGGGAAACAGTCAGTCGTTAATTTTTATTCCAATGTAAACGTTGCGAAGGCGAACCACACAATGTCGTGCATTTTCCAAGCTGAAAAACAATAAACAGCGCGGGAACAGACTGTACTTCAAGTGCAAAACCAAATTTCTGCCCTAATAGTGTCGCATGCTTCTAACACAGAAAGTACTGTAAAACTATCAGCGCTGCAGAGCTGCCTTTGAGCAATGACAAATATGAACCTGCTGAAAATTGCCAAAATATTTTTCTCCCCCAGTTACGCCTAATGAACGAAGTAATTGGGACAAAGCAGCTGTAGCACAAAACTAAAACCCGCCTTCCATTCAGGGATCAAGGTGTGAGGTAGTTTGTGCAAGGCAACTCCCGTCCAAGACGGCCTAGATTGTGTTTAAACATCATATATTTATGATCCTAGTTGCCAGGTATGGTACTGGGATCCAATGAAGATTGTATGGGACTTTTGGGAAGCAAGAAGAGAATTCATACTGTATTTTAAAGTCATTGGCACATAGGTACTTTGATCGAATCAGGCTGCATTTCCCAAACTGCTTTGCTTATAAGCATAGAGTATTGACATGAACAAAAATGGCTAGAGGAGAAGTAAAACCAGCAGTTTCAAGAGTAGGGTTAACAAGATACTTGCCGACCCCAACTAATTTGGGATAAATGCGTTGTTGATGTTGATGTTGATGTTGAGGGTTAACAAGATACTTGGCAACAAGTTCAAAAAAGAGATTAAGTTGGAGGCAGCTTGTTCACATTGAATTATGCAATTAATTGGCAAGGTTCAATCTCATAATCCAAATTTATATGGTAATGGTTGAGTTCACCACGGAATGCTGTTCTTGCATGCGTAACTGGCCTTACACAAAATGATAACACAACAAGCAAGTTTCTTTCACGTCGATTAGAGAAGCACATTACTGATGAAAAGCACATTGGTGTGGCTACGCTATCATCTTTTTCTTGCTCCAAAGAATGCAATAAGCTATCGGCATCTTCTTCGCCCATCAGCGGGTTCTCTGCTTGACATGAAGTTACAAGTAAGCATCAGTTAAAGGCATTCTCGCATTTTATTTTATTTTTTGTGGGGGGAGGGGGGTGGGATTGAAGAAATTGATGGCCGGAGTCCTGAACTTACCTTCTGATGATCTCTCCACCATCAGGCATCCATGTTCCCCCAAGGTCACGATGGAGAATTTCAGTTTTGGTAATCTAAGAAGCATGGATATAAGGGCACTAGGCATAGATGGTGCCTCTGTCCATGCCTGTTGTACAGAAAAATCATGTCTGAGTTCGGAGTTCATTAACAAACCGAACAGTTGGTAAGCACACACGACCAAAGCGGAGAAACCTCCGATGAAGGACTCGGACCCTTTACAACGAAGCATCAGAAGAAAATATGGATATACTACGAGTGATAAACGCGATGTAGCGTGACAAGTTTCTTAGCAAAAGCATTTAGTAAATTAAAACTCAGAAAAAATTTCCTCAATAGACAATAATTAGTTAGATATCAGATGTATTCCCGAGCAGATGATTAGCACCTATATCATCTAGCCAAGAGTTCAAGAATCAATGACAGACAGGACTTCCTAACAGTTGGTTTACCTTTGGAAATTTGGCTGAACATACAACGTAATCGGATAAGTCAAGAAGATCATCCAATCCCCGTCTTATCTTTTCCGCGTCGAGGAGAATGGGTATATTTTGCCTTGCTGCCTGCATCGACAAATGAGACGTAGTCTTAGAATTTGAGTGTTCGACAATTTCTCTGAAACAAATCAAGGGAGAGAGTTCCAAATCTACTGTAGTCTGTATCTCATATAGTAAGCACCAACAAAAGCTAGAAGCAAATAGTAATAAAGTGTACTGAAAGTTCTAATCCTCGCCCAGGGAAGGCCAGCCCTCACCGGCCAGGGCCTACGGCTGGTGACCGGCGACCGGCCACTGGCAGGAAGAGAAGGGAAAGGAAATAAAAAATAAAAATAAAAATTATAGAAAATGTCAATGTCAGCGCTGGGTATGCCACGTAGGACTGCTGGGATTCACTTCAGAAAGAAGCATTTCATGCAGCCTACCGAAATTTAATTGATTTTCAGGCTAAATTGACCAGATGGACTCAATTGATAAAATGTGAAAAGGCTTAGGTAACGAGAATGCCATCTCGAAAGATCCCTGAGCTCACCCATTCTAAAGCCAATAATTTCTGCAGCAGGCTGCTAACTTAATAAGAATACTTCAACTAGTTAACCCCATAAGTAAAATATCATCTCTAATTCAGGAAACCGACACACACTCATGAAGGATAAAAGTAGCATTGAACATATAAGTTATATGCTAAACAATAAAGGAACCCTCGGTGTTAGCAATTTATGAAAGAAAATGTTTCACACAGTAAATGGCCATTACAAACCATATTCATCTTCCAACTGGAAACTGTGTTTGAACCACACAACATACTCTAGAATCTCTGAAATATAAAAATTATCCTGAAAAATCCATTAAAAATATGGAGCCTAGTCTGCTCTATCCAATTCATGCAAGCAGGCTGGAAGTTGGAATGTTCATGTGACATGTTCAAGTCCTGCCCCAAAGTGGCTCTGCTCGCGCTCGTGTGCATAGGTGCGTGAGAGAGAGAGAGAGACAGACAGAGACAGATTCTATTCATGCGATAGTGGTGGCCTATCAGCATTTTTCATTAGCCAAGTTGGATGAAATTAAAGGAAGGACTTGATTACACGACTTTGACAAATCTTAGGACTCGATTGCACTTTCTCGACAAATTTTAAGACATCTAGTGCACTTATCCCAAGCAAATAAGTAAATAAGATGACTATACCTCTTTGGCCACAACTATTGCAGTATCTGCGTATCTTGCGTCAAAGTAGACAAATTTTGCTCCTTTGACTGCAGATGTTAAGCCCGGGGAAACGTCAGCGGGTTCCATGAGAGGGGATCCCGGTGTAAAAATGCAAGTACGTGTTCTCCTGAAAGTCTCATCAAAGTTAATAGCCATTTGCAAACGCATTTTGATCTGAGAAATCATACAGCACAAAGTAACACAATAGGACATTTGGCACGGTGTGCCAAGAACTACCCTAACTTCTGTCTCTTTTTCAGAATTTGAGCGCATTTGAATTGCAGAGGGAAATGCATCCTTGAACTCTTAGAAATGACAGTGTTAAAGCAAAGGCTATCGAAGATTGAATGAACCAGAATTAGGAACATGAAAGAAGCATCCATCATCTAATGATTTTGCTACTGAAGAACCAATATCCTATTCCCGATATCACGAAGTCAAATTCCAACATAAAAGATGCTACGATAGAGAAGCTCAAACAGGCTTACAATAATTTTAAGGGCGTGTTTGTTTCGGTGAAAAAAGAATTCATCGTCCTAGCTTTAAGCGTGCATTTTTTTTTTTTTACCATAATTTTTTCTATGTTGATTTTACATTTTCAGCAAACCAAACCTATGAAAGTCCAGAAAACCAATTCGTGGAAAATTCATTCACTCAAGCAAATTCATCCTAAGAGAAGAAAAGACCTCACGTTGATTGGTCGACAATAACATAGGAAAACGGCGTTTGTCCATCCTCGGCAACCTGGAGAAAAGGAAAGGTTTTAGGTAGCACAAGATTTACTTGGTGGCACAAGATGCAATGCTCTTCTAGGAAACCACTATGCCCGGAATTAGTTTCACAGTGACATCATTCTTTCTGCTGAATTCTACATAGAAGCAACTGCAGATCAGTTCCTTGAGCAAAAACTTGAAAGCTGCTGAGAAGACTCCCCTGTAGGAAAGAAATGATCTCCAAACGACTAAAACTAGAATCTTTTCGAGAGTATGTTGATGAAGAAATGCATTTGAGCTAGATAATCTGCTCCAGCTTAATGCAGAAGCTAATCATTTGCCAAGCGTATGCAGATGATTACTAGGGGATGCTCTCCTTAAATGTCAAGGTATCAGTCTAGAGCTTACCACTAGAAAAGAGGCATCTACACCATCAGCCCTTAGCTCCTCCAATAGGCTCTTACCCTGGACGTCATCCGCAATCTAGCGAGTTCACAAAGCATGCAGAGAATGTTTAGCCGAAAATCCAAATGCGGTCCTCCAAGGGTACCAATCAGACATTTGACCAGAACAATTGACAGATATGGCAACCAGTAAACCTTAGAAATAATCCTTGCTGTCACGCCCAGACGAGCCAAACAAGTTAAAGTGTTCGCCACATCTCCGCCCCCTTGAACCTAGAAGCAGACAATGGGTTAAAAGATTGCTCCAGGAATCCAATTGTCTTAAAAGCATCATTGCTGGCATACAATTTTGTTCCATGACATGAACATGAACAAGAATGATCAAAACTGATTAACGCGAACGTTGATAAGCCAAGAAAAAAGAGAACAGATTTCGCCCTGCTGATATCTTATATCTGTTCAAACCTTGCACTTCTTCTCCTGGTTCGTCACCTTCCAACATCCATATTACAAAGCCGAATAACATTTCGTATGCAACTTCTCCTAGTTACGATGTGCGATGATCCTCTTAACAGGCCAGAGGTCCTCACTATACTTCTCTATACACTCTTTATCATGAGAACTTGCTGAATCACGTGACTCTTTTATCTAACAATAGTCAAGTGAAATTCCTATCATTCAATGTCCCCTTCGTCTTTTTTTTTTTTTACCGTCGAGGATTCCCGTGTTGGATAGATGAATCCCGGGCTCTCGAAGTACCGCCGAACGCAACGGAAAATGCGAGACATGAGCCTAAAACAGGACGAATGATCCGGGGAATACTCGTGCTTCATCCGGTGCGAAGAAAATGTATGCTCTGCATCTACTACACAAACGGTCCGGACAACTTCGGAACACTTTCACTTATGGAAAAAGACCACATCGTATGTATGTAACGACGCGCATTTTCGTGTTAAAAAGCCATCACTTAAGTGACTCGGTTGACTTAGTTTGCTGAAAAATTTGACGTGGCATGCTTTGACTCACTTAAATGCGTTTCCACAATGATGTAAATTTTTTCTTCAAAAAAGAAAAAAAAAAAAAAAGGGGGGGGGGGGGGGGGGGGGGGGGGGGGGGGGGGGGCGGAAGTATGTGCAACTTTCTTCACCTCTCAATAACTGCCAATTTGTTTCCTTCCTCGACCTTGCTCTGTTTTGGGATGGAACAACAGAACTTGTTTGCCGTTTGGGAACCAATTTAAAGCAATTTCTCAATTTGTGAAAAGTTTGATACATTTATCGACGCTATTCGGTATATAAATTGCGTACCTCACAATTTCATGATGCTTCATGCTGAGACCTTAAGAATCATCATTTTAGTGCCAAAAACTTAATGAACATTGAATTTAGTGCCAAAACTTTTTAAAAGCATGCATTTAAGTGCTTAAGTGACTCGGATTGCAGTAGTTACTAGGGTGATCGCTCGTTTAAAGTCGTGGCACTTTGAAAAGTTTTGACATCAAAGGGAGGGTCAAAGTGAGCGACCTACGGTAACTTCTATGATATCGATACCGACCGTCCTCCTCACTTGAGGCAATTAGCAATAACTTCTCTGCAAATTTCAGGCTCCTTCGGCATGCTCTCTGGGAGGAGGACGTGAGCTCCCCTGTAGTTCCCAGTGGCTTGAGCCTCCTCATAAGTTAGAAAGGAACACAAACCGACACCAGAACAATCTTCCCATGCAAAAATCAGTCAGCTCACACCACTTAAAAGATCACAAAGTCCATCATAGCTATGAAAGGCCAAAGGAACAGATTAAGTAGAAACCACAGAGGAAAGGAAAAAGGAAGATACTTTCATGCTCCTGCATCTGGTTTTGTCATCAGGCTTGGGGAAAGTGGCCAGAACAGCCAGGTAATCCAGACAAATCCCACCGAACCCCACCTGCGTTTCAGAACAACACAAAACATCAATCGCATTTGGAGAAGTTCCTTCTCTCTCTTTGTTTTCCTCTTTTTTTCGTTTTCTTCGAGGATGTGAAGAGAGGTAATGAACTTTTTTGTGCCCTGCTTAGACGCGGCATGAATGAGAGTGTATGCAAGAAGAGTGTGTGGCGAGGACGTACGACGAGGCACTCTTCTGGCGATGGAGGAAGAGACCAGGATGACATGGACGATTTTCGGGTGGGAATGGAGAACAGTCAAGAGATAAGAGAGGCAAGGAGCTGGAGGTGGGACTCTTTTCGAGGGAGAAGCAACTATGCTAGACTTTTTATAGAGTTTACTTTTTGTTAATACAATTAAAAATCTCAAATCAGTACCCCGTAATATTTTTACTCCCAAATTAATCAATCACCCTCCCTAAAAACAAGGGAAACTCTTTTGACACATTTGCTCTAAACTAATTTTCATTTTACGAAAAATCTCAAACCAATACCATTAGTTCTAATTTACCTCAATTAGCATTATGTCCAATATCCCGTTAGAATGCATATACGTGAAAACGTGTGAATTTTTCATGTTGAATCTAACAATCTTCGTGTCGGATGCGTCTTGCGGTGTCTGTCATGTGTATTGTTAACGGGATATTGGGTAGAATGTTGACGGATTGTAAGTTTTGATATTCTTCCTGAGAGGAAAATTAGTTTGCAGTAAATGTGTTATGTGATACTAATTTGATATACATGTGCATAATTTTTGCATTTCGTAGAACTTAAGAATCAAATTAAAATGCACAGACGTGTTTTTTTATGTGCAACCCTAGTCTGAAAAAACTATGTGATGAATCATGAATACCTCAGAGGATAAGTTATTAAATTTTCTTAATGAAAAGCAATTTGACATTTTATAAATTGGAAGGATGGGCTGGCGCGCATGACAATACTTCTGAAGTAGAAATCCGTTTGGTAATGTAACTTTTGAATGAGAAATTCGCTTGGTTACGCATGTTTATTTTTCTACTCCTTAAGCATTTTTCCTGCTCCTGAAGTAATTTTGAAGCCACTTGAAGGAGTAAAAACTATTTACTTTTATCCAGAAGTAGAAAAAATTAACTTCTCAAAAGCAGAAATAGAAAAACCAACTTCTGATCAATAGTTGATTTTTAGAGCACAAGTGTTGCCATGCGCGCCCATTGAACCATCCGACAAGTGGAATTTGGAAATTGGAATTTCCGCCGAAGTGAAAAAGGATTTATTGAGATGACGTGAAAATGCCAATGGCATCATCAGGAACATTATTCTCGAGCGGAAAGTCATGATGATGATTAGTAATCAAAAGAAAAAGAAAGAAAAAAATTCGTTATGCCACGGATGAATGATGGCGCCGCATTTAAGGTCCGATCAAGGAATGGGTAACAAAACGGGTTTGGATCACCTGCCTTACTTTTTGTAAGGCAGAGTGATCCCCACCCTTCATTTAGATGAGGCTCCCTATGTGAAGGGTGGGGATCCCCCTACGTTACAAAAGTAAGGTAGGGGGATCCGGATCCAAAACGGGCTTGGATCACCTGCACATGAAAGGTTATCTGAATCTCGTTAAGGTACGATAGAAAAGGCAAAGCTAATGGAAATAGAATAGTTCGCAGAATTCGATGCTTAGTTCCGACTCATTGTGAACCACAAATTGTGGTTGATCTCGTAACGAAAGATGTTACATTTTTCTCACGAGACCATGAGTTCGATTCGCGCCTTTAATGAATTTTCGGACGGCTTGCGCAACGTTGCCGAGCTCTACGTTGCCTTGTTCGGGAGGGTTCCTTGCTGCAAGCATCTTTCTGTAGAAGATACGTAATCAATTGGTCAATTTGCCATGGCTCGTTTCGTCGGTTGATTTGCGAGAGTATAATGATTACCCGATGCATAAGAGCACTTCAAATTTGAAGTACATTGTAGGATTGTCGCAAAATTTTGAGTCGTCGTGCCGACCGAACTATAAAATAGGTGTTACATCTATGAAGATACATTGCGCTTTCTGGTTCGAAGTAATAGTTAACCCATGCTCGATCGATTTCTTATGAAATAATTATTCCTTCGCCTGAAATTCCCCTGAGGTGTCTATTCCCTCGCAATCAAGAATAGGTAAGTTTCTATTTGCAGAAATGACATGACGTTCTTATATTAAAATCAATTTAAAATTTATTAATATAACTAAGACTATAATTTTATTATGTTACATTTGAATTATCAATTGTTGTCTGTCATTATAAACCAATACTATAAAGGATTGAATTATAATCCGTAATTAAACTAGTGCATCATGATTTTATAGTAAAATCGCGATCGTAGCTTACTTGGTACCCCCAACTTATTTATTCAAAAAAAAAAATTAATCACTTTATATCAATTAGTTATTAAATTTAGACTGGTATATGCAGCGTTAATATGATTATGATTTTGCTCTATTTGTTAATTATGACTGCACAATAATTTGGGCAATTCACTTTTTTTTACTAAGAAAATTAATATACCATAAACCATATATCACAAATTGTGATAACTATGACTAAAAATGTCGTGACTTACATTCTTAATGAGAATAAAAATCATTTATGTTTTTTAAGAATATGAAAATAAAAGGAACTATACTTTAGTTATAAAAACGCATAAAACCCATCAAGGAGTCATTTCGAGCACTTTGTGTTTGCTCATGAGTTATCTGGGGAAATTATTTAAAAATTCATAAAGCTGTTGTAATTATGTCAATTCAATCATAAATCATTTGCATTTGTGTCAATTCAGTCATTCTGATCAATTTTTGCTGGGAATCGTTGGCTTTGCCAATTTTTTTATAATATTTCAATAAGTTTTAGATTTATTTATTTCTTATTTTCTTCTTCTTCCTCCGGCCGATCCTCCAGCTCGGTGACTGGTCGGAGAATGAAGGAAAAAACAAAGAAAAATAAAATAACAAATAAAAAAAGTATTAAAATATTTTTAAAAATTGGCAACGTCAGCGCCGGTCACACCACTTCGACAATTTCCAATCAAAAATATTTGAAAGGATTAAATATGTACAAATGCAAAAGATTTAGAAGTGAATTAATACAATTACAATATATTTCAGACTTTTTTAGTAATTTTTCCGATTTATCCCTCCTGCAATTTTGGTAAATTGAAACGAACACATGGGATTTGAATATCCTGCAAACCAAAAATAGTGAATATTGCTACTCTCACTTTGTCGTGTTTCTATGGAGTGGACATGACATTTTAGCTTCTTTCATTCAAAACAGGATTCATTTCTCCGTCCCACGTGTCACGACCGATGCTAACGTTGATAACTTTTAATAATTTTTAAATATTTTTTAATTTTTATTTTCTTCTTCACTTTTTCTTCACTGTGGCTAGGGAGGGCCATGGCAACCCTCGCTTGCCAAGCAAAAAAAAAAGTGAGGAACTGAATTTTTTTAGTTAAATTCAAAGAATCTATTAAAATATTATTAAAAACACCCACGTTTGCAGTTCCCGGTCAAGATAGGAATTGAAAAAAATTAGGACCGAATTGAAAAAAATTAAAAAGTTCATCATTAAATCGACAAAAATAATTTAAGACTTTTCGAGCAAAATCGCGAATATTGCTGCCCTTACTTTGCTGTGTTTCGGTTGAGTGGGACCCAGTCATCGAATCCAACGTCACGTTAGGGAAGGGAATAGGACACGTCACCTCTCAAGTAAACCTGAGGACATTAGGAGACGCACGGCGAAATTTCGAGCCACACGCATGCGGACCCCCTCCTATGGAGTAAAGAACGGTTCAGAGAAGTCCTACTTTCCTTTCTCTGTGCCTCTTTTGGGTCAACAGGGTCGTGCGCGCAGTGACGAGGAAAGCACCGCCACGGGTAATTGACGGGCTAATACCCCAAAAAAAATATCTAATTTTAATATTTGTATCAATTATATCCAAAAAAAAAAAAATTGCCTCATAAAAAATCTTCAATTTTTACTTTTGTCTCAATTCTACCATAAACTTTTAGTTTTGTCCCAATTATACCGATCCGGTACCAAAAAAATCCCAAACTTTTAATTTTGTCCCAATTCTGCCCAAAATTTTTACTTTTGTCCCAATTTTACCAGCATATTACCAAAAAAAAAAAATCAACTTTTACTTTTATCCGAATTCTACTATCGTCAACATTTTGTTCATAATCACCATTAGTTAATCCTATGCGACTCAAATTTTCTTGCTGAATTTACCAATGAATTTTTGAAATTTATAAACAGTATGTTTCGGAGCCGACGAGATTTTAAAAAGTTAGTCAAAATATCTCCATGCCTAGTCGTTCTTTGGTCCGTTGAGTGCCGAAAAGAATACGAAATGCGCCATCTTTAGTGACTATATATCTCTCAACAATATATAGAGATAGAAAAAAATAGAAAAAAAATTTAAAATATTTTTCATGTTAGCTTTATCGAGGTGTAATGTAATATTAACTGACGATGATTATAGACGGAAGACTAACGGCGGTAAAATTGGGACAAAAGTAAAAGTTGAGGATTTTTTTGGTATTAGAAGGGTAAAATTGGAACAAAAGTAAAAATTGAGAGTTTTTTTTTTTGTACTAGGCCAGTAAAATTGGGACAAAGGTAAAAGTTTCTGGTATAATTATGACAAAAGTAAAAATTTATGATTTTTTATGAGACAAAAAAAAATTTGGATATAACTATCACAAATGCTAAAGTTAGAGGTTTTTTTTAGATATTGAGCCGGGAATAACTGCCTTTTTCGAGGACTTACTCGAGTCCCACCGAAACTAAAGAAAAGGGAAATTGCCGGTAGTTCCGCGTGAAGCGTGAGGGCAGTATTCGGTGAAGTGCCCGGCACGGCCCGTGCGTGAACCACGTGGGATGCACGGCTTCCGAAGACTGGTCTTCTTCGGAAGTCAGATGATGTTTTTTTTTTTTTTTTGGTCGAAGTCGATGATGTTGAGGCACGGTGATTGGGGAGGGAAAACTATTCCCCAACATGGTTAGTACGCTTAAATGAACATGAATTCAGTAAACCTTTCCCCCTTTTTTTTTGTCGACAAACCCAGCCGTCTTTCGACGGCCTAATTTCACTTCAGACGCTTGTTGAAACTCCTCTGGTAAATTCTCAAGATTGGGGCATCATGGGCACCATGCATTCACATTTCGTAGCTATCGATCTCAACCGCATCTCGTCTTCAACAATTTAAAAAGGTGTGATGTCTCCATGCCCTACAAACCTAACCCTAGAGATTGATTACTCAAAAGAAGGCAGGGATGTATGGTCAATCGAGCGACTGGTCTTCGAGCACAATTTATTTATGTTTTTTTTTTTCAACCAGTCTTTGGGCCCTTCCTAACAACAATTCCTTGCTTATAAGATTCTATAAAGCAGCTTAGATGTGACTATCGTTGAGCTGATTAATATTTTATTTGAGGAGCCTTGCCTCCCTCAAAACGTTCAATTGATTGGCCAACTCTCGCGGGGAACATGACAAACGTTGACTGGGGCAGTCTTTCTTTTATGCCGACCGGGTCGATAATGTGGATGCCCCATGGGGCCCCAACGAGATTGACATCGGACAAATGGAGTGGGGGCGCATAACAATGACCAATGAATGGTTTCACGAAGACCAAGACTTGCAAGTATCATCTACCTGGATTCCAAACGGACAGATCAACAAGTCAAGACACAAGCTTTGAATAAGCCGTCGCAACTACGTATGACATTAGGTTTTATTTGATCTCTAGTTCAACGTCCCTTTCGCGAGAAACGAAGGCAAAAACATTAAGGACTCCGAAACATTAGCCAAAGTCCGAGAATTTGGCCGATTATTTCAGAGCTCTGAAACTTCAGAGATACCTCACGAGGGACGAAATGCTAAGGCAACTTCACCCCCTTTACTTTTTTTTTTTCTTTAGTTTTCTTTAGTCAAAATGATCATTTTTAATAGTTAGTATTTTATATTGACGCAGTGCACAGTACCCCCGCATATACCCGCATAGTGTATAGGGCATATCCATGTCCCTCGGTCGAACTGTATTTTGTCCTACCTAATAGAAAATTTCATGCTGCACGTCGATACTTATGGTGATCCTAATCACTGCTTCATCATTTGTGTTAAATAATCAAATTAGCTAGAACCACCAGGGCCTATGGAGGCAGACAAATGACTTGATAAGAGGAATCGATAGCAAAACGTTTAAGCACTCACCTATAAAATAATGCATACAAGGCGAAGAAACTCAGGTTTGCCAATGATGCCCTTTTTTTTTTTCCATGTGCCTGTCAGTCTTTGGGATCTATCAGCCCAGGAAGGGTACTAGGCGCGGGTCTGTGCGGTGCGGAAGACTTGTTCGAGCTCCCAGAGCTCGACAATTTGCAGCAGCCTGAAAATCAGACGGAAATCAGACGGTCGAATTTCACCAAATGAAGTCTTTGGCGCTGAAATAAGTCTTATAACGACGTATAGAACTCTAGTTTCTTTCACACAACTCACCACTTGAGCAGCAAAGGGCAACAGTTGTTCAGGTGACATGTTCGCACAGATGGCTAAAAACAACATAGAAAATCATTAGCTGGTCAATAAGAGCCAAATCTGACCATGAATCCCTCAAGAAATACATCATCCAGACTTATGTCCATGCTAAAAGAAGCGCTAGTTGACTTTTAGTAAGTAGTCACAAAACATGTACTCTAGCACTTGACTGAAATAATGGGTAAGTGCATTAAAAGTCCAACAACTTGTCAAGAAAGTGCAATCGAATCCTAAAACTTTCAAAATGTGCAATCAAATCCTAAAATTGGTCAAGAAAGTGCATCTTAGTCCTCATATTTTCAAAAAAAAATGCAATTAATTCCTAAAACTTGTCATATTGGTCCAATCAAATCCTTCCATTGATTACACTTTTTGAAAGTTTTAGGACTTGATTGCACCTTTTGAAAGTTTTAAAACTCGATTGCACTTTCGTAATAAGTTTTAAGACTTGATTGCAGTTTTTGAAAGTTTTAGGACTCATATGCACTTTCATGACAAGTTTTAGGACTCCCAATATACTTATGCCCTGAAATAATTGATTGAACTTCTTGAATATAGCGATGTATAAAAGCTGAAAGAATTAAGTAGAGAAATATGATGCAGCAGGTGAGATTAAATTGTGTAATGGGAATGGCCTGAAGAAAAAGACAAAATCGCAAATTGGGCTACATGCCCCTCACGAGTTTATGGAAATAGACAATCTGGAATGGCACCATTTAATCGGTGGTTAAATGGCCAAAACAATCAATAAAAGTTGACATATCAGATAGAGTACTAAGAATTACCGTACAGAAGATGTGGTCGATCTTGAAATGGGAAAATATGGGATAAAGATCCAGGGAGAAAATAAGGCATTTTAACTTAGTCAAAGAATATGACCCTAAAAAGAAAATTAAAGTGCTTTTGATGCAGTAACAATACTGAACTCACTAACTGAAGTCTTGCTCATAATAAGCTAATCATGTAGATAGCCAAGTTGGTTTTCGATCACTTGATAGTTTCTGGCAGATAGCATGGAATTTCTATAAAGAAACATTCCCAGTTGACTAAAGATGTACCATATAGGGTTGCACCGATGAATGCGTCACCAGCACCAGTTGTATCAATAAGTTCTTGTGGTGGTATCTTCTCGGCTGTTCCCAAGAGTAACCTCCCATGCACGGTTCCAATCCCCTCAGCTTTCAATTGTGAAACCGACTGAAAAGGAAAAAGAAAGCAAGACACCGTAAGCCCCAACAAGATGTTAGCATCATGTGTTTATGATCAATAGAATTAAACACTGCAAAGAGGTACACAAACAGCAGTACTCAATTACCAAATAGAAGAGCTGAAACACGAGAAAATAATATTATCTGTTGATCCATCAAAATAACAAGAGAAAAAAGTTGGAAAGCATTGGCCTCTCAAATAGGTTACACTTGGGAAAAGTGACATTAGACAGCAGAAGCTCCAACAGATGAGAATAAATTTTACCACACCACTATTTGGTCACTGAACGCTTTAAAAAAGAAATCAATGTCTGCAACACACATATTCCAAGAAAGTCATGGAGGTTAGTTATCCTGATTCATCTATATGTTGACTCAAATCAACCCTTGATAAATCAGCTGAGCCATCCTTTAAACACGCGTGGAAAGAGTAGAAGGTAACATGCGTTCTGTACAAGCAATGGAACTGGAACTCCTTAGTTAGAAGCCCTGCAAAAGAATGAGCTGTGGGTAGTTCTGGGAAGTACATAACGGACAAGGTGAATTATCATGTTGCATAAGCATTCCTCTCTGAATTGCAGGCTCAAAGGTTCCACTAAAAATCTAATAACAAATTTCATGCTCCCCCCAGAACTTATGTTGCTGTTGTGACTTAATAAACTACTGCCCTTGGACAACCCCCCCCCCCCCCACAAAAAAAAAACTACTGCCCTGAATTTGCAATCATGACATCCATAATAAAGTTTGCAAGCATACATACCGAGGAAACACATGTTGGAATGGTTGCAACACCATCTTTTCTCTGCTTCAGAATTTCTAACAAGTTGTCCACATCCACCTCTACTTGAGAATTACCTGCCCTATGGAAAAAGAAATAAATATTTCATACCAAACTCTTGCACTTCCGGAATTGTGCAGTTTGCTACACTAAAGAAAGTACTGTCCAGCTTTAGCCCTTATTTGCATAAAGATAAACACAAGTGAAAGACCAAATCTTGAGCATCTGAAGTCGGAACTGACCCTCAGTACTTCGCTCAAGCATAATGCACCCTTCACTGCCCAACGTCACAATTGCAAACCTCAGATTTGGCAATCTAAGCATCAAGGCTGCAAGAGCACTGGCAACAGATGGTGCACCTGTCCATGCCTGCCCCATAACAGATTTTGGAATCCATATTACACATTGCAACATTAGCATACAAAGAAAATGCCATAACCACAATTAATAAAAAAAGGTTTGTAATTCAGATCAAACTAAATAAATATGAAACCTAAATATTTCGTTGACTGCGACTAATGATACTGAAAGAACTTGAGAAAAATGAGATGATTGATATGCTACTCGACATGGAATAAGGATATATATGGAAGACAGTTGACAGGATCGATAGTGTTTTCACAAAAAGATAAATGTTATCCAATGAAAAAACTTCAGAATATGCCAACAGTAAAAAAAAATGGCACTCGGCAGACACTATACTGACACAAATGCTTCAATGGGCATTGCAATTCCTCCTAATGAGCGGGCAACAAGCCCTTTTTCTTAGTAAGTCGGGTACTAAATCCCGGTTGCTCTATCTAGCCCTAGATTCTGCTTAATACTATTGACATAATAGGAATATTTCGTCTATTAAGGAGGATTCCCCGAATACCTAAAATAGAGATGATCATAGAAAATGTGAAATATTTGATAGGATCTGTTTCGGGAACGTGGAATGGTTGAGAAATTCAAATGTTACAACTCAAAGCTCATCTATATAGTACCGGTGGGGTGGTTGGAAGGTGGGAATCGAGCATTACTGGCAGTAAAGGCGCTCTCGAAGTATCACCATGATTTGGTTGGGGTAAGGAGATCAATAGCTATGTGCTACGGAAGCGGCGGGCTAGCTATCAAGCGATTCAGTGAGAAAGCAAAAAATCTTATGGTTAGCCTCTTTTGGAAAGCTTGCATGGGCGAGTAAATGCTTCATATAAAAACCAACTTGCCTGCGGAAATTTTGCAGAACAAACTGCATACTCAGCCACCTTCAAAAGATCATCCAAACCCTCTCTTGGCCTTTCAGCATCAACTAATATAGGAATTTTCCTGCGAACAGCCTGCATTTTAAAACCCAAAATGCCAACTACTCCTCAACAAGTCACATCAAGCTTCTCTTTTTCCACTAGATGCAAAGCAAGAAATTGGAATAAATTACAATTGGTTTCAAGAGACTTTCTTAGTTGTGCTTTTATTGTTGACATTCAGAAATTACAAAAGTAGACCACAACCTAATGCTGATAAGATTCCATAATACCAAAAAGATGATAAGACTGCCATGCTGAACTAATCATGTCGATATAAATCACAATAACTGACCTCTTGCACAGAATCTTAACATGCTTTCAAAAGTTGCACAAGCTAAATATACCACAACAGCATCCAAGTGAATTGGCTTTGTTGAATTACAGACTTCCAACAGTTCCGTGAGATTAAGCCCAACAGCCAATTATTTTGTGAGTTTCCCACGTCATAATTACTCATGCTATCACCTTGCGAGAAGCTCAATATTTGTATGCACAGAAGCGTGTGTCAAATATAACACCTTTCAAAGGGACAAAGACTAACAAAAGCATTAAGATGGTGAATGTAAAAAAGAAAAAACCAAAAACAGGAGTCAAACACAAAACCAGAATAAAAGGAAGAAGAAAAAATCTGCTTATGCTGTACTCTCAATCAATTATTAAAAGAAGCAGAGAATAATTCCAACCAAGATGCCATGCAAAGGGCATCCAGGTCATGTCACGCATAAAAGGGGTTGAAATGGATAACTGGCAGACGAATGTGAAAACAGAAGGTTCCAAGATGAGGACTATTAAAATATTGGTGCAAGCAATAACTATAGTATATGTTGTTCTCTCAATACTTTTGCACAAGTTGGGGAAATTTATGGAAATAAAGAAAACTTGCTTGCTTACATGAAAAGGATCAAAGGGAGTTAAGAAAAGATAAATTATTGACCAACAATAATATAGTCATGACCTCACAATTTGGCAATTGCCTATACAAATTCTAAACGCTAAAAACATATTTACGTGGCATATAATTGAACCTGGTGTTGAGATTCAGAGAGATTCATCTGTTGAGCCACAATGATTGTCTAAGTGAAACCAATATCACCACCTACTTTAAGTTGGTCTCCAAATACTGCATTCAGTTAAGGCCCATTTGAATAAGATTTTTAAATAATATTAACTGTGTATACTGATTAGCCAATAAGCAATAGGTAGAATTCCATGAATTCCATATGCAAAATCTCCTGTATCATGTATAGAATTACCAAAAAATGTGAAAATTAAACCACAAGCAGTCACCATAGTTGTAGGACCTTCTCCTACTTAATCCCTACACAGAGTTCCAAAAAGAAAAGCTTTCCCGATCCTAACAAGCATTCACCTTTCAGATGTTACTTCATGAAACATATTCATAAGCGAGATCAACTAATCGTTGCTTATGTGTTCCAAAAGACAATTACTATGATAAAATAATGAGAAGATCCTGCAAAGCTGTAAATTTAATGTACCTAATATGGAACAGTTTACAACCTAGTGATTTTTTTCTCACATTGACCATCCACATATTAAAAAGATAGCTGTAAAGAGGCATAATGACAGTTGTGACATCTTCGACCTGAGAGTTTGGACCCTAACAGGGGTCTATAGGCTAACTAACTCCTTGTAGACCAATAAAGAATATGCAATTGAGTACACACGAAGTGGCGCGACATATCAAAATGTTATGCATTTATTCCTAATTAAGCTTTCAGGACTCGCAGGTCAAATAGCTTAATCACATAGCAATGTTATGCATTTGTTCCTAATTGAGCTTTCAGGACTTGCAGGTCAAATAGCTTAATCACATAGCAATATGTTTAGAACAACAAAGAACAACCGCCAGCATTAAAAGAAATGCTTGACACATTACCTCTTGTGCAACAACTAAAGCAGTTTCATACAACCTCCCATCAAAGTAGACAATCCTTGCCCCGTCAATTGCAGATAGCAAGTTTGTTTGAGAAAGGTCATGCAGCACCATGGGTGGATATCCAGGGGTATGTATACAGGTACGAGTTTTCCTGAAAGCATGTGCAAGAATTCACTAATACTATTATTGGTCTAGGGTGTTTCCTGATCATCTCTCTCTCTCTCTCTCTCTCTCTAAATCTGAAAGTGTCTGTGCACTGACGAAATTTTACAGAATCTCATTGAGCCACAAGTTGTCCATCCTAAAATATCAGTAAAAAGCCTCAATTGGCTAGGTGCGCTTTTTTTTGTTCTTTTTTGTTCTTTTTTTTTGGGGTAGGGGGGTCAAAAATTTGACTACGTTATTAGAACAAAAAAGAGCAAATTTGTTTAATACCATTCGACTCTTCGTATTGAATTATATTTACTGTTAATCATGTGACAGCTACTAAAAAGAATATCACAAGCAACAGAACATGAATGCACTGCATCATATCTACAATTTCCTTCAATGCCGAACATAGCAAATTGGTGTGATGAGTAGAGAAACATGGCCATTATTTTGGCACTTTTTAGGCAATAAAGGAATATTTGTCTCTTGATAATTCTGCCATTGATAAAAAAGAGATCCCAGCTCAGGTTTGTCCCTCCTTGTAATTAATTTGTGAAGACCAGCTTTTAGTCAACAAGGATAAATAATCTCACCACTCTTGAACCTAGAGAACTGCTAGCACTGTAGATCCTTTTCCAATTTGTTAGTGTTCTTAAAGCTTACTTGTCACAACAGAACAACAGATTTGAAAAAAGGGAGGGGGGGAGTTGTGAGGGGGTTAGTAGTAGCATAAAAGTGATTCTCACGTTTGGTCATCAACGATGATGTAAGTAAATGGTGAATTACCCTCCTTGGAAACCTGAAACAAAACACAAAGCAAGTCAAAGCAACATTAAGGTTTGCAAAGCCGTGGAAGATTACTCTTCCTTGAGCAGTTCAGTTTGTACCGAATGAGCTGTTCTCGAAGTTCTAGCCAACGCACATAGATTAATTCTTAATTAGCTGATGAATAAAATAACAAATTAATAACAATTCAATCAAGGCAAGATCCCAAGACAATGGCAGATTAACAAACCAAGCAACAGAGTAACCGCAGCAACTTTTAAGGAGAACTCAGAGAAGCAAGTGGGAAAGTGATTATGTGAGATTCAACAAACAAGTGGCTTTTAATATATGGTCTGAAAAAAGACGAAACCATAAGAGTTTGTGGCAAAATATATTGTCGAACGCTTCGGTTTGTTTGTTCAAATGAGAAAAACATCAATTGGGATTAAACTGCAGTGCATTTCATAGGAATCTCTCTTCAGGTGCATCATCTACAGCCATACTTGAAATGCGTATAGAGATCGGAAGGAAAATATTAAACATAAAACTTATGCATGGTATTAACCGTTAGCATTATGCTAATTAAAGCTAGCTCCACACTCAAGTCAATATCTCAAGCTTTTCTGTGATTTCCACCATTTTTTCATACAAACTTCTTGGATAATAAATTATTGGATACCATAGAGAAATGGTCAGCTTAAGTGAAGGGGATGATTTTGAGTAATACCGAACTAATGTGATCTTGTGCCACGAATTTAAGAACATCAAGCAGGCATATCCTGCATGGCACTTTGCAGCAAAAGTGTTCCTCATCCTATAAAATCTTTACCATTTGCTCTATCCACCTTAAGGTCATCAAGAATTGCTGCATTGCAGATACTAACAAAATTAAAGTTTCTTATGGACCCTCTCAAAGTGATTGGGGAATTTTATTGGAAATCTATAGTAAAACTCAAACTATGACTGCAAAGAAGAGCAATAGTATCCGCATTTCCAATATCCCAATACTAACTTCTTAGAACCATTAGAGTTTTTTATGTCGAAAAAGGTTTATTATATCAAAGGAAATGTCTTGAAGGGGGATTAAGAATAGTTGGATCAGTTCATCAGAATCAAAGAAACAAGAAGCAAATGCACAGAGCCTTCTCTTGCATTTGAAAAATCCAAAACTTCCTGAGATCAACTTTTAAACAATAAACGAACAACTTGAAGGATTGAACAAGTGCCTTTTAACATTTACAAGTCAATGACACGTATCATTTGTGCTACCCCATTACCAACAAATGAAATTTACTTATTAGAATGACAAATGAATGACGTGTTGACACATTACCTTACCAACGACCAAAAGAAGACAGTGACATCACAGAAAAATTCTTTCAAACCAATTTATCAATTGTAATGACAATTGGAGCTCACCACCATAAAGGAAGTATCAACACCATCAGCCTCCAGCTCCTCCAATATACCCCTGCCTTGGGCATCATCAGCAACCTAATGATTGTCACATATAGTAACTCCACAACACAAATGCCACATAAATCTGCAAAGAGGTGTTTTTACAACCTTTGAAATTAGCCTTGGGTTCAAGCCCAGACGTGCAGCGCAAGTCAAAGCATTACCAGCATTCCCACCGCCTTGGACCTAAACAAGGTGCACCCACCAGATTTTAGAATCAAAATCTAGCAAACGCAACGGGCACTATCGAAACCTCATAACTGCAATCCTCCCTCTGCAATGCACACTAACCTCAAGGCAACTATAGGAAGCAGGCAACAAGACCTTCGAGCAGGCTTGTGGCGATCACAGAAAGTAGGATGCAAGGCAAACTCAAATGCAACAAGCAACTAAAGTAGAGAACGAGGATAAGGAATAGGAAGTCAATCTGAGGGCGCGGAACAAGCAAAACCTTCAAGCTGGTGCTCCTGATCTTGTCGTCGGGTTTGGGGTAACAGGCCACCGCCGCCAAGAAATCCACCGAAACCGATCCGCAACCTAGCTGCAGTTTTCGCGGATAGCGGCATCACTCTTCTAATGCCACGCAACTCGTCAAAAAAGAAAAGGAAAAAAGAAAAGAGAGAAGCAACAGTCGTCGTCGCAAGTTTGCGCGGGAAGAGGACGGACCACAACGCGACGGTCCGGAACAGGAGGAGGCTCCCGATCGGAGGACATGCGAGACCTCCTCCAGCTTCTGCAACCAAAAAAGAAATCGACCGTGGGCGAGTGAGGCCGGAAAGTGCGCATCGGCGACTGAATACGAGAGAGAGAGAGGGAGGGAGGGAGGGAGGGAGGACCTGGTCGAGAAGCTGCAGCGCGTCTGCTTACTGAAAGACGACGACGGCCGCCGCCGAGAAATGGCGGTGAGAGAGGAGGAGATGGTGTTTGGACACGAGGACGTCATCTTCTCTCGCGGCGAATGGTTGTGAAAATGGATTTGGTTAGGCGTAGAACTGAAGAGATGCTCTCCTCTCACTTCGTGAAGCTCAGAGTCCGTTTGAATTGATTAATTTTCTAATATAATTTGAGGGAGAAAGTGCTCGCAAATAATATTTAGGCCGAAACTCGAAATGGGTATTTATCTATTTTCCTGCCAAAATTCAAAATGGTATTCAAGCCTGTAAAAATTAAAAGGAAAATTCATGTAAATTATAAAGTGCACACGCCATAGAATTTGCAAAAGAGTAAGAAAGTAAAATGTAAAAGTCAATCTATAATATTGTCGATTTACGACCATAACAATTATTACTTTGTAAGAAAAAGACCCCCCCCCAAAAAAAAGAGCACTAATACCAATTTAGCCTGAGGGAGCACTAAGGGACTTTCAATTAGATATTGGGGATTACTCGTTCAAATCAATGTAAGCAGACTGTTTTGTGTTTAGGCCACACATGTAAGTTCGAAACTTAATCAATTCATATGATTTATAAGGATATCTATGGACCTTCAGATAATCAGGTCTATGTGCTCGTGCCATTATATTACAGACTAAAGAACTACACCTCAATCATAATCCAATCAAGATGGGAAGGTGCAAAAATCTCATTATTATTTTCTCCCGTAACTCTCTCTCCAAATTATGTAATAAAATTATTTGCTCTGAAAATATTACTGAAGTATATACGGTTCCAAGGTTATCTTATAAGTCATTCTGCATTGAAAAAGTTAAAAAAAAAAATAGAATGCTTAATTCATGAATAGAACAAACACAAGAAGTAAGTTAAAAACGTATCTATAAGAGCATGGGCCGACAATAATAATAAAAGTGAGATCAAGAGGGAGTAATTTAAGCCTTTGAAGGAGGGGAAGGGGGAGTGGATGGGGATGGGCCTTCTTCCCCAATAGTACAATACAACGACTAGCAACGAACGAACAGCGCGGAACGTCGTCGTTTAGGTGATCTTAGCTGCCTCTGCGAGAAATTAGAGTGAAATCTGCGGACGGGGTTTCGCATCCAATTCCCAGTTTACTCCTACAAGCAACTTCCCCTCCATCAATCGCCGTTTCTCAGTAATTTTCAGCGAATTCCAGAAAGTTTTCATTCTTCATCTTCGGGTTGCTCCTCTCCAGCTCTCCTAATTTCATGTTGGTCGTCTCCTTCTTTCCGAGGTGCTCGCTGATTTTGAACCCGTTTCGATTTCACGTGCTCTTTTTCGAACGCTCTTGCGTTCGGATATGGTGAAAACGTGGGATTTGTCGATGTGGGTGCCCGTAAATTTTAGAACTTGTTCACTTTTTCAGTCTATTGATGCTTAATTTCTGGTTTTATCCAGTTGTTTTTCCGGCGGTCATGGATGGTGGAGCCTCTGGGCATATTAAAGCTGAGCCTATGTGTTGAAGATATCGCTGGTCTGTTTGGCGTGGAATCTTGTTGTCTTTGTTTTATTTCTCCTGCTTCTTTAGGAGAAATTGTCTTCGAAAATATGATATCAAGTATTGAGCTCGGTGGGATTTGCAGTGTTGTACTGATCGTAGGTTTTTGACTGATAGGTTCTATATGGAAAAAGGTAGTGCTAGTGAAAGCTCTTTTGGAGTATCTGGGGTGATCGAAAATGATTGCCACTGAAAAATCTGACTTCGAGAATTGGCTAGAAGTGATATAAAAGTCTTGGGAGATTTAATATGATATGGAGGATAATCTAAACCTGTTGGGTGCGGAAGGGCTTATAAGGAAGATTGAGTTTGTGAGGATCATAATTCAATGCCTATATTCATTGGGCTACTCAAAGTCTGCTTATTGTTTGGAAATCGAATCCGGGATAAGGTGCAAATCTGCGGAATTCGAATTGCTTGAATCGCAAATTCTTAATGGTAGTTGGGATGATTGTATTAGTACGCTTAACTCGCTTGAGGATTTGACGGATGGCACAAGGGGCTCGGCTTTGTTTTTGGTGTATAAACAGTATATCATGGAGTTTCTGAAACAGGGGAATGATTCTTTGGCTCTTGACATATTGCGGAAAGAGATTTCGACTTCAGGGCTTGATAGGGGAAAAGTTCAGAAACTCGCGAGCAGTATCCTTTCTTTAAAGGAAATCAAGTTGTGTAGTATGAATGATAGAACTCCCGAGCCTCAGAAGAATTTATTGATGGAGCTGGAAAATTTGCTCCCACCTCCATATGTGTTGCCAGAAAGACGGTTGGAAAACCTGGTTGAAGCTGCTGTTACATCCCAAATTGACCGTTGCGTGTACCACAATTCATCCGATGCAGTCTCCCTCTATGAGGATCACTGCTGCAATGGGGATCAGTTGCCAACCGAGACCATTCAGGTAACCATTGCTTCTGGAATTGAGTACATGTTCGTTTCATTAAAGCTTTGGAGTCTACAGCTGATGAATGAATTCTATCACATTGGACTGGAGGCCATCCTTATAAATTTTCGAGTGATGCTGTTTCTTCGAATAAATTTTTTATTATGCCTCGTTCGAATTTGGAAGAACTTTGATATTAGGAGATGCAAGGCTTGTTTCAACTGGTGGTGAAGTCTCGGTGATTTTACTGAAAGTTTATTCTTTGTACCTGCAAGTCCATGCATAGCATAACTAGGTTAATAGTGCTTGAAAACTTAAAGATCGAAATTTAATGTCCTTATGTATATATCCGCATGTTGAATCAGCATTCAAGCGTTTTGTTGGATTGCATATTGTTACTTTGTAATAGGATAGATTAGGTTATGTGCATGTGCATGTGCATGCACATGCGTATGTGCTAAGAGTTCAGTTTCTACCTTCAAAGAACTGGTTACTTGCCATGCAATCTGGCTGTCTACCTACACAGGTAATTCATCTGCCAGCATTTTCGCTTACTTCTGTAATGCTTGTTGGTTTCTGATCAACAAATTGGGTAATTAATCCTGAAAGATGTCAATTTCCCTTGTGTTAACATTTAGTGGAACCTGATATTGTCGTTGTTTTTTTTTTTTTTTTTTTTGGGGGGGGGGGGGGGGAGATTTAGAAAATAAATACTCCTGAAATAATATCATTGCTTCCTTTTGGTCTTTTTGGCTTGCATGTTTAGCTTGCTACTTTATTGAATTACATTGTGTTGTTGTTGCAGATTTTGACTGAGCACAAAAACGAAGTATGGTTTGTTCAATTTTCGCATGATGGAGAATACTTGGCTTCTTCGTCAAGTGACTGCTTGGCTATAATATGGAAGGTGGCTTCTAGATCCTATACTGGAGAGTTTACAGTTAGTGTACCAATAACTTACTATTGTCAATTGCGCTGTTTAAGCAGTCGAGGAAGCGGGATAATCTTTAGTATGTCATTCTGCTGTCTAACGCTACTTTTGTATTAAGGGATACTTTGGTGATGTTTTTTCGCGCAGAGAAAGGGAACCCTTTTCTAGGCAACAATGCTCATTGAGTCCGATGAACATAGCATGTTAAAAGCAGTTTTCTGCAACTGGTGTTCCTCTGGACATTTCACTTTTCTGGTGAACTTGTCCAGTTTGAACGTATTTATCCTCTGCTTTTCTTCCTCCTTTTTTTTTTAGTAGGAAGGATTTCTTTGTATTGTTTTTTATGTACTTTTCCATTGACCAAAATTTTCCACAAAAAAAGGAGAAAGGGAAGCTTTCTTTATTTATTATTATTATTTTTTTTTTTGGGGGGGGGGGGGGGGGGGTGTTTCAGAGCTTTTGAACTTTGCATTCTTCAATTTTTTTGTGGAAATCTTGTTTAGAATAGTAATTAACATTTCAATGCTGGCTTTTTTTTGTTGTGTAAGCAAGCCATGAATTTGCAAGAGAATGTGGCTGATTGTTTGTTCATGGCGATAGGTGCTTGAAGATGGAAAAGTAACACTAAAGCACATCTTACAAAGCCACAAAAATCCTGTATCTTTTGTAACGTGGAGTCCCGATGACACGAAGTTGCTCACTTGTGGGAATGCGGAAGTTGTCAAGCTATGGGATGTGGAAACAGGTACATGCAAGCGTACATTTGGAGATCATGACTTCATTGTGAGCTCATGTGCTTGGTTGCCCGACTCAAAACGACTTGTCTGTGGCAGTTCCCACTCGGAAAAGGGTATTTGCATGTGGGACTGTGATGGGAATGAGATAAAAGCATGGAGAGGGACGAGGATGCCCAAGATTCTAGACCTCGCCGTCACACCAGACGGAGTAAATCTTATCAGTGTTTTCTCAGACAAAGATATCCGGATATTGAACCTAGTGACAAATGCCGAGCGAGTCATATCGGAGGAGCATCCTATTACATCACTTTCTATATCAGGGGATGGCAAGTTCTTTATCGTCAACCTAAACAGCCAGGAGATTCACATGTGGGATGTTGCTGGGAAATTTGAGAAAGCATCGAGGTTTATAGGCCACAAGCAGCACAAGTATGTGATACGCTCCTGTTTTGGTGGGCTGAACAGCATATTTATTGCCAGTGGCAGTGAGAATGCGCAGGTATGCTTCTTGTTTCAGCAAATCCATTGTCCGCTCCATTTGAGTAGCTCATGATCTGCATGTCACTTTGTCATAACGGGCTATGGACGAGGACATACCCTCTGCCTTCTTTTTATTTGTACGAGAAAAACAATTCTAGTTTCAATTGCAGGTCTGTCTCGTCGGTGACAAAACGGGGATTTATTTTCCTTGTTTCGGTTGAGATTATTTCCGCATTTCATCCCCGATGCTTTATACGATCGAAGCACAGCACAGGGTCGAATGACTTTTCGAAATCTTGGCAGGTCTACATATGGAACCGACAAAGTCCTCAGCCAATAGAGATTCTGTCTGGCCACAAAATGACCGTGAATAGCGTGAGCTGGAATCCTAGGAGGCCTCAAATGCTGGCGTCAGCCAGCGACGATCAGACGATTCGTGTATGGGCTCCATCTGGATCCAAGACGCCGACGCCGCGCCCCGTGGCTTGATGAAGTGAGAGCGCAAAGTAAATTTCGAACCCACTTGTACATAGCTGTTGCTACTTTGATTTATTCATCTGTAAAAATTCCGCAGCTTCTTCCTCTCCTCTCCTCTCTAAAATTTTTTTGGCGAACGTCTATTTGTGTAGTGTTACTTGTATCATTCCTTCATTTGTTCTCTGATGAGATGGTTGGAGCCTAATAATGCAATTTTCCGTGCTCCGTTGCGACATTGTAAACGCTCGTACTTGCTATCCGTTGCTTGTCGTGTCGGGACACCTGCTCTTAAGCCTCTTATAGCTTTAGAGCGTGAAATCTCCCTCATAACTTAGTCATTTTTCAATTAATGGCGAAATCGTAGTCATTTTTGCAAGGATTTTAGAGAAGTGCCGGGAAAGGAGGAAAAAAAAAAAAGCGCGCACACACACATTAGGAAAGGTAAAGAAAAATTATTCATAAAATCAGTAATTTGAGCATAAGAAAATGTAGGATCTTAAGTGATTAATTATTGAAATAGATTAGATAATATAGAATTAGTGCACAAAATAAATTATCAAAATTAGAAGGGAATATTTTAAATAAGGACCTGAAGTTATCTTATTATTTAAAAAAAAAAGGCTCGATCAAAGGCATTTTCTTTATTTATATTTTTTTCCTCTTCCTTTCTGTCAATGGTCAGTCTCAGGCGATGGCTGCCCTGGGCGAGGATGCCCTTGACGGTCATAGGCGAGCGCTACCCTCATCGGCCGCAACATAGCAAAAAAAAAAAAAAACAAGTAGTAGGAAAAAAAGAAAATAAAAAATAATTTTCTAAAAATTTAAATTACGAAAATGCCATTGGTTAGATAGTTATTTAAAACTTCCGGCCCTTATTTGAAACAAAAATCACTTTGTTCCATTATTAGAGAAAGTGAGGACACTTTAGACCTTTATTTAAAATTTTCCCGAGTTAGAAGAAAGCGGAAACTAGAAATGTTGTAGCGAACGCTAAAAAGTTTTATCGTAGATTCACCATAAAATCAAATACTTTGTGGGGAACCTCGTGTTTATTAATTCATATTAATGAACTAAACACGAAAAATAAGACTAACTTATAAAATAGATTAGCTCAATTTAAATAGCAAAACAAGTAATAAGGGTATCGGTAATGACCCATTGTTGTCGGAGTAAAAAATATTTACCTGTTGTTAATGCTTATACTTCTTGTTTTCTCCTATAAAGAAGGGGATTTAGACAAAATGTCGACCCAAAATTAGTGCTAACATCTCCGCAGATGTAAAAGGTTTTTTCATTAAGGTTACAGTATGATTTTTCTCTATCCGATGTCATTGTCAGCACGGTGTTAAAAAAGTGCCATGCGACCCTAATTAATCTAGTCGGCGCTAATGTGATGTCGACGTGGCGTTTCACATCAATAATTTTTTAAAATTTAATGGAAAAGGTTAACTTGAAAGAAAAATATATATAACTCAACGATCCAATTGCCAAAAAAAAAAAAAAAAAAAGTCATTGGGCTGATCGAACATATTGAAAAGTTCAAGAACTTCCTATGCGTTTATCCCATTTTAATTTGTCATGCACCACCGGTCAATATTACAACTCATTTAGATATGCCTCTCGCGATAATATTATACGGTTGTCAAATCAATGCTAAATCTTTTGACATTGGCCGGAATAATTACATTGGTATTTCTTCTAACGGTTTAACATTGAGATGGTCAAATTGAAAAAATTAGAACTGAATTGAATATTCGTAAAGATAGATTTAAGACTTTTTTTTCCTCGTAATTATCCCATACCATAGTATTGGCACACCATTTTCTTATATTGTGGATGTTACTCTCCAATTTCCTGAATGTGCCACGATAATCCAACTAGCTAATCACCCATCTTATCTCCAATTGCGCGACACCCAATAAATCCCTGGCTCATTTTCTTGGATGACCACAAATCGCCCAATCTTCCCCCCTATTCTAAGATATCATAAATAACTTTCCTTGGATTTGTCAACCATCCTAACAAAAAAGTCCTACTTGATTAGGCCCTCCAATCACTTTGATCGAAGTGCCAATCAATATCATCAATGTGATTTAGGAGGGAAACTTAGGCATATCTAGTAGCTCTTTCCAATTGAAAAATTAAATAATCTCAATAAGGGCAAGTAATCTAGCTTGCACGAATTATTATTATTTTTTGGTCGGATTTGCATGATTTAATTACCTCAACTAAAGATGTGCCTTCTTTTTGCCCCATATATCCATTTTTGCAATAACGATTCACCAACTGTCACTTATTCATCAAGAAACTATTGTACCGTGATTTGTGGAGCATAAAGAAAAACTATCAGAAAAGTTTTAAATATATTGCAATTGTGTCAATTCAGTCTTTTTTTTTTTCTGATTGAGCCCTAAACATTTTGCAATTGTGCCGATTCAGTGGTGGCGTGTATAATTTTAAATAATATTCAATATTATTTTGATTTTTTTGTTAATTTATTTTGATTTTTTTCCTTTTTGTTGTTGTTGTTGTTGTTGTTAAGACCGAAAAAGTCATTAAAAGAATAAAAAACAATTGAAAAACACAAGTAATATTAGAATATTACTGAAAATTGTTCACATCGGCGCTAGTTAACCAAATAGACTGGATTGACATAATTGCAATAAGTTTCGGGATTTTTGGTAATTTTTCAATGAAAATAGTGTTTGTATTGTTTAAATGGTTCACGGTCTTTTAAGAATGATTATGAGAAGAAAAAAAAACAAAAATAGTATATTTGAAAGAAGAAGAAAAAATTAGTGAGTTCGATAGGTTAAAAAGTTTGTAGAAGTTCAAGATCTAGAGATGGGTTAGATGTCATTGGATTGGTTTGTGGTTAAGCAACAGGTTTGTATTTTCTCGTAATCTCCATCTTGGATTGTCCGATGCGCCACACCAACTATGTGAGTAGCCTCGTCTTCGAGTCGTCCTCTACCTCTTCCATTCCGGCTTGCATCTCATCCTTTGTAATAATCAAGTTCATCCATAGAGATGTTGCATAGCTCTAGGCCTAGATAAGATTAAATTGCAAGAAAAAAACACTTTAACTAATTTTGACCGCCGTGCTTTTCACGAAGGCCATAGTTTCCTCCGGTGCCGATGGCGAAAGATTTCCTCCGATCAGTCTTCCGGTTGATGACTTATGATTATGGACATCAATTACATTTGGTTTTTGTTATGTTTACATATTGCTAGAGGTATGATTTGGAGGATTCCTCCGACAGAAGATGAGAGTAAATCACAGTCATTTCATGTTTTATAGTTTGGTTTACCAGATGAAAAGCATATTCTTGCTCGAGTAAATTAGCACGGTTCACAAAAAGGTTCATGCCCTGCCCAAAAAAGGCTTAAGTGCTACATGCTTGGTTCTTCCGCATTAGGAAGACGAAGGTCTCGTCCTCGATGCATTGGCCCCGTATAGCTTGGTGCTTCATCTAATTTTTCATGAGTTAATACTGCGGAAAACTCCAAATCGGTACACTCATAACAAATTTAGTGCAAACTAATTTTTTTACCACAAAAAATCCCAAATCGGTACATGGTGTGACAAATTTTCCATGTGTCATTTTTCATTAAATTTTATTATCAAATTGTCGAATTGAATGACACGCAACAGTTGATGGATATGTCGGTTTGGATTTGTTAACCTTCTTTTTACATAGGTATATCAATTTGGAGTTGTCCATGATAATAACTCAATTTAACGGAGACTAACGGATGATGAATTTATCACAAGTGTACCAGCTTAAGGTTTTTTATAATAAAAAAAACTAGTATCGGTTAAATTTATCATGTTTGTACTAATTTCGAATCTTTTTTTGTGGATAAAAACTAATGCATGGTAAATTTATCACAGGTGCACCGATTTGAGATATTTCATTGTATTATTTCATCTTTCAAGATAGATGGTGCAGATTTGAGAAAACGTTCTTCAATAAAGAATGGTTATTTCCCTTTAAAAAGAAAAAGTTAGCCATATATCGACAACAAATTATTCTCAATTTATTTTCGTGGATGATGAAAATACCTACTGTTCATTTCATCCTCACAAGCGGGTGCAAGCGATTATTTTTCCAACACCGCTTTCAAGAATTTGAATTTGCCGTGAAATAGACGCACCCGAAATTCTTGAAATTGAAAATTTCTCCGGCATCCCTCTCCGCCGGTCGAATAGCCAGTTGCCACCTAGTGTGGAAGAGAGAGAGAGAGAGAGAGAGAGAGAGACCCTGACCCATTTTCTGTTCTATCTCGCATCGTGCAATTTTTGGGAAGAAGGGGTGGAGACAAAAAGGTGGTCCAAGTCGCATCCTAACCAAAAAGGGAGGTGGCATGCATCCCCAAAAAAAAAAAAAAAACACACAAACACACACCTACACGCATACACACGATAGGAAATATCTTAAAGGGGATGACCAGTCAAAAGGGGCATTAAAAGCTGATTTCAAAGCACCTACCAGGACAGGAAGAAGAAGCAGCAGATTAAGTTTGAATGGACCTGCATTGACTATTATCCTCCTTTGACCACTAAGAAGCTCATCATCCTCTCCTCTGATCACCTACTCACACCACAACCTTTCAAATCAAAGACTGCCACGCAGAGAGAGAGAGAGACGGGGGGGGGGGGGGGGGAGAAGATTCAGATGGACAATCCTTTGATCGAAAGAATCATAATTTTTTTATGTGAAGAACTAAGGTCACAGGTAAGAGGGGAGCAGTAATAAGAGATACAATACAAAAGCTAGCTAGCTAAGCATGTGAAGATTGGTGGTACAGAAGCTGCAAAAAGTTGAAAAAGAAGAAGAAGAAATGAGGAGAAATGCTAAGAAGAAGAAGAGGACTCGAACTTGTAGTATTTATCAACAGCAACAGAGACGTCCCAAGTGCAGCTGAGTCCCTTTGGGATGATCACGAGATCCCCAGCGCCGAACTCCACAAATTGGTCTTCTGATGGCGGTGACGACGACGATGACGATGAGGAAGACGACGACCCTCTTGGATAGACCTTCACTTTGCCCTTCACCAAGTAGCACGTCTCCTCGGCATCAAACTTCAGCTGATACTTCCCTGGCGGACAACCCCACCTGAAACAAACCAAGCACACCCACAGGGAAAGAGAATTCAAGTTCCTGTCATAATTAAGGCGAGAGAGAGAGAGAGAGAGAGAGAGAGAGATGGGTTTTAACTTGGGCCAACACTTGATGTTCAATTCAGACAATTTGGACTCCGGGGGGTTTCTTTCGACCAGGATTCTGAGGTTGTTTGCTGAGGAGGAGGAGGAGGAGGGGGTTGCAGTACTTGAAGCCATCCGTAGGGGAGGTATGCGAATATGCTTTGGGAGAGAAGGTTCTTGGAAGGTGATGTGAAGAGACAAGAGTTGCTGTTCCTTTTTTATAGTGTGTGTTGGGTCTGTACTGTTCTGTGTTTGCTTTGCTTCTAGATAGGCAAAGGAGAGCAGTGTTTTTTCTTTTTCTTTTTTTCCTTAAAAAACAATTTTTTATTGTAGCAGAAAAAAACACTTATGAGATAAATTTAATGTCAGAATTTATATTGAGTGGCACAAAAAAATTTACTTATTTACTGCCGAAATATTTTATATATATATATATATATATATTGGACCTGTCTGATTTAATTAGTTACTGAAAATTGAAAAATATTCAGCATTTAATGGTATTAAGAAGTTGCAGCCACGTGCATATAGGAGGATAATCAAGAACTTGGCATAAACGCGATAATGTACTTGGCATATAAGATGTCATTATCATGAAAATAATTTATCCCACGTTCATAGCATGTAAATGATGCCCAAAAAAAGAAAAATTCCGACAAAAAAAAATTATGCCAAACTAAAATAAATTAAAATATTAGTAGCACGTGCAAGTGACGCCTAGTTGATAACCTTGCAAACCTATTTTGACATTTGTGAATATAGATACATGCATCACAGCAAACAATGTAAGGCCCATTAACGTCATAGCCTTCGTCCTCACGCGCAAGAGGAAATGTTGGAGCGTTTAAATATTAACCACGTCTTCGTCCAACAGTTTAAATTTTCAGAACAATCGATCACGGTCCCACAAAGTCAAATGACGTTCTCCTCGTGTTCCTCGAGCCAGAGATGGATGAATTCCAACTTTTGCTGCTATCTAGTATCGGATTTCTTCGTGCCTTTCGAAATTCATGACGTTGCATCGCTTGATCGATGGTCCCTCTCTCTTTCTCCGAAAAAAGGAAGGAAAAAAAAAACAATAGTAGGATCATTTGGGGAGGGAGTCGAGAAATGCGTGAACAAAACTTTTACAACAGTCGGTCGCAATCTCCACAGAAACGAGCTATGTTTCCCACACGTTCCTTCTCCAGCCAAATACGGATGAGTTCCCAACTTTTGCTGCTTTCTAGTATCAAATGTCTTCTTATCTTTCGAAACTCATGATGTTATATCGGTTGGTCGACAGTGATTGAACTTTTGTCGGGAAAGATCGACAATGCTCCTAATATTTACTTCTGGACAAAGTGTTTATTGCCTTGATGGGTTTCGCATGCGACGTTGATTTCCGATCACGTGATGATGTGAAACTTCGTTCACGCTGCGTTTGGCAACAAAAGTGCGTCGGTTGCACGGGGGCATTTCGTATTCGTATGGATAGCGTAAGAGGGGATTGGGAAGGGTACGAATGAAAGGGCACGTGAGTTCTCATACGAAAAATTGTCCAAAATGTCGTGAACCTATTGAACTTTAGCTAATTCAATCATAAACTTTTTAAATTTGCCAATTGAGTTATAAACATTTTCATGCTTTGTTAATTGAGTTCATCCGATCATTTGATAAAAAAATCGCTGACGTGTACGCCGACCGTTTTATGTGGCGCAGCAGGCGCTAGCCGTCAACAAATTTTAATAATATTGTACAATTTTTTTTTGGATTTTTTATGTTTTCTTTTCTTTTTCCTTTTTTATTTTCTTTTTTTTTGTTGCCTTAATCTAGGCGAGAGTGTTGCGGCACTTGCCAAATAGCCAGCGAGGACCCGACGACCCTCTCTTAGTGGCCTATGAGGGTCGATTAGTGTCCCAACGACTAAGTTAATGTAGAAGTGAAATAATTTGAAAAAATAAGGGAAAAAATTCAAACAAATATTAAAATAGTATAAAAAATTCCACGTAAGCTAATTTTGATTAGAATTGGTCAGATGAAACCAATTAATTAAAGATAAAAAAAAATTATGGCTCAATTGACAAAATTAAAAAGATTTAAGACTTAATTGGCTAAAGTGCAATAAGTTTATAACTTTTTGGATAATTTTTTTCCCGACCATCAAGTCCCAAAGAAGAGTCATTTGTCCCTAAGAGCATGAATGATAACCATTACGTTTTTTTTTTCAGCACTCGAGAACAAGTTTGGAACAGAAATCCGTTAGTTAAAGTAATTCTGTTTTTCTATTTTCAGGACAATTTCAATCTAGAAATAGATTTAAAACAAAAATAAAAAGTATAAATTTTTTACTTTTCTATTTTTATTCTCATGGCCTTGTATACCAACCACATCGCACGCTCCCCTAGGATTTTCTCTTCTCTCCTAAAACGCCGCCCAAGCCCCTCCTTTCCGAAGCAAATTTACTGAAGGAGACCTCCCTCCCTCTCCCTCCCCAAAAATCGATGTACTTGAAAAAAAAAATTAAGAAGTAGCGGACCAATTTCGCGGGACCAGTCCGGTTCCCAAATGTTGTACCAGCGGATCGGTTCGATTTCTGATTTCAATGAATGGAACGACATTGGGGAAATTGGCTACCCCTAAATCCTAACTTCTGCATGGTAACACTTCTAGCCAACTTCTGATCAGAAATTGATTTCTCTACTTCTCCTAAAAAATAGAAGTTGATTTTTCTACTTCTACTCCAGATTAACTTCTGATCAAATAAATTCGTTTGGTAACGGATGAAAAATTCTATTTTTGAAATATTATTAACAAAATCTTTGGCGGACGGCGACCGGCGGGCTGGGGCTGCGGCGGCGGGGGGTGGCGTTCGGCCACGGGTGGCGACGGTGATTGGCCGAGGCTCGTGTGATCGAAGAAATGATTCTGGAGCTGAGAAACAAAAAATTTTAACTTCTCAAAGTCGGCCAAAAAACCAAGTAGAAAATCTTATCATAAGTCAATTTTTTTACCAAACATATTTCTGCTTCGGAAGTGATTTTACTAAACGAATTTCTCTGCCAGATTGACTTATGGCAGGAAAATTCTATTTCTGATGGGTTATCATGCAGCACCTAAGTAGGTATGTCTTTTCTATAATCTCGTATCTCAGAAGCCTATCAGACAATCAAGATCAACGGGTTACGACTTTTCGTTTATCAAGCTCAAATCCCAATAATAATAACTCTAACAAATTGTTTGTAGTTATTTCAATGGAAAATGTATTCGCACATAAAGGAATTATGCTAATCCACTGTCCATATGAACGTATATAAGTTCTGTATAACGTGTTTTTCTATTTTGTTATTTTCGACATGAACGTCCATTGCGAGAAGAAAAAAAAAACATCAACAATCCATGAACAGACAGTAGACTAAACGTTCCTAGATTGAAGAACTAAAAAGCATCGAGAACGAGCAGAGATAATAGAATGATATGCGCAACAATGTAATGTTTGTTGTAACCAGAAAACATAAACAAAGATGCTAACTTTGAAAAACCGATGACTTCGATAATAACAAGCAAGTCACTGAGCAAAATATGGCACAATTACAATCCAAATGAACAGTTGGAATAATATAGTAACGAAATTTAGTACGGCTGACCGGCGTTTAGTTCCTACTAACATGCTAAGCCGCTTCGCGAACTATGCATATAACATTTCGGAACCCATTTGAATTAGCACTATGCACCGGACTCATTCGAAAACTTCTCGAAACCGGCACACCTGGATAACCCCAATAGATAAAACTAGAGGAGTATCTCGAGTTCTTCTATTTGAACTAAAAAGACATATCTATTCGTAGACAAGGAAAATAGTTACAAAAAAAAATAATAAAAAATCAAAGGATGTGAACTCAAGAGTCATGTCGGTTATGCTTATATTTGTTGAGCAATTAACCCTCAATAATAATCATATTAAAGTCAGAAATTGCAGCACAAGAAAGAGTCAACTGGGTTGTTCGACCAAACAAAAAAATTGAGTCATTAACCCCTAACTGCAACATTTAGGAAGGCGAGATAAAAACCGACCACAGAAAATTTCTCATCCTGATCCAGGGCAGTGATGGTCCAGGCGAGGCTGGGCGAAGGCCGCAACCTTCACCAGCAGCCGGCGAGGGCCCGGTGATCATCACCGGCTACTTTAAGAAAAAAAAAATAAAGAAAGAAAAGGAATAAAAATAAATCAATAAATTCGAAGCTGCTGCTGCTTCTTTTGAGTCGGTGATATTTGAATATATTAACCCGTTGCATATGAATTAAGGGCTTCATTGTTCGGCCCAAATCCTTTTGGGTCAATTTAGAACATGTTGCGACGAATATCCGAAGGATATTGCGAAGCCGAACGGCCGGTTCAGCTACACAACCCAATTTTCGTCCTTCAGCGAGTCAGCGACTAGACCCAAATTCACAATTAGATATGCAAAAACCATAATGAAAGTTCTTTACATCGGAAGTTAATATATATATATATATATATGGCAGCATATTGGTAACGTCAGGAACGAGGATAATCAGGCAGCTCGAGTGATTGGGTAACTCAAATGGCTACAAGTAATTTGGACCAAAGAAGTTGCTTGACGACGATATAGTTAGAGAGAGGGATGAATTACTCAAGGAATTTATTGTTCTTGTGAAATTTACATACATTTCTTGCTTATTGCAGCAGAAACAAAGAAGAGGCAATGAGGTGGAGAAGCACAAGTAAACAACATAAGGCTACCGAGGCTCATCTTCGAGAAGCACATGCTCTAACCTGTCAAAAAAGGAAAACCGACATCACTTAACTATGGATTAATTAATGAGAACTAGTGTAGAATCGTAGATTTCTCATTTTTACACTAAAATTCAAAAGTTGGGGCCAGTTACAACAGACGGTGTGGCCGCAAGAGGGTCTGCAACCCTGTACAGACGCGAATAGGACGCAAACGCTCGAAACTCGGAATTCATCAAAATATGCATTTAACTGTGGGGACGGTCTGGCAAACAAGTCTGTTGTGTAACTTTCTGCCGTGGCATACAAGATACGTACCGCACGGATTATCGTTTACAGAAGCTCTACTACTAGTGCAGATGCACCTCCTCCACCATTGCACACGCCACTAACACCGTGCTTCCCGTTTTTCTGCTTTAGCACCTGCAATACCATAGACTTTTGATTAAGAAAGGGGAAGTACGTTGCCATACTAAAATCATTATGCTTGCAATTATCGCTTCAAAAAGAATGGCGTGGATAGGCTACATCACGCAAAAGTACTACAGCATGAGTTGGAGCAACAGAATGAACTAGAGCTGTACCCCCAAAAGAGTGGCTATGATACGAGCTCCACTGCAACCTAGCGGATGACCCAACGAGACAGCACCTCCGTGGACATTAATTTTCTCCTGTATAAACATATCGGGATGACAAATAACCAATCAGAACAAGAAGTCAACAACGATGTTCATGTCAGGATGCAAATCATACATCATAGTAACTAAGATATTCGCATGCCACAGAGAAAAATATAAGGCAATCGCACATGCACTTGTGCTAGAGCACGACTCATGACTTAAGTGGTTCAATTTACCGAGTTAATTCCCAGAAGTTTTTGATTTGCCAGAGCCACAACCTGCACATGGATTAAACCACAATAAGCTATCTCCTGAATTAATTTATTTCTTGAGCAAAAGGTAAAGCCCATAAACATACAGCAAAGGCTTCATTTATTTCATAGTAGTCAACTTGTGAGGCCTCCAAGCCAGCATTTGCGATAGCTTTCGGAATTGCAAGGGCTGGAGCTGTTGTAAACAACTCTGGTGCCTGCAAAAATTAGCTCAAATTAGCATCTAATAGCAGACTCCATTGGATATACAGAACATGCAGTTTACAATTAAATGGATTCGGGTAAACCGTTCTTCCTGCAGCATGCAACTTATCTCCATTACCTGAGCAGCATCAGCATACCCTGTGATCTTTGCAATCACCTGAAGCCCGAGCTTAAGTGCTTTTTCACCACTAACTAACACAAGGGCTGCAGCACCATCACTGAAAGTTTACAGCATACGTCTTAAGTCCAATCTTTCATTTACACAATAGCTAAAAATAATCAGTCCAATGCTTAGGATATGTCTATAGCCTAAAGCATTAGGCTGTTCATAGAAAGATGTGGCAAACGTCCCAGAGCCCAAAGTTGTGACATTGATATCATGCAATAGTAGACTATCATGCAGAAACCTGCATGAAAATTCTCTCAAGCAATTCTATATCCATGCTGAAATTGGTGTCTGACGTGATGCACATAAGGCATTGAACAGTGCAGCAAGTTAGGCTATAAGGTAGACTAAGATACACAAAACAGAACATCCTAAGAGAATAATCAGCAATTTATGGACTGAAGTGTCAAATTCTCATGTACCCGACCTTATGCTAGAGGCATTCCCTGCAGTAACACTGCCTCCACTCTCCTTAAAACTTGGACGGAGCTTTCTCAGCTTTGCAGGGTCAAACTAAAAGAACACGTATTCATGTCAGTTCTTGTACGTAGTCAAAACATCAGGTGCTTGTATTTATGGACCTTTATGAGTTCCGTTTGAACTTATAACTCTTAAATACTGACTTTTATTAAATGGAAACAGAGTAGTGAAAGGGAAACTATCTCCAAATATGCATATTAATCCAGTCAATTTCTAGGATAGATAATATTCCTGCATTACCGATTTGTCAATGCTCGCTACAGTTACGGTTTACCTTTCCAAGACCTTCATCCTTGTCAATAACTGTTGATGGTTTTCCCCTTCCTCCAGAAACTTCAACCTGCATGATTCCAGGTCAACATTATGAAGGATGCGTAAAAATATCATAGCATTGGTCAACAGGAACTATATGTCCCACCGGCACAATTTCCCATGCAAAAGCACCACAGTCTTGGGCAGCAATTCCCCGCTCAAAGCTCTGAACAGCATAGTTATCCTGCATAATCAAAGAGAATAACTCAATAAAAGAATCAAATTGTTTCACGCTTGTTACAAACAGTAACTCACAATTGTATCTGAAGTACAATAGAGGCTAAGTATACCCGCATGAGAAAATAAGACACCGAGCATCTAGCTCTAGATCCATTAAGACATGTGGCATCATTGGTTTCACTGTCTTTCTATTAAGCTCAACTTGAAAAATGCAATAGTATTTAGTTTGATGAGGCCCTCAGGCCAGTGGTCGTCAAGTGAAGGAGAAAGGAACAATGGCAAGAGGGAGGAGGGCTGGTTCATTGTAACCTGCTCTTCCCTTGTTACGGAGTGCTGTTCTGCACATATTTCAGCACACACTCCCATGCCATAATCATTGTAGACGTCCCAAAGACCATCCTTTAACATTCCGTCTACAAGTGAATCATGCCCAAGTCTAGACCCCTTCCTGCAGAAAAGCAAGTCACTTGTTGAGTTCATCTTGTGCTATTTACATTCTCTTCCGGTGGAGCTTAAGTGGCAAGGTCATGGAATTGCAAATCTTAATTGGAGCATGCTTAAACAGTAAAATAACTTGGGAGGCATCAAGCAAATCCAGGAGGAGAGAACAGGGGCATTGTTCTACCATGTACACAATGGTAAAGGAAGATAATTTTGGGATGACTAACCTTGCCTCAGCAAGATATTTAGGCACATTAGACATGCTTTCCATGCCACCTGCCACAACAACCTCATTGATGCCCAGCTGGATGCTTTGGGCGGCAAGCATAGTTGCTGTGAAGAAAGAGAGACAAAAAAGCTTATGGCAGGTGTTTCACAAGAATTAAATGAAAAAAGGCTCACTCATTAGTGAGAAATAAAGCTAATCAAAAGTTGAGGAGAGAACCTTTCATTCCTGATGCACAAACTTTGTTGATAGTAGTACAGACCACTGAATTCGGTATTCCAGCTCCTAATGCAGCTTGTCTAGCAGGAGCTTGCCCCAAGTTTGCACTGAGAACATTGCCAAAGAAAACCTCTTGTACTGACGATGGGTCAACATTGGCCCTTTTCAGAGCCGCTTCATTTTCAACAAAATAAATAATTATTGACATGAGGAAAAAAAATTTAAAGCGCTTAGAAGTAGCACACTTGGGAATACACACGGGAATTCCTAGAAGAAATGCTGCATCTTTACCTTCAATAGCTATAGAACCAAGCTTGGTGGCCGGCAAAGATGAAAGAGTACCGAGAAACCCACCCATCGGCGTTCGTGCAACACCGACAATGCAAACATCTATATATGGTGACAAAGATGGATGGATAGGTTAGTAACCGTAAAAATCTCATCGTTTTTGTTTTATCCAGGTCTTGATATATACCTGACATGCTTTGCCAACATACATACTATTCAAAATTTCAAACATATTATATTATTTCAGGGATATCTGCAAAATTACATCTCCTTAACAATGTTTGTATTTTCAATTACTCGATGACAGAAAAAAAGGATTGGATGAAACTACGATTACTTCAGGGATCACTGTAAAAATACGTCTCTCAGGTAGAATCCACAAATCATTTTATAAGACTAAAAATTTGATGGATACTTCATGCAGATGATGAATTCAGATCAGTACTAGGCATCAGATCAAGAACCTCTCAAATGTCAGTCAGGAACTGGATTGAATCAGAAGCAATGGAATACACTTTCCTAAATGAAAATATTGGCACATATAAATTTCTTACGTGTTTCAGAAAGGAATGATGCATATGAAAAAGGACAAACTAGTGGAACAGTGGTCAAACTCAACGTTTTTATTTGTCAACTCAGCCAAAAAAAAAAAACACAGAGACAGGGCCATCTTCGAGAACTTCTCAAGTACAAGAAGATTTCTTCATGATATCAGAAAATAAATTTAAGTTAACGAGGATCAAAATATCAATCAGACAAGCGACAGCGTGAGGACGACAGAAGATCTAATCAAGTTTGAGCATCATCATCACCTCTTGGCTTGATACAATCTGAAGAACCTGTAGACGCAACTGGAGCCATGAATTCGGTTTGTGAAGATCTGCAGCATGAAAGAATGGTCACTCAAATTGCCAAGAACGAAACCAATCATTTTAGCTAGCTCGCGGAGTTCGGAAGACATGTCGCACATTGAGTTCGCAGTTTTACCGTGTTGTGACCTCACTAACCAAACCATCTACACACGCAACATCACGCATCGAATGCTGTAATCGTCTCATCGAACACCTTACACACAGTAAGAAGTGCAACACGAGCAAGTAAAGCGACAGTACTCTAACCGAAAGACAGGCTCCGACGAAATCGGTTTTTCCCTCCCGATCGTTTCCTCGTCGACTGAGTGGAGCGCGACGGAAGAGAAGCAGGAAATTCGAATCAGAAACGATACGCGCACACGCAGATCCAACATCAAAACTAAGCACGCGCGCCGAAAAGGACAAACTCCGGCGCCGTTCCGAGGAATCTCTTAGCTCAACAAAGGAATCAGAGAAAAGGAACTACGAATGCACAAATGATCCGATTGAAGGGAAATACGATTTCCACCAATGAAGGAGGACTCGAGATGGATGATGACGAAGATGAAGATGGAGAAAACGAAGATGCTGATGCGTGATCGACCAAACAGAGCGAAGAGAGGCTTCTTACCTGTCTAGCTTGGCGCAAGCTTTGTGCTATGCGGGATCGACCAACGAGAGAGAGAGATGGGTTAGCTCATGAAGAAATGAAGTGGACAGTGCCTTTAAATAGAGAGATAGAGAGAGCAAGCAGAGCTCGAAATTACCGAATTACCTGGATTATTCCATATTTTGACTCATTGCTCGGGGCTTTATTGTAATTTTCTTGTACTTCCTTTGATAAGGATTTTTTTTTTGGTCGGACTTTGATAAGGATTTGATTAACGAATACACTTGATAAGTAACTATAGAGTGCCTTTTTTCCGCGGAAAACTCCATGCTAAAAAAATGCTTTTCGGAAAATTATTTTTCAAAAAAATGATTATTATTTTTATTTGATGATATGTGACTGAAATACCTTATAATATTTGATCTCATTTGAAAAATAATTTCAATCTCATAATTTTATTTGAGACAAAAAATTATAAATTATAAAATTAAATCTTATTCTTGTTTTCTTGTCTTTTTTCCTTCTTCCTTCTTTGTCCGTAGCGACATCCTTCATCGCGACCAATCGTTGGCGGCATGGTCGAGCTCCAGGCTCACCAACCTCGACTCCTTGACCTTGCGAGAGCTCGGGCGTGCCAAGGTTTGGCGAGCTCGAGACTCGCAGGCTTACTGACCGACCAACCGAGTCAAGATCCGATGTGTGGCATAGGTAGAAGAACAAAGAAAAAGAAAGAAAGAAAAAATGAAATAAAATATCAAATATTGGATTTTTAAAAATTAAGAGAATTGATTTCAAAAAGTGTTTTCACTTGTTCAAATTGGAGAATTCACTTTTCTAATTTTGTGCATGAATTTTTTGTTGACTGGAAAGTGTTTCAGTTGACTAAGTCAATTTCAATGAACCGAGTGAAAGTTTAGAAAACTAATTTCGAAAAAAGACTCACTCAAACAAATGCACTATCTAATTTTTGAAAAACACTTTTTCTCAAACAAACGCACCTAAGACTCTGTTCATTTGGCGAAAGACAACTTCCATGAAAATATTTTTTGAATTTTTCATCTTTTGTTCATGGAAAATAGATGAGTCAACTAAAACATTTTCCACTCATAGAAAGAAAATACATTCAAAAGTGAGGAAAACGAGAGGAAATCATTTTCCCTTATCTTTCCTCCATCTATATCTTCACCTCCATTTCCTTTTTAAATACTTAAAAAAATCATTTTTTATAATTTTCATTATTCTGATCTCTTTCATTTTCTTTTTAATTTTTTTTTGTTCTTTTCTTTTGTTTTCCTTTTTTCCTTCTTCCTCATTTAAGTGCCGGCCTGTGGTGAGGCTCAACTTGCCTGAGGCCGATTGCCAACATCACCTTGGCCAGCAACAAATCGAAGAAGAAAGGAAAAGAAAAAAAATAAAGAATGAATTAACAAAATAAAAAAGAAACAATAAAAAAAATCATTAAAAGGAGAAGATGGAGGAAAATTAAATCCGATTTTTCATATCGAGCAACGATTTTTTCAGTTCATTTTCAAGTTTCAGTCGGCCATCGAAAAATATTATCATTTTCTCGAAAAATGACTTTCAAGAAAATATTTTTCATAATGACCCCATTTTTCTTTTTTCGCGAAACAGATGATGTTTAGATGAATTAAGGTCGATCCGTGAAGATTGATATAGTGAATGTGAATGATGAGGAAATTGTTATGAAGGAGATAACTTTGCTGCTTAAATACCGGTTGAAATTTGTCGCATTTTTAGCTAAGCCTTTTTTTTTTTCCATTTTTTTGACTTGCATCTACCACAAATTTATCTACCAATGGGATTTGTTCATAAAGTTGGATCTTTCATCATCTAATTCTTACTGTGCTGGCTGGCGCGAAGAGACCAGAATTGACGGCTCACTCTATATTTTTTAACTCCCTCTCGGCAAGCAACGATGAGCATCCTTCTCAAATCGCCACGACGAATGATTTCTTTGGAATCGTTTCCGCTTTGAGATCGTTTTTAAAATTCGTGTGGGAAGAGGAAATGAAGAGTAAAAATTTTTGAAGCCGGCTACAATTTCTCCCAGTATATTCCCTCCCTTCGGCTAAGAGTCACGGCTTCTGACTTAGAAATGTTTCGGAAAATGATATCCGTTGGAGCGGAAGCCGACCCACTTCGGCAAGTACATCGAGACATTACGCGATGCTATTCACAATATATCGAATTTAGCTCTCGGGATCGGTGGTATCAGAAGATTTACGGTTTAGGAATTATCTTCGACAGAAGGCTTGGAACTTAATCGGCGCGTGAGCCGTCCCACGTTGGATGAATTCTTAGGCAGTTGGATTTGAAGGCTCGCGTCTCTTTGGATCGTGAAAGAGCTCTCCCTCTTTTTAATGGGTTTGGTGAGAGACTAGGAGAGTCAAAGAGGAAAAGTGCAAAGGAAAAAAAAAAATAGAAGAGCCGCAAAAATTTAATGTTGGGGAGGGAGGGAGGGAGAGGGAGTTGGTGAGGAGAGTCAAAAAAGGACGACAGCAGCAGCAGCAGCAGCGCGCGCTTCCTCTTGGCGACTGCCGATTAAACAAGTGGGCAACCCAACAGGTCGGCGATTTATTCGTCACGTGACTGCCACTGCCCCGACAGTAGTGGTGGCAAAATAGGTTTAGAACTCACATTTGGCCCATATTTGATGGTGATGGGTCAAAAATGGGTTAGCTTAAGTACTTAAATGGGTCATAAATGGGTTGCTTAAAAACTTTATGGGTCATAAATGGGTTTCAAATGGGCCATAAATGGGTTAGCTAAGAAAACTATCTTAAGGCAATCATAAATAAGTTTTGTGAATATTTTTTTAAAAATCTAATTTTTTAATATTTTAATTATTTGTTTTTTATATAATTTTTTTCTTTTCTATTTTCTTTTTTCTCCTGCCTTGGCCGTCGCTCTACTTTGGCTGCCAATGGTCACCGCTGCCCACCTCCGGTCACCATCACCAACCACCACCCTCCGCCGCCGCCGGCCGTCGACCGCCGCCACAGTGCGTGTACGAGTCAATTAGTATTGAAGTATTTTAACTTAACTCGGCAAGATAAACCAGAATCGAGTACGAGTCAGCGTCGAAACCTGCCGGAGCACCTCCCTTCCCGAGCTCCGATTATGCCCCCTACGCCTTCAGAAGCGGCAGCCCGTGCGGGGAGAGCTACAGCTTCGGCGACGGAGGTGGCGAGCAGCAGTTTGAGGGGACGACGATGGCAGGAAGTAGGCAACGGTCAACAGTGGCGAGCAGATGTCGCAGGTGGCCGATTATAATAAAAAATTATTTTATAAAGAAAAAATTTAAATTTTTTCAGAAAAATTCAATTGCATGTTTTAGCAATATAATTTTTCTTAATAAATTATAAGAAATAAATATTTCATAATTTAGCTAAATATATAAGTATTTAAGTAATACGGGTCGGGTTAGGTATGGGTCGGGTATGGGTCGGGTCGGGTATGGGTCAATAAATTTGCATTGGATGAATATGAGTTAAAACGGGTTAAATGGGTCAATATGGGTCGGACCATATTCGACCCGACCCATACCCGACCCAACCCACCCATTTGACGCCTCTACCCGACAGCGACGCATCGCACGTGCCGGGAGCCCGGTTGTCCGATTGATGGGAATGTAGTTTCCCTTTGATGTTTTTTCATCTAAAAGAGAGGGAGGGAGATGTGGTGGTGGCAAATAACAATGGAGCGATGGAGGAGTAGTTCGGCGAATGCGGTCATGGAAAACGTGAAGACGAGAGAGTGGTGAGGAGTGAGTTTATTCGCCTAAATCCAATGAGAAATGAGCTCGGTATCGCCAACCGGCTTCTCGTATCGTTAAATTGGCGCGATATGAAATGGTTAACATATATCATAAGTTGCTCATAATTACGTGGATTAAGCTTTTATGTGAGCGTGGATCCAACTAGATTTGTTAACAGGTTTAGACTTAGGTTTCATCTTTACTATCTCTTGATGGCAAACTTCGTGGTTCGAAAAAAGAGACCATGGATGAAGTCGATAAAACAAGCATACGGACTTTTCCTTATGCCCAGTTAATCGAGATGAACGAATTTTCGAGTTCAGATCCGCAACGGTAATTTTTTTATTGGTCCATATGGGTAGCACATTTCGTGTACAATGTTTTTATCTTAAACACCATTGTAGATGTTAATAGAATTGATGGATATGATTCTTGGCCAAAAGACTTTGGTTTTGAATTTTATCAAGAATAGAACAATTAAATTCGCATGCAAAATTTGTTTTTGAGGGGAGGGTCTTGATCAGGAAAAAGGGTCATGGAAACATGTCCAAATCCACAATCCAATGTTTCACTTAATGACAAAGTCAACGCAAGCAGTGGCCAAAGCCAACTTTGATTGACTTGACTCGCATATGTCCAAGAAGTGGAATTTTTCTTTTTCTTTTTTTAAAAAAGGGTATATGCTTCTTAAATTTGTTCTTTCCCTTCACACTGACTTCCAAGTTGGCCGGCTACAACTTCCTCATGCATTTAGAATATGGCGTTGGAACGTCCGATAGCAGAAGGGTCAGTCGATAGGTCGAGGACACCACCACATATGTATAAACAGCGATAGAAATTTCAATCCAAAACTTAAAATTAATAGGCGAAAGAAGATCGCGTGTATATAAAAAGTATTTAAGTGCCACTATCGAGTGAATTAACTAGTGGGGGCGGACGGGCACGCGAAATAATCTAGGGCAGAACAAAAGCTTAAGCTTATAAGCAGATGGAGATATTTAATCTCCATTGTCAAACAGTGTGAGATATTTTAGCACCCCTATCGCTTGGATGCACAGATCAAAGGGGATGAAACTCGACTCTGATGCGATATTAGAAATGAGCATATAAATTCCGTATACTAGTGATGTGGGATACTTTGACGCCCCATCTCACTTGGAAGTTGGATCGGGAACTACGAGGTGGAATTCGATAAACCGAGGACCGCACATGCGAAAGCCGGAACATATATATCGCCATTGGTGTTCTTCCCGATCTCTGCACATTTCACCGCTCATCATGAAATTTCCTCTGCCCTTGCCATGCTCTAGCTTAGTAGTTTTCATCGCTCGTCCGGTGTTGAGCCCTAAGGTCGTATGTATGCAGATATGGCGATAAAAATTTCGTACATCAACGATGCGAGATACTTTGACATATGAACTTTCAATCAAATTAACATATCAAATCAAAGCTTATCAACGAATTAAATAAAAAGAATGCAGTTACGTGTCCCCTCTATAATTTGCAATTTTAGCATCGATCATCCAATTGAATTTTTTTGCGTGTGAAAGGTTGTGATTTCAAATTGACTTTTCATGATATTTTATGTAGCAATCAAAACAAGAAATTTGGGGTGGGGCATCCCAAGTCAAAGTGCTACCAACTTAATTATTAAATCAAAGAGTCACAGGTGCCTTTTGCTGACTTGACAACGACTAGTTCCTTCTTCAATGGAGTTTGGCAGGCAAATGCTTTTTAGCATTCTATGATAAAACAAAAGAAGTAATGAAAAAAGAAGAAGAATGAATGAAAATACCTTTCTAAATCCTCACATGAAAATGCTTGAAACATCTTTGATTGAGAAACCAAAAATGACACCGGAGAGGTTGGCCCATGAATTGCTTGTCACCTTATTGCACTCGACTCGACTCGACTCAAAGTTGTCACTCCGGAGCAGCTTGTCATTTAATAATAATACTGTATATATGTTATCGTACCAAAAGAAAACAAGCCCTATATTAAATGTCATCAACTTTTGGTGGAATTAGCATTCTTCAGGCGTCCCACGTGTCTACAATCACGTAATAAAGGGACGAAAAAATGGGACCAACAATATCAAGAATAAATATGGAGATTCGACCAATTAATCTATGCTTCGACGCTCTATCGAAACGGTTAAGTTTATTGTACTTATTGAACACATAACTTAAAAAAAAAAAAAAACCATGGAGAAATCACAAAAGATGGTATCCGTTTGTTTCTTCCATGTGCAACTACAAGTTATCTTTACTTTAAAAATGCCTAGCTCACCTATCAAATGATCAAAGCTATGAAAAAAGAAAGAAAAGAAAAAGAAGCAATCGACCCCATGCGGTGGGGGAAAACATTGACTACACACGATGATGGAAAACTACTTTGATTCCTCAACCAGCCTTTGATGACCAAGCGAATCATGCTTTGACAAATGAGTGAGTGTTGAGTAGACATTTTTTTTTTGGTTGAGTAGACACCCATACCTTAATTTTTTTTTTTTAAGGTAGGGTGATCCCCAACCTTAATATAGGGGGCCCACCCCATATCAAGAGTGGGGAGGTGGGTAAGTCACTTGCCTGCTTTTAAGGCAGGTGATCCCCACCCAGGCATTTGAGTGAGTGTCTATTATGATTTTTTTCACTTTTCTTTTTTCATAATTTCGTGTGTGTGCGCGCGCGTTTTTTTTTTTTTAGTTTGAGATAACTCCTAAGTCCTAACAACGATATGCTAACATGATTTCAACTACTTAGGTTTTGGGGAAAAAAACGAGACGGAGTTTCGTAATCATTTTCCATGTAATCCGTAACCGGTTTTATCAAGCAAAAAGACTGTAAGTACTGGTTAAAACAGTATGAACAGTGAACACACTCGATTCAGAAGGACTACGAAATATCGAACAAGTCTAGAGTTCTTCTTCTTCGTTTGACGAGGGATATCGCTTTATTGTGAGCCGATCCCGGGTCGGTAAAGTGTCGCCGCTGACTCGTGGGCCGCGTACGGTGTGAACCGAAACCCGAGTATTTGTCCAAACATGGGATGAATAAAATGCCAATATAAGCAGAATTCCCACAAAAAAAAAGAAGATGATTGGACGATATTTGGCTCATTTCTTTGATCTGCATAGAGTTTGGCACAAAAAAATGCTATGTTTCTACTATTTGTACCAATGTCTGGCAATGTGGAGAAATGTAGCTGTAGTATTATCATCACAAGGCTCTTTTTCCCTATTTTAGATCTTCTGCATCAGAGCCCCGTTCGTACTGTGTACAGGTCAAGTGAAAAAATTATATGTGGAGAAGCTATGCTTGGGGAAGAATACAATGACGTAACAGCAGTACGCTAAACAATGGAGATTTAACATGTCTTGTGGGGGCCGAGATCACTTCGGTTTCGGGCGCTCGCCAATCATATCATCTTCTCGAACTTCTCGAGCGTCCTCACACGTTGCATCGACCTTAAGAGCAATGCGAAAAATACTCCTGGATTCGCATGCAAGGTTTATTAAAAAAGAACCATTTAGCAACGTTAATGGTGGAAAGAAGAACATTTTCGTCTCAAATGTCAAAGAGAGTGTTAACGAATGATGAAGAACCTGCTCCGATGAATGAGCCGTTCGCGAAAATCTGACTGCCTTGGTTAGTGAGAGTGACTCCTAGGTTTAATAGCGTGCCTCCGAAGACGGTATACATGGTGGCCATCTGAAGTATCGTCGCTTTCCGAGCCGCTCTTTCGGACTGGACAAACCGAGAAGAAAACCAGTCATTTCCCAGACACTTGGGTTTCACTTGTGATAATGACGAAGGATCTCTTGGACCTCCTATGCCTAAACCAAAATCTTGCCAAGTACCCAATGCGAAACGTAACAAATCCATCGATGCGATGGTCGAAGTAGGAATAGTAAAATACCTCGAGCACCCGGACTCTGAGTTTTAAATCCCCCGACTCGAGTTGATTCACAATCTCCTCTATCCGCTGGACTCGGTAAGGCATGCTTACGGTGGAGGTTCTAACCTGAACGTGTGTACACGGTTGCTCTCAGTACAAATTCTCATCAAATAAGAAAAACACGTGGTTAGGAATTCATATCTAGATGGACTCAAAACCATACATCATCAGCTTGCTTCCTTATCTGCTGCACAAGTTGCGTGCCTGTCTGCTGTCGCTGCCTCATATCCAGAAGCTCCTGCAGGCACGTGTGCATGGTTATCATTTGGTGGCAGAAACGGGCTACTAATCATAAGGAACTACTAAGGAGAAAGCCATAAATTGGTTCCTGGGAAAGATAATGGTACCTGAGCATAAGGGGCGGCAATCTTTGCAAAGGAAAAATCGGGGTCGAGGGTGTAGCCGATACCTGCAATATGAATATGACAGTTATAGCACAACGCCCAAAGGTCAACTTCATCACATTTAGATATTGCCATCTCTTTTAAGACCGAAGGAAGACTTAAGTATTTTGACATATTTTGCTCTTATGGGCAAAAGAGGACATAGCTTGTCCATCAAGAATTCTCCAATAACCGGGGAAAAAGAAGGGCGTTCGAATTTGAATCATAGGAAGACATTTTACATCGTAGCAAGAAAAGAATGGATGACAGAGAGAGAGAGAACCTTCAAGAGTAGAAAATGCCCTCAAGACAAAGGTAAAGGTAGATGGAAATCGGAACGGCTGATCTTGGGCTATTGCAAACAAATCCTGCCATGTAATCGCCGTCACGAATCAGTTTCGTCTATATTCAGCCGTAAAATAATATTACTTCAATTTGGTTACCCTCGTGAAGAAAATGCGTAACTTTTATGCATACCTCCCCAATTGCAGCGAATGTCTGCTGTTGATCCGGTGTCTGGCTTAACAAGTTGTCCAAGAAAAACTTCACGGACCTCCTCACCTGAAGAACATTCAAGAATTGGTGACACAAAATCTCAGAGCAACACAGATCAAGAACAACAACCAATTCGTCGCCTTCCCAAGCAAAACACATGGCATACCGATGCCAAGTCTCCGGTTGGCTGAAGTGCTCCAAGATCAATAAGGCTCTGCATAACCTGTGCAATCACCGCTCGTGAGATTAACTTGATCAATGCAGCGTAACCAGTGAAGCTAATCCATTGCGGTTTTTTGGCATTACTGAGTTTGCATATGTTTGCGGTATCATGAGCATCTAATGAAAGATGGATAATTACGCTTTGGAAGCAGGCATAACGAGATTGTTGGCATTGATAAGTGATCTGGACAAACCTTTTTTGCATCTTTCTCATAGACAGCATAGAAAAGTTCAAGCAACCTTTCGCGGGTGAAAGATTTGATCTCCCCCATCATTCCAAAATCATAGTAGATGATCGCTTCATCCATGTCAATAGCGAGATTTCCAGGGTGGGGATCAGCATGAAAGAAACCAGTTTTAAGTATCTGCATCATTTTATTTCATGACATCATCCAGCTGTATGATAAAATCAACCAACAAAAACTGCCTATGGTTTTCACTATCAAGAACTGGACTTTAAATACCGGTTTTAGGGTTCTGTACCTGAATCAGATATGCTTCAATAGCACGTGAAGAAATGCGAGAGCGATCAAAACCACGTGAATCAAGCAGATTTAGCCGATCAATCTTAACACCTACAACAGTATAACCAAGATACATGAGCCAGAAGTGGCCATTCTGTTAATAGAGATGATATTGTCTTGAACTAAAATGAAAATTTGTGGTCTCAGTAAAGACCTGGTACATATTCCAAGGTCAACACCTTCAATGCGGTATAATCCCAGTAAACCAGCTGCAACAAAAAGAACAAGGAATCATTCTAAAGTAACGAGAAAAACAGAATAACAATGTCTGTGCTGTCTTAGCAAAATACATAGCTAAAGTAGTTCGTAGGTTGTAGAGGGAAAACCTACAGGCACTCGGACCCACTTAACATTGCGAAAATCCCGGCGGAATTTATCAGCATTCTTCCCTTCATTGATGTAATCTATCTCTTGATACAAAATCCTGAAATGAACGAAGATCTACCGTTCAACTCAAAAAAACAGTGCATAAATGAGAACTTGCTAGACGAAGAAAAGAAGCAAGAGCTCTGTCATCCTACTGAACAGCAGGTTGCTGAACATGGATGAGAAGAATAGCATATTTCGACCGCTTAAAATGAGAATGGTGCCAACAAATTGACAAATAAACAAATACCACTAAAATAAGAAAAGGAATGAAGTATATAGCAAAGGCACAAAGCAATGACAAAGTAGCATCTTGGTTTATTGAACTCACGTCGAACATTCTTCATAAATACCAATCCAGTCCCTTGTTGGACCCCCAAGAGTTTCACTTTTCTGAAAATATTCTGCAATGAGCTTCAAATTACCTGGCCAGGAAGAAGTCAGAGGCGTCAAAGAAATCATCAAAGCAATCTAACAAATAATTGCTCATAATGTTCACAATATTGTCCTATTAATGCCATATCAATACTGTTACCCAAAACTACTACATCCGAATGCTGAACTTCAAGGTAGTAAGAAGTTTCATGCAAGTGCGGAGCTATTACTTTAGCAGCTCAAAAGAAAAAGCGGCGAGCACCCTTGTCACCCTTGTCACTTTGGCAACTTAAATGCTGTCACATAAGCAAATGGCCCTGAGCGTGCTCAAGAAAGATAATTTATGGAACCGAGCATTAGATGAACATAAGCAAATTTATTTGCTGTATGGTTGAAGGTGAATGCAATGACCAGGGCGCAGGATGAAGTCTCTTCGGCTAATATCATGCATACATTCAGATAGCTGAATCCACGTCTAACAGCTCATTTATAACCCCCCGCATGTTGGGAACAACACTTGGTGATGCCCATAAGGGAAAGAAAGGAGAGGAATGAAGCATAAACATTGATGGTGCAAAATATTTTATCCAAAGCTGATCATTTGAAAAGAGTTCTCACTTACGCAAATCAATGTCGAAAAGCTTCCTCAAGCCTGGTCTTTGAACCTTTATTACTACTTTCTCTCCATTATGCAGTATAGCTCGATGTACCTAAATACAAGATCTCTCCAACGTCAAGGCAAGAATTTACTATGATGAGGATGTTGTCTACAGAACATGGAAAATCATGACGTTCCGCTGGTTCTAATCCTAATTGATAAAAATGTTTCTCTCTGTCATACAGGGAAGTAAACCAAATATCTAAAGACGTCCAAGGAACTAAGAAAGAGTTAGAAAATAAAAACGGATCAAACACCTGACCAAGACTAGCAGCAGCAATGGGTTGATCCTCAAACTCCTTAAAGATGACATCAACTGGAGCTCCCAGTTCTCTCTCGATGAACTCTCTAGCTTTCTTGGGTGAGAAGGCAGGAACTCTGTCCTGGATTGAAAAGAAGATTTGTTTCATATTGCAAATGTTATAGATGCAAAATGTTGTGTAATAGTAGGTCAACGTAGCGCCACCCGAAAAAATCCCAGGCAAAAGCAGGAGAGCAAGAGAACAAAGCCCTTCTTAAAAGCAATCATATCAGGATCAAGAACCACGACATACCTGCAACTTGGCAAGCTCATTCACAAATTCGCGTGGAAATAGGTCGGACCTCGTCGAAGATAACTGGCCAAGTTTAATGAAGGTTGGACCTAGCTGGAGCACACGCTCCCGCAGCCAGGAAGCAGTCTTCTGTCGCCTATTTTTCTGAGTCGCGAATGTCAATTAGCACCTCAAAATAGAAAATAGAAGTACCAACAGCTGTATCAAGCCATCCAAAACCCTTAAAACACACCTGCTTGTCTTCCGAAATCCCTCCCAAATAAGCCCATTTTGCATTGTCGAGCAAAACGCGGACACGCAGAGATAGAACAAAGGACCAAACATCTATGTTCCTCTGCCAGGAGCTATAGTTTTCATTGGCCCAACTGAATCCTTCATCTGACGGCAGAACCTTGAGCTCATCCACGGGTGGAAACTGTTCAGTGCCTCGAACTTTCGAAGTCTTGACAAGGGACAGGATAGGTTTCTTCTTTACTACGCTTGCCCCATTAAGAACTTGCTTCGAACCATTCACTATCTCTACTCTGTTACTCCCATTCGGGGGGGCGTTCCTCTTCATTACCTCACTAGCGGGCACCATCTTGACGGCTCTTCCATTGGTACCTAATCTAGCCGGAGAGTCCGTCTGTCTCATAATCACCTGAAACCTATAAACTCTGTTGCCACAGCTCACATTGCACACTTTTCTCTCGAGTTTCGTGATTTGATTCGATATGGAACTCGAAAAGCTTAGACCATCATTCGCTCTTCCTTGATTCATCAACTCCGTGCCCCGGCAACAACAGCTCTGAGAAGCCAGTATTGCCGCCATTTAGCAAAAATCAACGCCTGTAAAATTCGACAGGTGAGTCGGAAAGTAAAACACGTGATTGGAAAAGATGAAGACTGATTAAATTCGAGAGGCCATCAGGTGCAGTCAAGTTGCAATTTTGATCAAGAAGAGGCTATACAGCAATAAAGAAAGTCGAAGATACGGAATCGCAATCGGCAACACAATTGCAGAAAGCCCCCCCAAACATGAAAGAAAGTCGCCTTCCCCCCCAAGTTAAATCCTCGGAAACAAACAGACCAGATAAGAAAAGAACGCCAAGGAAAAAAGAAACAGAGGAATCATTACGTGGGTATGTCAAAAAGATTCAGATCCTCAATCCTGCTTCGACTTCAAGATCCGACCTTTGCAGTCAGATGATGAGCTCGGAGAGAGTGGGAGCGAGAACGAGATTGGTCTGGCCGTAATATAATAGTTCCAACTGGTTGGCGTGGCGTTGAAGAATGGCTCAACTCGGCGACTCCTTCCGATGGAGAAAGGAAGGAAGAAAAATGGGGTAGTGAGGGACAGAGTGGCGTGCCACGAGACGCACTGGCGTGCACTCTTTGCTCGGTCCGAACTCGAAACTCCGGAACACCAGAGCGTTTGTTCTCGTGGGGCTAATTCCCTTTTTTTCCTTCGCTTTATTCTTTTCTGGTATTCGGTTAACGACAAGTTCGATATTTGAGGAAATCGATATTGTTTCGTTCGTGACGATGCCCGTAGAATCTTTCATCGACCGCCATTCGCTTGATTGGCTCCCGTTTGCTGGTTCTTTTTTTTTTTCCTTTGAAGAAGAGAACTGTTGGGTTTTGCTTGGCGAGGATGCGAACGTGTCGCGGCCACTGTCACAAAAATAAAAAAATGGGGCCCCCCTCCCCGTCACGGTGCCGCCACATGGGTATGTGACCGCACCTCGAGAGGGACCCACCCGAACCCGGGCGCGCGAAGCGCATGCTAGCTAACTAGCGTGACTTGCTAGGATCAAGTTGACTATGGACAGTGAAAAAGGTGATCGTTTTTCATGTGCGACTCACGCAAATCCGCCAAATCCACTGAACGTGATTAATCCGGAATAGGATGAGTCGGGTTCGCAAAAGCAAAATTTTAATCAAAGATTGGCCTCTCCATCGAAATAGCCTAGAAACTTAGATGAATTCAATACAATGAAGTTCAATTTTCTGGTACTGTCTTTACCAATTTAATTCAAAATCACGTGAACATGCTCTAGTTGTCCTATCTCGCATAGATCTCTAACCACCTATTTTTTTTTTCGCAAATATTCGTTTGCGAGAATTTCGAGCTTCGGATTTGCCGGCTTTTAAGTTAAGAAATTAGTATGAGTGACCCTATGTATGGTTTAATTGACCTTCCCATCTTGGAAATAGGGAAAAAGAAAACAAAAGATTCTTTTCAAATCACTCGAGATCGCTCAACTCAGTACGAAATAAAGAATGCGTAAGGCAAAATATAAACCAGTCTTTTGTTTAGGATTTTATGACCACGGCTTATATCATGCCAAAACGGGACCTCGAGACCTAAATATTTAGTCGACTTCATGAGCCATTTTATCATCGCGCATTTGAAACACACACACACACATACGGACATGAAAAAATCAAAAATGACATCAGAAGTGTCGGAGTTTGTGTAGAGCGCTCACTTGGGTGTGCATATGCACACGCATGTGTTTCGGCATTCCGCGTTTGCCATGCCCATGTGAAGTTGGATGCTAAAGTTGGCAAGACAGCTACAATACTTTTTCCGCCTCGGCAAGATCCAAAACCCGTTTTGAATACCCGACGCGACCGCCCACGCCTGTGCATGTTAGCGTGCATCGTTTTCCAAGGAAAGCATGTGATGGAAACCATGGAGTAGTTGCATCTGCTGATCAAACTAAACATTAATTTTGTTACTTTCTAGACCACGTGGTGGATTAACATATTTTTTTCTTTTGCCAATTCCCAACATTTAAAAAAAAAATTATTTATTTGATCCCCCCAAAAAAAAAAATCACTAGTCACATGAATAAGTTACTAACCTCATGTAAAGTATTAGTCACCTATATTAAAACTAACTACTAATATTGCATAAAACATGAGCTATGTCCAAACTCATCGTCATTTTTTTTAAGTATCGGATTGTAAGAATCGATATAAAAAAAGTCAATTTTTTCATACGATGCATTATTAATCATGTAAACTAGCAATTATTGATAGATTGAAAGTCGGATTTCTCGTAGAAAGTTGCCAATCATGCGATAAATTGTCGGTTACACACGACGTACTTACAAGTCGCGCAAATTTCTGTTGGAAATCCTAGTAGAGCAAGGAGGGGTTAGAAGGGAATGGGACGACATATAATTAAATCGACATCCGTGGGATATGCGGAAACATGCATCTGGTGTGGGAAGGGGAATAGGGTCGTGAGATCGAACGGCCAATTGGGACCGGTTGCGAGCAAGAACGTGCAATCATGCCATCCTTAATAAGGATCTCCAGCATCTTTTCCCAATCGTTTTGCGAAATCTCTAGCCCTGTGCGGAACAACAGAGGGCTCGTGATATTACTCGTGTGTTATAATCTTATTTCACATGGTCGATCTTACTTGCTCGGTGCGGTTCAGAATATAATGCAAGCAAAAGCATACCACTTACCAGAAGAAGCGGTTTAATAAAAAATAGTTCGAAGGTTGTAAGGCCCATGCCCAATTTCAAAACCCGTGTCTTTCGAAGGACAGAAGGCCCAATAATAAACAGAGGGCCCATGACCAACGCCGTCCGACCGAGTCCCGAGCAGCACTCATGCCGTTAGAACACGCACCCGCCAACACAGTTACACAAGACAGTTTTTACTTGAAAAATCTCCTCGGCATGAGGAGAAGAAAATACCATCGGAGTGACGTCCATCCAAAATCTTCACTATCAACGAATTGGGTGAACAAAACAGTAACAACATCAAGAATCCCATTCTCTGCAGTACACGCGGAATTCGCAAGAGATCAGGGGTAGACCTCGCTAAAACACGGGTTCAATTCTACTTATGAAAAACTCGATGAATGAAGATCCAAATGAAAAATTCAAACTGATCAGATTCAAGAACAAATGTACTATAGAGAGGCCCACTCCATTGCAAACTGGTCTGCTTAAATTCACTTCCCCTGAACTGGGTTTTTTCACCTCCCTAAATCATTTTGAACCTCTTATGTACTAAACTCCATCTGCAAATTCCAAATATAGGGCGGCGCTATTTCCACTCATATTTTAACTAAGACACTCATCTTTTCAATCAATAGATTGAAATACCCTTCTCCCTCTTTAACTTATTCTTTCTTTTTTTACTAACCTAATCAACAAAACTGCCTTTATTTCTATTTTTCCTTTTAAATATCAAATTCACAATGTAAATGTCAAATTACACCCAATAAAATATCATTCTGTAATGCATCATACTATCACTTTTTCCAGAGAAGTTCGTTATTCTTAATTTATGATCTCATGCTTTTTAATTAGAAATGTTAGGAATTTCTAGTTATAACGGCTTATGAACACACAATTTTCTGTCTAGTTTTTATGAAAAAGTTTGAAGAAAATTTTAATTACAAAGTTGAAATTTAACATCCAATATAACCATCAAGCATATTTTGATCTCATAGGTAATTTTCAAATAGACTTGTAAGTTTATAAAATTACAAATTGCTTAGTTGTGTTTTTTTTAATCTTTTCACATTTTAATATGAATTGCAAGATGGGTTTGAAAATTTATTTACATATTATGCACTTTGAAACTCGCATAAGGTGATTCACTTGCTATGAGATTGAATTTACAATCGATATTAATTCCTTTGTTTATATCAAGAGTTGAATAGCATGAAATTTCATGTTTTTTCCATTATGTATTTATCCTTTATTAATACATATCTAAATAAAAATTTCTTCAACACTTTATTATGCTTTTTAATAAATTAATATTTTCTATTTTGCAATCAATTTTACTTTTCTGTTTTTTATCAAGATCGACTAAAAATAAAGATAGATTTGTTGGTTAGCCTGTTACAAAAAGAAACATTTAATTGAAGAAAGAGAATGGTATTTTAGTAAGTTAACTAGTAAAAATGAGTGTCTTAGCCAAAACGAGAGTGGAAATAGCGCCGCCCTAACTATATCATATATTTATTTTTTTTGTTGTCCTTTTTTATGGTCGCAGTTTTATTTTCCCAACAGAGTTTGATGGGGAAAATGATTATTTTTGTTCTGCATATTTCTATTTGAGAAGATAACTTTTCCTACATTCATATTATGCATGTATTCACCTCGAAAGTATTGATCATATTCTCAATATTATGACATGACGTACACATTCGCTTAGAATATGTTGCTTTTTGCATGTCTACTGCCCAACATTTTGGGAATAAAGACACCGACAACCGCTCATTCGTTACTTTTTTTTTTCGAATCACAAATGATTACAATTATCCACGTCAGCGCCGGCCGATTAAGTGGACTGAATTGTCATAAATGCCAATTTTTTTAACACTCTATTGACAAAAAAAAAAATTAGGGATCGAATTGGCATAATTATAATTGATTTATGATCCTTTTGGTGATTTTCTCCTAAACGAACTAAAAGAGTTGAACAACTGCGGACTATTTTTATCCTTTTGTTTATCGATCTCTACATAACGCGGTCGATTAGTGGCGGTCCGAAAATGAACAGGTGCCTCTCCTGAGAATGACATAATTTTTAAGTTTAGTTTGACTCTGCGTAGGTTTCACGAAGTTACCGGGAACAAAAAGAGGAAGATGACGGACATCTGCGATGGGAACATATCCTCTTCGCCACGCGTCGTCCTAGACTTCGACCGTCGTAGTCAACTGTTTGACTCCGCCCTGTACGCGCTCCTCCAATGAGCATTTTATCTACAAGTCCCGTCAAAATTCCAAACTTGAATCATTTTATTTTAGTCTCGGTCCCGGGATCGAAACTTCCAAGGGCTTTTACCATCACAAAATCAACACGCGTAAAAGGGAAGGCCAGGTAAATGAATGGACAACGCTGAATTCCCTTCTGTTTTCACGTACCTCGATCTCATTTCGTTTCATCATGCAAGGACAATTTTGTGGCCCCATGGTCATGTAAGGATAGTTCGTAGTTCTTGAGGAGTTGTAACCGCCTACGGATAGGGTGAATGTGCGATCATGGGGGCACACAATTGTGGAATCGCAGTTGTAATCGCATGCAGCACTTATTCGATTTTGCTATGACACCGGCCATGTTGGTTTTATCACTAAATGGATATGTTTGTTAGTCACTTACTATTGTGTCTCAATAGCTATATAACATGGCCATCGATAATCATTATCCAGAGTCATGTATCATTCTTACCATCGTCGATTCTTTTGTTGTAGAATCGTCAGTGACTATTGCATCACTCGTTGATAACTATATGGATCTCATCACCAAGCTCTCTATTCGACCAAATCGACTGGGTGTTGAACACAAAGAGTTGATATATTTTGGCGTAAATAACTATGCTATTTTATGTAATAATCCTGTAAAGCCTATAAATGAATATATGGTTAATATCACGAAAAATTTTAAATTGGTAAATTATCGATAAATTTACCATAAATTAACAGATAATAAATTTATCATAAGTATACCAATTTAAGGAATTTTTTGGTCATAAGTATACCAATTTAAGGATTTTTGGCAGTAAAAAATTTAGTTTCTGTTAAATTTTACCATTAAATTGCTCAGTTAAGAAACATGTGGCAGTTGGTGTATCAATTTGATATTTTTACCCTCCGTTTATCACAAGTATACTGATTTGCGATTTTTTGTGGCATAAATTCAATTTAGCGGAAATAATAGATGGTATATCTGTTATATGTGTATTAGTTTGTGGGTTTTTTATAATAATTTTTTTTTTGTGGTAAAGAAATTAATTTGAGTTTATGACATGTGTATCCCTTTAGGGTTTTTCGTGATATGGACCTATAAATATAACTCCAACATTTCGTACGTTTAGCGGGGTTAACAATAGCTTCCCATTATTCTTTTGTCGTTCTTGCCGTATACAAGGGAGAAAACCAATCGCCAATTGACAAGGACGACGACCAAAACATTTCAATTCTTGTTCTTTCGAGGTGAGTCTTCTCTGTACCCTGTCTCTGCAATTGAAAGTGTGTTGCCCTCACTGGCTTAGGCATTTCTGCATCTTCTTCGGTTCCGTGTCTGCGGAGGTTTGGAACCGGAGAACGAACGTTCCCTGCAAATCTTCGAAGACCAGATCACACGCCATTCCTTGGCATCAATTCATCTTCGCAGACCAGATTGCCTTTATATAGTTACCGTTTCTGTCTCATCTTTCACTCCGCTTCTCCTTTAGCCGTTGGAGCGATAAGAACACCCTGAAAAAACACTCATCTCCATCCTCTTGATGTTCGCGCTGAGGCTCAAAAGCATCAAGCTTTTCAACCCACTCCTCCTCGCGCACCAGATATCCGTACCCAGACCAGCCGTCCAAGGCCACTTTTTGAGTACTTTCCCTACTTACAAGCGAAAGGCATTAGTGGGTACGCGTGATTCGACGCACTGGTTTGCTGAAGTTTTCATTATTTAATCCATCGTCTGTGACGACGATAAAGATGCCCAAGTGCCGATCTTCTGTGTTTCTTTATCTGTTTGGGTTTTTGGACATTCGCAAATTTTTGTGTTGAAATATATAAATATCAAATTTAAACTTTTATAGCAATTGATAAGTGGTCTCATTAAAATTTTTATGTCTATATTTAATATTAGGCAAAAGATTAGACTAAACAGGGCAAGTAATCCAAAAAGTTTCTATTTTTCTTCGTGGGTGTCGCTGTCTTGATGCTCTTGAGTTTTGCGTCTCCATTGCGTCTCCATTGGATGAGTGATTTAGTAAAGGTTCGTGGCTGTTTCTGGACACATATAGCGAGAAACATTACAAGAGAATTCAAGGGGCAAGGAAACATCACCCAAGGGAGTGTTTAGGAGACGAGTTGACTTAGTAAACCGGAGTCTATTGAAGCCTTCCTCCTCCTCCTTTTTTAATGATAGTGTTCTGGGTATTAGCTATTAGGGTTTATTACTTTACTTTTGAGCTAGACAAGTCGTTTGCAACATAAATCAGTGGATGAATCGTGGCTTCATTTGTCCAGATTTAGCTCCTAGAGTGCCATTTCGCATCAGATACAAGTCCATCAGCGCATCATCAGCTCTGAGGCAAGGCATGGCTGAAAATGATGATGGTGGGATCCAGCAGATTCAACTGCTCGATGGGTCTCAGGATTCATATGGAGGAGTCACTGTGGAGATGAAGGAGCATATGGATGCTGATGTCTTTGCCCCTTTGCTCCGAGCTTCAATATCAAGCTGGACACAACTGGTGCTGAACCTGTGCTTCATCAGTCTTGTCAATTCTTTCTTCGATATGTAAGAATACCACTCTGTTCTACTGTATTTCTTATTATAGGGTATCTTTTGATTGCAGGGGAAGAAGGGTGTGTGGATCAAATTGCCTATTGAATATTCACATCTTGTTGACATTATAGTGAAGGTACATATAAATGTGTTTTCTTGACAAAGAATTAGTATTGGCCCCTTTGAGATTTACTTCACCTTGACAGCCCATACTTGTTAAATCGCTTTCTAGCAGAAAGTTTGATTGGTTGAGGTATGGAATAGACGGTTCATTGAAATATTGTCTGGTAATTTGGCAGGAAGGATTTAGGTACCATCATGCTGAACCGAATTACTTGATGCTTGTTCGCTGGCTTCCCGACACTACCGACACTATTCCTGTGAATGCTTCACATAGAGTGGGCGTTGGTGCTTTTGTCTTGAATGATAAAAGAGAGGTAACTTTCTGCCTGGCCATTGTCCCACTTCTTGCATTCGCCCTTTTAAGACTATCTAATAGGAAGATGCAAAAAGATAGAAATGTGACATTGGATTCGCTCATTCAGTTGTTCTTAGAAGTTTGGAGTCCCACCATACACTTCTCTCTACGACAGTAAGTAAGACTAGAGATGTGCAGTGCGTGAAATCAGCATGCTCGATAGGCATTCAATCCTTTAGAAGGATAGAGAGGACCATGCTAATTTCGCCTGGGCAGAAAACCTATGCATTCAACGTTCATTGGATTCGTATGCATACATGTACCCATTGTGGATGAGCAGAGACGTCGGATTTGTTTTCTTTTTCCTAACAGAACCAGTCTTTGGTGCCATGGCCTTGCTATTACTTATGGTTTGGCTAGGTTAGCTCTGTGACAAGCTGTTTAGTAATGTGACTTCAGGGCACATTAGCATTTGGAGTACGAGAAGATTTATCGTCTTAGCAACAATCAAATAATTTCTCTTGTTTTTCTTCTCTTAAGTGATTCAGCACGCGGACAACTGCCTTAGTTAGTGAAGAGATACAATGCAGTAAAGTTTTATGCTCACTATCGTTGTGCGCACACTTTCGCTCTGCCTTATCTTGTTTTCATCGTGATTCTAATGCAACCACACACTCAATGCTTCAAAGAATTTTAAAAGCACTCTCCCCTTTCTAGATACTTGTAGTCCAAGAGCTTGGTGGAAAGTTCCAAGGTACAGGGGTATGGAAACACCCCACTGGAGTTGTGAACGAGGTGAGTTTGTTTAAGAAATCAAGTGCTACATAAGAAGTATCAATATGTATTGCAATGGTTTGACTGTGACTCTATCTCCATAGGGTGAGGATATATGCGAAGCAGTTGTCAGGGAAGTAAAGGAAGAGACGGGAGTAAGTGATTTACTTCTATGTCGTGTAGAAAGCTGACTCTCTGAGGCATTTCACCTTGGGAATTCCAATTAAGCCTCATTCTTCTATGTTCTACAGGTAGACACTAAATTTGTCGAAGTCCTCTGTTTCAGGTAAAGAAGATCCTGTATTTCAGATTGTGGTGCATTAATAGTTTTGGTCCTCATTTAGATTTCTGTGTTTAGCCTTCTGATGTTCGATTTTGCTTTCGCTTTTCTCACATACTATCTCTTATGTTTGATCACAGGCAATGCCACAAATCATTCTTCACAAAGTCCGATTTGTTCTTTCTTTGCGTGCTTCATCCAGAATCATCTGCTATTGAGAAACAGAATTTAGAGATCGAGGCAGCCCGGGTAAATTGCACACTTGCATTTCTTCTTGATTTTGATTGAATTATAATTTAATCATTGCTTGGGCTGGTCTTGTACAACACGGGACGGTGTTCTTTAATCTTGCATTCTTGCTCATTTGTGCTAAACAACAAATCTAGTAAAACTTGATGTATAATTTCTTAAGCACATCAACAATGATTGACTTCACTGAATATCTGTTCCGATCCACCCATGTACTAGGGGTGTTGAAATGATGATTCCTTAGTTCTTTCTTTGGCCAAATTTATGAACTGAACTGGATGTTTGATTACAGTGGATGCCAATTGAGGAGTATGCAGCACAACCTTTCGTCGTTGGAAACAAGCAATTCAATTTCATGGCCAAGATATGCTTGGCGAAGGCTGACCATGGCTACCCCGGTTTCGCTGCTTTGGCCACAACTACGGGCAAGGGCAAAAGGACTTACATCTACTGCAATAACCCTGAAATTGTGGAGAACTTTGGAAGTTCTATGTAATTCCTGGGTTGTGAGGAAAATTCTTGCCTAGTCCCAGGTCCATCCTAACCTTTGACTTTGTAAGACCTACATGGTATGTAGGTCTTACAAAATCAAATGTTAGGATGGACTCGGTCCCGTGGACCTAGGACTAGGCAAGATTTTTCCGGTTGTGATGTTGCATGAACTTTTGCTTCTTGTGTTATGGATGCATAGAATAAATTGAACGAAACAGCTTCATATCATGTTATTGTGTAAGTAATTTGTCACATTCTGTCTACATAGTCTGGTTTGAAGTGATGGTTTTTATACGCGGAATCATTTCTACGATTTCTAAAGGTTTAAACTCAACCTGTGTAAATGATATTTTATGTGGCCGTGCATATGAAAAATTCCCTGGAACTTTAAATTCATCAAAGCTGTGATAGCCTTCTAATGTATGGACAATCACTTCACTGCCATCGCCCAGCCATGTTAAGAAGTGGCACTTCCCTTTTTGTTCTGGTGTGGTGCTTTGGAAGGGCATTAAAGCACGAAATGAGTAGACACAGAACTGCATCAGTGAGCAAAAAAATCTTATAGGTCGGTCGGTCGCCTTTAAAATGCCTGTACATTGACCATGCTCCATTGAAGAATAAGCTGCGAGGATTGATGGAAATGGAGAAGGAGAGCTCCCCAATAGGCAACTACCTGGTGTAATTCGTGAGAAAGGACTCATGCCCTCATTATTCTGAAGGGAAAATTACCAAAAAAAGTCATAAATCTATTGCAATTGTGTCGATTCAGTTCTAAACCTATTTTTTTGACCGATTTAGTCTTAAACCTTTTGTAATTGTGTCATTTCAGTCCATCCGGCGAACTTTGGCCAGCCGGCGCTGACGTGGACGCCGGCCGGCCATCGATTGAATATTTTAATATTATTCTTTTAAATTTTTTTAATTTTTTTTTCATAAATTTTATATTTTCCTTTTCTTTTTCCTTTTCCTTTTCCCTTCCCCTACCCTACCCTCCCCTGCCCCACCCCATGCCACCCTGGCCCACGCCACCCCACCTGCAGCCGGTCGCCGGAGGCTGAGACTCTTGAGGGAGCACCGAGAAACACCAGAGAGAGAGAGAGAGAGAGAGAGAGAGAGAGAGAGAGAGAGAGAGAGAGAGAGAGAGGGAATGAAAAAAAAAAAAAAAACAAACGTTTCCTTTCTCTTAGTTTTGGGTGAGGCATTCAAAGACGAATTCCGTCTTCAAGAAAAGAAAAAAAATCTAGAACAAGGAGTCTAGAGAGTGAACAAGAAAGAGAGGCACTGTCCTCCATGAACGTGTTTTCCTCGAACCCATAGCGGCATCATCTGAAGCAACAGACGGCAAGAACCTAGACAGCTTCCAATGAAATACTGAGCCACCACCAGCGGGCCACCCACGAGAACTAGTTCCACTTCCCACCAAGCCCCTTCGTAAAAGCAGGCGACTCGATCAAAGGAGAGAATAGAGAGCTTAGTGAGGCGAGCCTTCTTGAAAAGGCAGAATGGGCCAAAGAGAGGGCTGAGGCAGAGTGAGCTCGTGAAGCAGAGCTCGCTCTTGGAGGTCCTCAGAGTGGAAAAGAAGAGAAAAGCCCTCAGAGTGGAAAAGAAGAGAAAAGCCGCAGTGCTTGTTTCATTCGTGGTCGACGTCCAACCGAAAGTTCCTTGGCACCGCTGGGACAACGAACCAGACCCGAACTGCCACCAATTTCGCCCTGACAAGTCCGATTCGTCGCCTCCTTCGAATCCACCTCGTCCTTCCTTTCCCTCTTCAACGAGTCCTGCCTCGCTCAGTGTCGGCTCGCCGACCAGTCCCTATGCAAGCTCAATTTTGACAGATCTCCGCCTCCATCGCCAACCTCGAGAAGCTCACCCGGCCATGGCGGGACTCAACCTCGCCCGGCCATGGTGAGGGTTAATGACGGAGGGTAATCGATAACAGGAAAATAATTTCTCAAAATAATCTGTGTTTGATTGATGATAAGTGTCCGTTACAAGGGGATGACGTCCTTTACATAGATAAGACTCCTAAAGAAATATGATTGCAGAAGATAACATTAAAATAAATCTAATCTAATTTAATCAAACGGAATTGATATCAAATATCGCGATTATCTATATCGCTACAATTCTTAAAATAGAAAATACCTAAAAACTCTATCTAAAATAGTAATATTGCGTTTTTCCCAAAAATTATATAATAGTTGTCCTACATCATTTCTCCTCTTTCTCAGAAGAACTCGTCCTCGAGTTCGTGTGTCTGAATTTACTTCCTCCTGTACTTCTAGTGCCTCTTCATCTTCCGCTTTCTCTTCTAACATCTTTTCTGGAATTTGGACCACAACTCTGTATCACATCTTTTTGTGCAAAAGACATGATTCCCATGTGGTAGCAATAATCGAACAAGTTGAGTCCTCCTTAAGTTGTCGTCACTTGCTTCTCCATTAATTTCGCTGAATATCACATAGTGGCCGGGTTCCGTGTAACACCATTCTATCATATCATCGTGCTTCTGAAGTCCTTCAAGCTTAGCAACATAGACGCCTTTTGTTTCTTTCATGACATAATTTTCCAAGGCTATCTTAAATTCTTGTGCAGTATCTATGGTGCCAGAAATATTTGACACTGAGCTTAAATTCTATCCTTGGATGTCAAATTCACGAGCATGAGCGTTATTCAGTTGTTGAATCACCTCAGTCGAATCATCAACTCCAAATGGTTTCTCAAGCGTAGCTTCAGCCACTGGAACCATCTTGTCCTCATTGTGAAAGACCATCAGCGAAGAGTCTTCTGAAGCAAATATATTAAGTGAGTGATCCCCATAAAACTCACCAGCACTACCGACCTCGTTTGCAGATACAATTGGCAAACTAGATAGCTCAAGCCCACATTTAGCAATAGAAGTATCTGTTTCTAGGCTCTCCTTCACTTCTACATTATCAACAAGTTTCGATGTCTCGGAATTCCCATCATTATGCAGTTCATCATGCAAAAGTGCTGGTACAAATACAATTTCACACGCCCGATGAGTAATGTTAACATCAATTGCTATCGGCTCACCCATCGGTTTCTCCTCGGTTGCGGCGAAATCCCAATGCATCCGTACCGCCACTGGGAAACTTCGCCAAGGGCGACCCCACCACCCTTCGTTGACACATGTTCATAGTTGGGTGGAAGGAACCGTACGTTTAACATTCGTTTCATCCGTCTCCACGTTCGGATGGATGCTTTTTCTTGTCGGCATCGGGATATTTGCGTTTTCTCCCACCAAGCTAAAGCGTTGCTCCTCAACTTTTTCGCCACGAATTTTACTTGGTCTTCCTCATCGATCTCCATGGCTTCAAAGAACTCCTCAACCTCCCAGAGCCACTCTAGAAAGTCTTCGATATCCGAATTGCCATTGAAGGTAGAGATATCAACATTCAATTGATATTGTTCAGGATATCATCGGTATCCTACATATCGTCGACCTCCACGAACATGCTCATCCTGGAATCCACCATATCTGCAACCTCCTCGAATATGCACGTCATCTTTTCTTTATTGGCCAACCTCAAGATTCGAAAGAACTCAAAAGAAAAGAATTCTTTGAAAGAAAATGCTGTTCTCTGGCTAAAAAAGACCTAGATCGACACTTCCGAGAAATGATCAAGCTTTTCTACCAGCTTGGTTCTGATCCTAATCTCAAGTCAGTATTCCTGGCTTCCATCCCTAAAGAGATTAGTCAAGTTGTTGAGAAAGCCCTGAAGCTAAAAAACATGACCATCACAGATGCGACTTTTGGAGAAATCCAACAGTCTGTCCACCTTGCAATTGAAGAAATGTGCCACAGAAGAGAAGTCCTCAGAAGTTATCTTCGGGAGAATCGTTCTCTCGACAAGAATTGTGACAATCCTCATTGGAAGATCAAGTGCTCAAGAAATTGCAGTGAACCCTCTTGTGCTGGCAATAAGAAAAGCAAGCACTTCAAGAGGTTCTCCTTTGAGAGGTTCTCTTTTGGAAAACGAAGACCTAAGAAAGGCAAGTGAAAATTCCTTCGAAAAAAGAAGCGGCATCACTCTTCTGCTTTTGGTTTCAAGAAAAAGAAGAAATCCGATTGATGCTACATCTGTAGCAAGAAATGGCACTTTGCAAAAAACTGTCCCCAAGCAAAGCGCCAAGGAAGCTACATGATCCAAAAGATTTCCTCCACCACAGGGATCCCTTTGGATGACGAAGATATCGAGTCTGTCTTCTCTGTTGAAGATGAACCTTCACCCGACACACTATTTGCCCTCCAAACATACTTCTCAGACTCTGATGAATCCCCAGGTGATATCTTTGCATTATTCCCTGATACTATCTCCGACTCCTTCCATGTCCAACTCGTTTTCCACTCTCCATATATCCCCATCCAAATCCACAGCCCAGAAAATGACAAACCCATCCAAGTCATTGCTCTCACTGATACTGGCACAGCAGCATCACTCATGGATATAAAAGTACTCCCAGAAAAATTCTGGACGCCTTACACAAGGTATTTCCATTCTGTTTCCGGTGATACTTTTACCATAAAATTCCGCAGCAAAATCATCACCCTCCAAATCTTTCCAGGCTGTTCCATATCCACAAAAATCCTTGGTTGTAATTCCCCAGATAAAGACCTTATCATTGGTTGGGATGTTCTAGCCCAGTTATCCCAGCTAAGAATCAAACCCACTAGTTTACAGTTTGGTGACCAGTTTCGTGAGTATGTGGATATCCAGAGACTTTTCATTATTCATCCAGAAATCCTTGATCCAATTACCCAAAGTCTCTTATCCTGCTGTTCTGAATCTCATTCCCAGTTTATCCAAACATGTTCAAACCCACTTTGGAAAATTCTGACTTCTTTGTCAAACTTTCATTCAAGAAAAGTGAAGATGTTAATCCCACAAAAGCCAGTCATTCTGGTATGAATCCTGAACATCTTGCTCTTGCCCAGAAGGAATGCACTGACCTACTCTCACAAGGTCTCATTGAACCTTCTGATTCACGATGGGCTTGCGAAGCCTTTTATGTGAACAAGCGAGCAGAACAGAATCGTGGTAAGCTCAGATTGGTGATCAATCACTAGCCCTTGAACAAATTCCTTCAAGATGACAAATTCCCTTTGCCTCACAAAAACTCTTTGTTTGGTAGCCTAGCCCAGGCTAAGATCTATTCAAAGTTCGACCTGAAAGCAGATTTTTGACAAATTGGCATTCATCCTGATGATCGTCCTAAAACTGATTTTTTCATTCCAAACCAGCATTTTCAATGGACAGTTGTTCCCTTTGGTCTTAAAACAGCTCCATCCATTTTCCAAAAAGCCATGTGTAGAATTTTTCAGCCTATTCTCTCACATGCCCAGATTTACATTGATGATATTCTCCTCTACAGTCCTGATGAGGAATCTCATTATAAATTACTCTCCCAGTTCGTTGAAATTATCCAGAAACATGGAATCATGCTTTCCCAAAAGAAAATGATCCTTGCTCAAAAGGAAATTGAGTTCCTTGGTATGCATTTGAAAGAAGGCACCTACTGTCCAGGTCCTCACCTTGCAGAAGAACTCCAAAAATTTCCCTCTGAGAATTTGACAGTTAGCCAAATCCAGGCTTTCCTTGGAATTGTCAATTATCTCCGAGACTTTGTGCCAAAAATCTCTAAAGCACTCTATCATCTTCAGAGGATGTTGAAGAAAGATGCTCCTCCATGGAGACCAAAGCAGACACAAGCTGTAACTCATCTCAAAGAAATTTTGCAGCATCTTCATCCTTTGCAAATTCCTTCCACTGGTCAAAGAATTTTGCAAACAGATGTAAGTGATAAATATTGGGCAGCCATTCTCTTTGAAGAAATCAAAGGTAAGCGTTTCATTTGTGCTTACAAAAGTGGATGATTCACTCATGCAGAGATGCATTATCACTCCACTTTTAAAGAGATTCTCGCAGTCAAATACGGCATTAAGAAGTTTGATTACCACCTTATTGGGCATCACTTTTTGATCGAAATTGATATGTCTTCATTTCCCCAAATGCTCAATTTCAAGCAGAAACAGATTCCCCATCCACAATTGTTAAGGTGGGCCGAATGATTCTCGAAATATTCTTTTGATGCTAAACACATAGCAAGCAAGAAGAATGTCCTCGCAGATTTCCTGTCCAGACCTAAGCAGCTAGTTGAATCCATCAACATGTATATCCGCAGAAATCCATTGGATGCAAGAACATTTCGTACCACACCAATGCAAGATACACCATGGAATACTCTCACTTATCCTCTAGAAGTCCTCAGGCAAGTTGCAGAAAATAATTTCTGTGAGAATTTGAAGTATTACATGAATGAGTACCAAAACCGCATATTCAGCACTTATGGTGGATTAATGTTAGGACCACATGGTCTTAATCTTGATTATCCATTTATCCATGTTTTACAGTGGTCTCCTGATCAAGATTTTTCTGAAGATCTCAAATGGTTCTTTTGGTATTTTCTCAACGTATATGCTGTTGCCATTGAATTTCCCACAGACAAGATTGTTCGAGTCCTGTCCAGAGCACTCATGGGAGATTTCTTAAACCAAAAGGCTTTGACAGAAATGCTCACTTGGTTCCAGCCTTTAGCAGCATGGAAACAGCACTTCATCTTTCAGCGAAATTATGGAATAGCTGACCTAGAAAGACACACCACGGTCCTTTTTCACAGGCCTTGGGTTTTTTTTCAGCCCAACCGGAGATGTCCGAGAAAAAGCATTGTATTATGGCACTATTACATTCAAGCCCAATCTCCATCGACAAGTTTTTCGGATCTACACAACACTTCCTAAGTCCATCACACTGATGCAGTATGAGTATAGAGAACTCCAACGAGTCCTATGTCAAGAAAATCAAGAAATTGCTCCTGAAATTTGGCCATACCATCACATGAACTACTCGTGGGATAGGCCCAAAATGCACCCTCAGGTACTTCAAGCTCTTGAAAATTATAGAAGCAACCAACCAAGTTCTTCTATGGACACTAACACTCCTGACACTCAAGACCCTTGAGGAGGACATTTGTCACAAAACCCATACCCTACACCAGACATTGCATCCAGCACCCAGGACCAACCATCCAGCTCGTACACGTGGTCTCAGCTCCAACTATGGCCCCAGCCTCAGATGCCATCCAGTTCTAATCAAGGCTCTCGACAAGATCCACCAGACCCAGTCACCATGGAAGATATTTTGTTAGGCAAAAGACACGCGACAGAACAAGTAGATAGTCCCTCACTCACTGAAGACGAAGACCCAGACGTTGGACTGTCCCAGCTCGAAGAACAGTGGTACTGGAATAAATTCAAAAAGGACAAAGACGGCCTAGACAGCCCAGACAGCTCTGACTCTGACGACGCCAATTATCATCCAGACCCAGGCCAACGACGGCTTTGAACTACTCAGACTGACTTCGTGTGTGTAATAAAAGTCTGAGATGACTTTGTTTCGTCTGTTTAAGTCATCGTTTGGTAGACGATATGTCAGAATGTAAGTTGTTATCTAAAAGTTTTTATCAGGTGTCTAAGAAGTCTTTGATAAAAGCCAAGGAGTCATCACATATGTTAGAATAAGTCGCTGCAGCAGCAGAAGAAATTTACGAAAATTACTGTTCACGGCACTGTAGCAGTTACTGTTTGGCATTGTAGCAGTACTGTTCACTACTGTTCACCCGAAGACTTTTTTAGTTTTTCGTCGTGAATTCGTCTGTCATGTTGTCAGAAGTCCCTTTGTATGTTATTTGCCTATAAAAGGTCCCCGAAGGCATTGTAATCGGGGAGAACCCACCTTATGTGAAATATCAGTATGCTTTCCAAAATCATGAGTTTGTAAAGTTTACTTTCTTCTTCTTTCCCATAAGCATGATCTTTCGCATATCTGAATCCTCTTGTTGACTTAGTAGTACGATTGGTTTGGTTTAGTATGCTCTTCAACTTACCACTATGTGGAACCTGTTGAAACATAAATATCTGGCACCTTAAAGGTTGAGCTTCAAGAATGGGCTTGAGTGAGCAAACATGCAGTCCCCTTTTAAGGCCAAGAGCGCCGTGTTTGTGGGGATATCATACCTGCTCATCTCGCCCAGGCTTGTCTCCGCTTCCTTTCATGGCCTTGGCAGATCCCAACCTTCTCTCTACTTTGAAGGTCCAATTGCAGATCACTGGTGCTCCTCAAACCACATCAGCTATAATTGCTACTCTACACTACCAGATGGTGTACATAGTACAAAATCATGCCATTGATCTCAACCTACCCAGTGCAGATGATGCTTTGCTTATCTCTGTTGACAACGACCAGACTTCATGTATTCACATCCCTCGTCAACTTCCGAGAGATCAGCTTGTCAAACTCCTTCCTCACAGTTGGGTGACCAACTATGAAAAACTTCACCAAAATTCCCGACCTGTCCAGTCCTCTGAGCCATAGTTTACCAAGAAAATATATGGTACTGTCACCATTAAATTCACAAAAGAAAAGGAAGACACTTCTTCCTCTGTTTTTCCATCATTTCCTACCATCTTGTGCTTTACCCGGTGTCCAATTGAGTCTGTGAGTATGGAAGACCCAGATCCTAAAGCTCATATCCAATTCTTTGATGATTATGAACGACCCATCCATAATTACAAGGATCCTTCCGGACACTACTTTTGGGATGTTGACTGTTCTTGTTCCTCTTGTTTGAATCTAGATGATGAGGATGACAGATCGTCCTCCAGAAAGAAAAAGAAGAAGAAAGATTCCATTTACCAAAGGTACCTAGACGGTGATCCAACCGTGGGTCCTCTTGGTGAAGACGGCGGACGCTGGCAATATATGGTTGAGTATGGTTCTCCCAAACCTCCTCAAATTACTGCACCTCCACCAGCTTATCCCCTAGATGAACCAAAGCCGCCACCTCCACCACCAAAGAAACCCATCACTTCTCCATTCTACAAACCCATCCTCAAATGGGTAAAGAAAAACTCTTGTCCCATCAAACTCCCTCAGCCATACACTTGCAATCCTAAACCTAAACTACCTCCTATTTTACCTAGTATTTGCATGTTCCGACCAGAAGACTTCCCACCTTTACAGCCTGTCCCATCTGAAGAAAGCTCAGCCACTTTCAGATTCCCTCATGTTGAAAGTTTCTCTGATGCACAGCAGAAATACTTCCATTCTCCAAAGATCACAACTCCAAATGATGTTGATCTTCAAGGAAGACGGAAAGGCCCTACACCAGTTGTCGCGACCCGTCCGGAAGCGGACGCGGCTAATGGATTACCGATCATGGGTCTTGGATCGGCGCGAGCCCTCCCAGGCCCATACCAAATCGCGGCGGGAGTATTTTTCAGGAGGATTCGACGATAAGAGTCGATCGCTTTCGACCTTAGTGTGGTCGTGGTGGCATGTGCAACTTGTGCATGCATTTGGAGTCGCCACCGGTCTTTCTTGGAGGGTAGACCGGAAACCTTACTGATCGATTGGGAGAGATCGATCAGTTCTACGGAACCAGAGATTTTGGGTTCGGGGACTTGGTTACGCTGGTGTCGTTACCAACGCCCTTTCGGTACCTAACGCGAGTGATTTTCCTAACTAGGATTTCATGCAGGCGCAATTTTGGGTGAGGTAAGTCTGACTTTGCACATTAACCAGTTTAACATGCTCACGTAATCATAATAAATAAATAGATGTCAATCACATAAACATCTATCCTACGTGGTGATCATGGAATTATGATTTAATGGGTCTCGAGCCAATGAGACCACATTTAATCATTTTAATATTTTAATAACGGAGAGCCGCTCTTCGCTTCTTCTTGGTTTCTTGAACTCTTCAAGAATTGGGCCCCAAAGAGCTCGCCGACTTAAAAGGTTCCTCCACGTAATCCTCGTAGCATTTACATCAACAATTGACTATGCTAAAAATAAAGATTACATGAAAAATAAAAGGAGTACGCAGCCTCCATTTAATAATTACAACCCCAAATATATAAATAATCATCATACATTCATATATACATTAATCACATTGATTAGGGATTTTTCCATGATCACCACTCTTTCACGTAAGTAATAAATTCACAATTTAAAACTTAGGAAGGCACAATAAAAATTCTACGTTGAATCATATTCAGAATTTTTACGTAAAATAAGATAGCCATAAATTTTCGATTCAAAATTGATTTAGTCTCAATTTTTGCTACGTTGATTAATTTATCATATAAAATAATCAATCTCCATTAGCCATGTAAGACGAACAATTCGTTAATACATATTGGCCCATAGTATTGCAAAAATTGCAAAAAATCAATTAAATGCACGAAAACACCTAAGGATTGGCTCTGATACCACTGTTGGGATCCACGTAACACGTAGCGGAAATAAATAACAACCCATACATGTATCTCCAGAGGCGTACTTCGTGCATTTCAATCGAAAAAAATCACAAAGTCTCAAAGGGAGTAAATAGGTTACCTCTCGTAGCGTGCTTGAACGGAGGTGTCGGTTCGATGTTCTTCGATCTCAGCCTCCACAAGTGTTAGGCATCTAGTTCGGACGCACCACCAATTGACGAACGGGGAGACGACTAATAACTCCACAACAATTGTGCTAGCAATATGCGGAATCAATATTCCGAACTTAGTATATTTTGCTCACTCAAGATTATGAGAATATAGAGAGTGTTTGTGTTCTTCTCTCTAAGCTCTCAAAAATTTGCACACTCTACAAAATGTCTCTCTCCTTCAACCTCAAAACTCTTGCCATCCTTTTATAGCCAAAAATACCTTCCAATAAATTGTATTTAAAAATAGCACTAACAATTATAAATTCTATCTAAAAATAGCACTCACAAATAAATGACATTTAAAAATAGCACTAACAATAGCACTCACAATTTATAATACAAAAATGCTATTTAAAAATAGCACTAACAATTATAAATTCTATCTAATAATAGCACTCACAATTTATGATAAATAAATGCCATTTAAAAATAGCACTAACAATAGCACTCACAATTTATGATAAATAAATGCCATTTAAAAATAGCACTAACAATAGCACTCACAATTTATTGATAAATAAATGTCATTTAAAAATAGCACTAACAATAGCACTCACAATTTATAATACAAAAATGCTATTTAAAAATAGCACTAGCAATAGCACTCACAATACAAAAATGCTAAAAAAAGGCACTAACAAAGGTGTTAAAAATAATAACCATTATTATTATTACAAGAGTTAAAGAGGTTACCAAATAGTACAAATACGTATGACGTATAAATACGTATGACGTATAAATACATAGAGCATACGTATACATCCGTGAAACCGGGGACTAATTGAAAGAAAAATGTGTAATTAAGCCCTTTTGGTAAAAATTGATTAAATTGGAGGGCAAATTGACCTAATTGCACTTTAAGACTTTAGAATCCAATGTCATAGCTTATAAAAAGTGAGAATTGAAAACTAAAAGACTCGAAAAGGATTTTTTTTTTTTTTAGGCTCGGTTCGGGTTTATGTTTGTGAAGGAACATAGTGACCCGAGCCGAATTTTTGAGATTTAAAGTGACACACTTGAAGAGGAAATTAAAACAAAATTATCGAATATTTTTGGGTATTTTTCTGACCACGAATGGTATTTTTCTGATTTTTTTGGGTATTTTTATAAACTCGAAAAATATTAAAAATACCGAAAAATATTTTTTGTTCAAAATTGGTTCCTAAGGCTAAACCAAGGCTTCCAAAGTTGATTTTGTGATTTTATGACATTTTTTGATATTTTTAATTAATTTTAAAGAATAAAAATCACAATAATAAATGGTAAAAAATCAGGTGTCAACAGCTGCCCCTCTTTGAGAGGAATCTCGTTAGAGGTTTCTCTCAAAGATAAGGTGGCACCTGATTCCTAACCGACTCAACTGGGAAAATGAGAGAAGAAATGTTATGACATCGGATCCTTAAGGCTATTGATAAAAGCTCAAATCAATCCCCGATTTGCTCTAACAATTTGAACATGGGCCGGAGTGAGAGAGGCTTACCTGAAGCTCACCTGTCGGATGCTGCCGATTGCGACGACTTTCAAGAAGATACCTAGGACTCGTTTCAGAAAATCCTAGGGAGATTAAGTTCTGACCTGTATGGTAGGTCATACCATTATGGAATTCCTAACTGGTAGGAACCTAAGGAAGGCGCATACAACACTTTAGGATTTGCCAAGGATTTTGATCCGTATGGTGGATCGGACCTTTGTGTTGATTCTTACGGCGGTACTTACCAATGAGTTGACCCTTATAGCGGTATCTACCATTAATTTGACCCTTCAGGCGGTTTCTACCATAAGCTGACCCTTCAGGCGGTTTCTACCTTGAGTTGACCCTTCAGGAGGCGGTTTCTACCTTGAGTTGACCCTTCAGGCGGTTTCTACCATGAGTTGACCCTTCAGGCGGTTTTTACCTTTGGTTGACCCTTCAGGCGGTTTTTACCATTCATTTGACCCTTCAGGCGGTTTCTACCTTGAGTTGACCCTTCAGGCGGTTTCTACCATTGATTGACCCTTTAGGCGGTTTCTACCATGAGTTGACCCTTCAGGCGGTTTCTACCTTGAGTTGACCCTTCAGGCGATTTCTACCATTCATTTGACCCTTCAGGCGGTTTCTACCTTGGTTTGACCCTTCAGGCGGTATCTACCTTGATTTGATCTGAAAAGGGGTCTCATGACGAGGGTTCTCCACGTCCGATGAGACTGTCTGATTTTTGAAAAGGGGTCTCATGACGAGGGTTCTCCACGTCCGATGAGACTGTCTAAATTTTGAAAGGGGTCTCATGACGAGGGTTCTCCATGTCCGGTGAGACTGCCTGAATGAAAAGGGGTCTCATGACGAGGGTTCTCCACGTCCGATGAGACTGCCTAAATTTGAAAAAGGGGTCTCATGACGAGGGTTCTCCACGTCCGATGAGACTGTTTGATATTTTGAAAATGGGTCCTGGGACGAGGGTCCTCCACGTCTGATAGAACTTTTTCTTTTAAAAGGGTTTTTCTTCCCCCTTTTTTTTGGAGACCCCGAAGTTTGTCGGGAATTCAGTTTTTTTTTTTGAAGCAGTGAAAGATTTTATTTTGACAAAACTTCACTTGAGTCTGTTGAAGCGACATTCTGGGAGCTGGGTTCTCCAGGTATCCTGCAGAAGTTTGAGCCTGAAAGATTTTTCTTCACCAAGAAAACGTTAGTAATCTTTGGGAAGACCACGGCTGTCCATTTGACAAAAACCGTATGACTTAAGTTTTAATCGTGAAATGTGCATTTTGATGCTGGAGGTTATCCAAAGCATTCTTGCAACATGAAAATGTGATTACAAATCCCTTACACGGAAAATCTAGATCAACAGTTTGAAAATTCCAAAAAGAGTTTGTTCAAAACATCAATCGGAATATTTCTCGACAAGAAGGTCTTCTCACCTGTTTTGAGATAGTGGTTTTTATAGGGGATGCACTCAATTCCCTACTAACCTGTGCCTAGGTTTTAGGCTCATTCGCAGCGCATACATTTTGATCGGTCGGGAGGTCTTCCACGGGACCGTAATGTTGGGCTCGGATATTGGTTTTCAAGGGGGACCCGCTTTGGAGTCGAGGCCATTGAACGAAAGTTTTCACCATCTGCTCCGGGTTTACAAGTCAAGAACCCTGCAAAATGAGAAAGAAATAGTCTTGCTCGTACCTCTTCGAGCTAAGCTATATGTTAACCCAAGTGTCTTAGTCAGAGAAGACTGTTTCGGGGTTGTAACATTGGTAGGATTGGGGACCGAAACAGGCTTAATTTTGGCCCAGAATTTATGAGGGGTTTGACATTGGTGATCATTGCTGATTTGCCACCTGTCTTTTCTCTTTTTGCATCTTTAGCCTTTGAGGCGCGCAACCTATCTTGCGGTGTGCACCAGCTCTTTAGAGAGCGTCTCTTGTTGCATTCAGAGACTGACTCTCTCTATGTCTTTGTTCTGTGCTTGATAGCATTTGGAGAACAGTCTTTTTTATCTGACTCCTTTAGGAATTTTCTCTTTTCCCATCCAAGTTTCACTGTGGATCAAGCAAACAGCTTGCACGAGCATCGGCCTTGCTTTTACTAGGCACTTTGCTTTTTCTTGATGCCGGGGATTTTTTCATTTTCATTTTTGAGATCCCACTTTTTCTCATCTTCATGGGATCATGTTAGACATATGGTCTAAACATGCTTTAAATATCAGTCCGGGAATTCTCTTCGTAATCCCTGAGTCTTGAACTCTTCCATTTTTGAAGTGGTGTGGCATCCGTCTTGGAATGATCACCAATGGGTTCATGAAATGAATTTGCAGGCTCAAGTTGGCTGTGCAAAGGATTCGGTGTGTGTGATAAAGAATGAATGCTTCTCGTCATCCTATGGCACTTGAATTACCATATAAACAACACACAAAGATTAATGTTAGTCCGAGCAAGAAAATTTCTAACCATTTTCTCCTGACGCTGCTGGACTTACTTCTTTTTTGCCCCGATGTGGGGTCGTTCTTGACAGGGTTAAGAATGAAAACCGCCGTTCGAAGGGGTTGTCAATGTTCACCTGTAGTGTTTGGGGGATATGAAACGAATGCCTCCGTCATCCCAATCCAAGTAATTGCTGCGAATGATCCCTACTTCCGTAGGTCCAGATTTTGCTATCTGATCCGCTTCACTCCTCTCTCAAGTGTGTACAGGACGTGTTTGGATTTAGGCTTTGCCTCTCGTTTTTCGAGGAAACGTTCTTTTGAAAGTTTTGAACAACTTTTGATTGGAAAAATCTCTTTCTTTTTCTCCAAAAATTTTACCCATCAAGGGGATTTTATGATGCACCATGCACGTTCTTATTCATGTTCAGACAACCTCCTGTTTCAAAACATGAATGCCAATAAAATTTGAATTCTATGTCTTTTCTAGACATTAGATTCCGAAAGCTTTTCTTTTCTTCTCTATTTTTGTTTTCAACATCTTCAATGGATTGGGGAGAGGGATACTTACCTGTCCCCCGCGGCTGGAGATCCCTGAAAATGCAGAGAAAACATGTTATTGTACGTTCACGAATTTTTCAAAAATTTAGAACGATACATCTTACCCTTGGTCGTGTACTCCAACGGGTAATTCATGGGGTATGAAAACCTGTTTTGCCTTGATGGCGATCCCCTGTCAAAGACGGGAATTAGGCGTCAGTTTGCGTTCCAAAATTCAAGGCAAATTGGAACGATACAGCCTTATTCTTGTTTTGTGTTTCCATTTGAGCACAAATGCGCGGCTTGCAGAAATTGGCCATCTATATTGTGGCCCTGATTCCTCAGTTTGGTTGGCGATAAATCCTTATCGAGGATTTGCCATAGAGGAGATCCATTTGTGATTTTGGACGCATTCCAGCGCCGCTCTTCATAGTTCCTTTTATTCAAGAAAAATGAAATTTTTATCAGAATGCATGTCAAAGCATGAAGTGTGGAAGCGATACTTTTTACCATCCACTAGGTATTATGATCAAAGACCATCTTCTGGAATCTTGACTTCTAAGGCCAATGATTCAATTCGCCTCCCTGTTAGCACGCTCTTTTCATTTGAGGCTTTCGGCGCCAACGACTTCCTGCAAAATGAGTAAAAACTCATGTTAGGCATGTGGTCTTCGAAGACCAAATTGGAACGATACAAGGTTACCGTTCACCCAAATTCGTATCTTGGGGTTTGATTCTGATGCGGACGACTCTGTTATTGCGTCCATTGACTTTGTCAGAGGAGAAACGTCCTGCGTACAAATCATTCACTTGCCCCAGTTAGGCATGGTTTTGCTGTTTGTCATCTCTGGATTCGATGACCCTAGTCTGATGCGCTTTCATGGGGGATCATGAGAGTTTGCCCCCGGTTTGGCTCCTCAAAGCAAATGGGGGGAACCTGCTCCCATTGATTTTTGCAGATTCTGATCATCCATCTCGATTGTCAGAGTCCTTGATCAATTTTATCTGTCTCAAGACAGCTTGATATTCTTGGGAATCGTCATGTGGCGGTTTGGTGATTCTCTCGATCACAGTCGCCATTTGAGGTATTTGATGTTCCCTGTTTGTTATTTGAAAGCATTACATCCTGCGTCCTCTGCTCTTGATCATCATCTGAGAGGAAAAAGAAAGGAAGTATTATTCCCATATCAAGAAAACAATCATTTTGGAACGATACGTCCTTTTACACTTGATTTGCATTCCGTTTTGCTGTTGCATATTGATATGCACAACATCTATCAAATTCCTCCATCCGTGCTTGAAGGTATTTGCAACGCCTACGGTTCATTTGCCCCAGCTGGGCGACGTCTGTTTTGTCATTTGAATGCATGAGCTTTTGGGTGCATTGTCTCTTTTATCACCTAAGATAAAAAAAAATGGAGAAAAACTTATCCCCAGATCTGATTAAAAATCAATTAGGAACGATACGTCCTTTCACCAAACGAGTGGCTCTGCGGCCAAATGTATTTTGCACTAAAGGGACGAATTCCACTATGCTCCACGGGTTTGGGGAATTTGCCCCCATTTTCGATAGAAATGAGCCTTATCAAGATGTATACAATACAAATAGATCCCTAATACAATCAATCTAAGGGACGAGATAGAGAGGATCTCAGCAAAATTAATCTTATACAAGAGAACTAAGAATGTCAAATCAATCAAAGGAATGTGGTCCGAACACTTGGAGATGCCACAGTTCCAGTCTTCGAGATTGACTCCAGGATCACCAATTTTTTTTTTAGGTGGTTTTAGATATACCAACCATCTAAAGACATGCACATGAGACAAGTGAGGATAAAACTTCTAAAAATCCAAGGATTTGGCACCTAAGGTCAAAGTTCCCACCTCGAGTTCTAGAAAGAGCCGATTCCATTGCACAACTATCGTTGCATTGAGACTCGATCCATAGTTCGAAGTGAGCGGAATTGAAAAGTGGATTACCCCATGTTTTTCCTCACGGAGATTCCATTTTCAATTCCTTCTATTGTTTTCCTATAGACGGCGCCCGAGGTTTTAGGCGCGGTTGTGTGTGTTTTCGGTATCGTGCTAAAGCGATAAACATGCATTTTATTTAACAATCACCGCTTCAATATAAAACATACACACAATCATTCATTTCTACGCCAACCTGCATAAGACAATGTTAATCACAGACTACCCCCCTTATCGCTCCAATCTGCAAAAACATATAACACCTATCATAAGCGGACTTACCTCACCTTCAAGAGCGCCTGCATGGTTAGAAAAATCACTCAGCGTTTTAATTACGGCCTAAGTCCACTTGAGGTCTAGAACCATTGGTTCTAGAACAAAGTTCCCCAGCGGAGTCGCCAGCTGTCGCGACCCGTCCGGAAGCGGACGCGGCTAATGGATTACCGATCACGGGTCTTGGATCGGCGCGAGCCCTCCCAGGCCCATACCAAATCGCGGCGGGAGTATTTTTCAGGAGGATTCGACGATAAGAGTCGATCGCTTTCGACCTTAGTGTGGTCGTGGTGGCATGTGCAACTTGTGCATGCATTTGGAGTCGCCACCGGTCTTTCTTGGAGGGTAGACCGGAAACCTTACTGATCGATTGGGAGAGATCGATCAGTTCTACGGAACCAGAGATTTTGGGTTCGGGGACTTGGTTACGCTGGTGTCGTTACCAACGCCCTTTCGGTACCTAACGCGAGTGATTTTCCTAACTAGGATTTCATGCAGGCGCAATTTTGGGTGAGGTAAGTCTGACTTTGCACATTAACCAGTTTAACATGCTCACGTAATCATAATAAATAAATAGATGTCAATCACATAAACATCTATCCTACGTGGTGATCATGGAATTATGATTTAATGAGTCTCGAGCCAATGAGACCACATTTAATCATTTTAATATTTTAATAACGGAGAGCCGCTCTTCGCTTCTTCTTGGTTTCTTGAACTCTTCAAGAATTGGGCCCCAAAGAGCTCGCCGACTTAAAAGGTTCCTCCACGTAATCCTCGTAGCATTTACATCAACAATTGACTATGCTAAAAATAAAGATTACATGAAAAATAAAAGGAGTACGCAGCCTCCATTTAATAATTACAACCCCAAATATATAAATAATCATCATACATTCATATATACATTAATCACATTGATTAGGGATTTTTCCATGATCACCACTCTTTCACGTAAGTAATAAATTCACAATTTAAAACTTAGGAAGGCACAATAAAAATTCTACGTTGAATCATATTCAGAATTTTTACGTAAAATAAGATAGCCATAAATTTTCGATTCAAAATTGATTTAGTCTCAATTTTTGCTACGTTGATTAATTTATCATATAAAATAATCAATCTCCATTAGCCATGTAAGACGAACAATTCGTTAATACATATTGGCCCATAGTATTGCAAAAATTGCAAAAAATCAATTAAATGCACGAAAACACCTAAGGATTGGCTCTGATACCACTGTTGGGATCCACGTAACACGTAGCGGAAATAAATAACAACCCATTGTTGACACCTGAGTTTTTACCATTTATTATTGTGATTTTTATTCTTTAAAATTAATTAAAAATATAAAAAAAGGTCATAAAATCACAAAATCAACTTTGGAAGCTTTGGTTTAACCTTAGGAACCAATTTTGAACAAAAAATATTTTTCGGTATTTTTAATATTTTTCGAGTTTATTTAATTATAAAAATACCCAAAAAATCAAAAAAATACCATTCGTGGTCAGAAAAATACCCAAAAATATTTGATAATTTTGTTTTAATTTTCTCTTCAAGTGTGTCACTTTAAATCTCAAAAATTCGGCTCGGGTCACTATGTTCCTTCACAAACATAAACCAGAACCGAGCCTAAAAAAAATCATTTTCGAGTCTTTTAGTTTTCAATTCTCACTTTTTATAAGCTATGACATTGGATTCTAAAGTCTTAAAGTGCAATTAGGTCAATTTGCCCTCCAATTTAATCAATTTTTACCAAAATGGCTTAATTGCACATTTTTCTTTCAATTAGTCCCCGGTTTCACGGATGTATATGTATGCTCTACGTATTTATACGTCATACGTATTTATACGTTATGCATATTTGTACTGTTTGGTAACCTCTTTAACTCTTGTAATAATAATAATGGTTATTATTTTTAACACCTTTGTTAGTGCCTTTTTTTTAGCATTTTTGTATTGTGAGTGCTATTGTTAGTGTTATTTTTAAATAGCATTTTTGTATTATAAATTGTGAGTGCTATTGTTAGTGCTATTTTTAAATGACATTTATTTATCATAAATTGTGAGTGCTATTGTTAGTGCTATTTTTAAATGACATTTATTTATCATAAATTGTGAGTGCTATTATTAGATAGAATTTATAATTGTTAGTGCTATTTTTAAATAGCATTTTTGTATTATAAATTGTGAGTGCTATTGTTAGTGCTATTTTTAAATAGCATTTTTGTATTATAAATTGTGAGTGCTATTGTTAGTGCTATTTTTAAATGTCATTTATTTGTGAGTGCTATTATTAGATAGAATTTATAATTGTTAGTGCTATTTTTAAATAGCATTTTTGTATTATAAATTGTGAGTGCTATTGTTAGTGCTATTTTTAAATAGCATTTTTGTATTATAAATTGTGAGTGCTATTGTTAGTGCTATTTTTAAATGTCATTTATTTGTGAGTGCTATTTTTAGATATAATTTATAATTGTTAGTGCTATTTTTAAATACAATTTATTGGAAGGTATTTTTGGCTATAAAAGGATGGCAAGAGTTTTGAGGTTGGAAGGGGAGAGACATTTTGTAGAGTGTGCAAATTTTTGAGAGCTTAGAGAGAAGAACACAAACACTCTCTATATTCTCATAATCTTGAGTGAGCAAAATATACTAAGTTCAGAATATTGATTCCGCATATTGATAGCACAATTGTTGTGGAGTTATTAGTCGTCTCCCCGTTTCGTCAATTGGTGGTGCGTCCGAACTAGATGCGTAACACTTGTGGAGGCTGAGATCGAAGAACATCGAACCGACACCTCCGTTCAAGCACGCTACGAGAGGTAATCCATTTACTCCCTTTGAGGCTTTGTGATTTTTTTCGATTGAAATGCACGAAGTACGCCTCTGGAGATACATGTATGGGTTGTTATTTATTTCCGCTACGTGTTACGTGGATCCCAACAGTGGTATCAGAGCCGATCCTTAGGTGTTTTCGTGCATTTAATTGATTTTTTGCAATTTTTGCAATACTATGGCCAATATGTATTAACGAATTGTTCGTCTTACATGGTTAATGGAGGTTGATTATTTTATATGATAAATTAATCAACATAGCAAAAATTGAGACTAAATCAATTTTGAATCGAAAATTTATGGCTATCTTATTTTACGTAAAAATTCTGAATATGATTCAATGTAGAATTTTTATTGTGCCTTCCTAAGTTTTAAATTGTGAATTTATTACTTACGTGGAAGGGTGGTGATCATGGAAAAATCCCTAATCAATGTGATTGATGTATGTATGAATGTATGGTGATTATTTATATATTTGGGGTTGTAATTATTAAATGGAGGCTGCGTACTCCTTTTATTTTTCATGTAATCTTTATTTTTAGCATAGTCAATTGTTGATGTAAATGCTACGAGGATTACGTGGAGGAGCCTTTTAAGTCGGCGAGCTCTTTGGGGCCCGATTCTTGAAGAGTTCAAGAAACCAAGAAGAAGAGAAGAGCGGCTCTCCGTTATTAAAATATTAAAATGATTAAATGTGGTCTCATTGGCTCGAGACCCATTAAATCATAATTCCATGATCACCACGTAGGATAGATGTTTATGTGATTGACATCTATTTTTTTTTTTTATGATTACGTGAGCATGTTAAACTGGTTAATGTGCAAAGTCAGACTTACCTCACCCAAAATTGCGCCTGCATGAAATCCTAGTTAGGGAAAATCACTCGCGTTAGGTACCGAAAGGGCGTTGGTAATGACATCAACGTAACCAAGTCCCCGAACCCAAAATCTCTGGTTCCGCAGAATTGATCGATCTCTCCCAATCGGTCAATAAGGTTTCCGGTCTACCCTCCAAGAAAGACCGGTGGCGACTCCAAATGCATGCACAAGTTGCACATGCCACCACGACCACACTAAGGTCGAAAGCGATCGACTGTTATCGTCAAATCCCTTTGAAAAATACTCCCGCCGCGATTTGGTATGGGCTTGGGAGGGCCCGCGCCGATCCAAAGCCCGCGATCCGCACCCTTGTGCAGGGGAAGGCCCGCGATCGGTAATCCATTAGCCGCGTCCGCTTTCGGACGGGTCGCGACAGCTGGCGACTCCGCTGGGGACTTTGTTCTAGAACCTATGGTTTTAGACCCCAAGTGGACTTAGGCCGTAATTAAAACGCTGAGTGACGTTTCTAACCCTGCAGGCGCTCTTGAAGGTGAGGTAAGTCCGCTCATGATAGGTGTTATATGTTTTTGCAGATTGGAGAAATAAGGGGTGTAGTCCGTGATTAACATTGTCTTATGCAGGTTGGCGTAGGAATGTATGTTTTGTGGATGATTTGAAGCGCTGATTGATAAACTGTTGTGCATGACTTGCATTGTGGTGTTCACGACACATAGACACACACAACCGCGCCTAAAACCCCGGGCGCCCCTATAGGAAAACAATAGAAGGAACTGAAAATGGAATCTCCATGAGGAAAAACATGGGGTAATCCACTTTTCAATTCCGCTCACTTCGAACTATGGATCGAGTCCCAATGCAACGATAGCTGTGCAATGGAATCGGCTCTTTCTAGAACTCGAGGTGGGAACCTTAACCTTAGGTGTCAAACCCTCTGATTTTTAGAAGTTTACTATCACTTGTTTCATGCGCATGTCTTTGGGCGGTTGGTACACCTAAAACCGCACACAAGTCGACGAGTTGGGTTGGTAAGACTCTCTATCCCCCCAAATCTATCAATGTTCATATATTACATAGGCATTTCATTTATTACATTCTGGTGATTAGATTAAATGCCATTTCGAGGATAGAAATGTGCGTTTGTCCCTAACGTCTTTGATAGAAGACGAGGAGGGTGATATCCCACGACGAACACCGAGTGTGCGATAAGGAGCATACTATGGACATTATTGAGGTATCATCCAATGAAGATGACGAGTTGGGGCAAGTGATCCTGAAGGCACAGATCAAAACTGGGGCATCCTTAAACGTTAGGATCACATTCCTTTATGTCATTTTCCATTACTAGTCCTCTTGTATAGGGTTTATTTTTATCGAGGCTTTTTCTATCCCACCCCTTAGAGTGATTGTATTAGGGATCTATTGGTGTATACATTCAGATGGAACTTGGTTGTATTTCTTTTGACGGGTCATGGGAATGTGATAGTGGCATTTTCTCTAATCATCCGAATACTCCCAAGTCAAGTTTATAATTCCTTTAGAGGAAATTAAAATTGGAAGTCTTACACGACCTTTTGGTCGTATAGAGTAGTCCAATCTCAATTTCTCTAGAAGGAATTATACACTTGAATTGTTTCGTGCATGTTTTACGTCGCTGGTAATCCACGATAATTGATCGAGAATATCGATGTTGTTTTGAATTTAATGACAAGATAGATGTCCAAATTACTCTCGTTCTTAACAAAACGGCCTTGATTTGGATGCCGTATCTTCAATTAAATTTAAAACACGTTATTATGCCTCGCACTTTTGAGTAATTCGTTCCTCTCGAAATTGATCAAAGGCGATTATTGTGAATTACATTCCTTTCAATAGTATGCTTTCTTTCGAGGAATATTGATAAAAACTTTTCACGCAAGATTAAAACCCTTGTAAAAGTTCTTGTCCTTATTAATCACGAGCAAGCATAAGATTGAAAGGGGTCTATGCTTTCTTTTTCAGATTATTCCTTCTGATTCTGTCTTTTTATTTGCAGGTAAAAAATAGGTAATAGAGAGAAATATTTTCCTGGATAAGTCTGAGGCTATTCTTTCATCTGATCATGAGCGAGTTATAAAATCCATATTTGCTCGACTTATTGATATTATGGTTCGGCTCACCTAAGTTGAAGATGTTCGAACGCTCGAAGAAAGGAACCATGCAGAAGTTAAAACACACACGAGAACTTTCATTTATTTTGCTCAGCGGAGGGTTTTCAGAAGCAGGTCATACAATTCGGGGTGGAAAAGTAAAGCCAAAGTAAGCCCTAATTAACGACACAAAGGAGCCCAACTGACCCTCCATGTTGTTAATGCTCTGCTCATACTCCCAGCTCCGCATGTTGTGGTCGGCAAGCCTGAGGAGAAGACTTCTGCATTCTCCCTTAACTTCGGCGACCTTGGCCTCGTGTTCTTCGGTGACTACTTCCAGGTCCCGAACCAGTCCATTCCCGCGAGCTATGTCCTCGGTTATCTTGTCGAGCCGTTCTTCCTGCCAGTCGCTCTGAAGCCTCAACAGGACGTTGCGGCGGTCATGCTCGCCGGTGGTCAGGGATATGGCCAATTGATCCACCAGATTTCTCCTCTCGCGAAGCAACGTCGCGACCCGCTCATTAGCAAACTCGACGGCCTTTTTGTAACTATCAACCAGATAGTTGGTCAGCACCAAATGATCAGATCGATCCTCATAACGAGCCCGCAAGACGCGAGCCACCAGAACCTCCCGACTAGCAACACGATAGGCCTCTAAGGAGTGTGCAAAGAGAGTCGGGAAAGTTCTATATTCCCTCCCCAGTGTAGTACCTTCGAGAGAAGTGGTATCAAGGTCCTCGAGCAGGACACAGATTGCATCCTCGGTTGCAGAATGATCGGTTATGTGCGCGTAACCGCGACCCAGTAGGTTATAAAGCTTTTCCCACTGGGCCAAGACATCAGTTGAAAAAGTGCGTACGGGAGAGGAGGCCATTTGCGTTGGGTTGGCTTGAGAATAAGACGAGTTTAACAGAGAGATTAGAAGGAAGAAGCTGATTATGCGAGAACGTTAACCTTTCATACATTAATTCCTCATTTTATAGCAACTCGAGGATGATGAAGGGTCTCAGTAATAATGCTGGTGGAGCCCAGTTAGGGGGTAAAGCAGGAGGTCCCCTCACGAGAACCATTGGATTCGTTTCGGTCCGCGATTTCCGGCTCATCAATTAAAAGATGTAAAAGATTTGTCGGGATCACCATTATTAGAGTTAGGTGGGAGGAAAGCGCAACTATCGAAGAGAGCCCTAACAGGGTTTGGCAGTCCCATCACGTTGAAAAGCTAAGCGAGAAATTCAAGGTCTTGAGGGGGAACGTTTGCCTAATGATGCTTGAAGAGCGTCTCCTGAACATGCAGAGTCACTCGAAGAAAACTTTATAGGGAGTGAGCATACAGGAGAGAGTGGAGAACTCTGAGTGGGCAAGAACCAATCAAACATTTCTCAATCCAACATATTTAAGAGGTTACTGTCAGCTGCTAGAGGCGACTGACTCAAAAATCTCAGAAATTGAACCACAGAGGGATCTCGAAGATTCCAAGATCAAGTCTAACGCCAAAACCATGGAGCCCAACACTTCTGGCAACGGAAATCAAGATCACGGCGACGACGACAACGACATCCACAATGCTCAACTCGGGAAAAGAAGACGTCCTCACCAATACTCTCAGGAGGAAACCCAAATGCTGGAAACCCTTTTCAGTAAAAGCCATTACATGAAAAAGAAGTGGAGAATTGAATTGAGCCGGGAGTTGGGGATTAATCAGTCGAGGATCCAGTTTTGGTTTCAAAATAGGAGATCCAAATCGAGGGCTCAACGCAAACGTCAGGTGGTCGAGATTTTAAAGGAAGAAAACCAAAAGCTGCGAACAGAAAACATGAGGTATGAAAAAGCTCTCAATATTACCGTTTGCCCTCATTGCGATAACCTCGTCGCCCTCGGTAAGATGTTCCCCGATAAGCCTCACGCGATGATTGAAGACGTTCATTTACCACCTTACTCCCTCGGGGCATCTCCTGCTCAACCAGATTTTGCCGGAGTCACGCATGAGCAGGATGATCCTACGAAGGTGATACAAATGCCTCCTGGGGGATGGGATTTGCATCGCTTTGATTGGAGTTATAGTTTCAAGGAGCTGGATGTTACCGCCGACCAGCTCAAAGCATATCAGCCTCATGCACAACAATTTTCGATAGGGTCGGGTCCTGCTGGAGATGAGTTAATCAGTCGTCAAGCCATCGATGCGATTTTGGGCCACGATAAGAGGAGGTTCGCTTGGCCCCCTGAACTGCATTCCAGATTCCTAGACGTGGTTCACCAAATGGGGATCGACTCAGCAACTCCGACGCGCATATTTAAGGCCATGAATGTACCGGGGCTTAGTAAGGAGCTGGTCAGGAATCACCTTGCTGCCTACAGAAAGCTATTAAAACAACGTCGAGCGGAGCTAAACCGGGAGGAATCCGTCTCGAGCCCAAAAGCTAGAGGCGACCGCCATTGTAATGCTCAGGCATCAAGAGATACCCGGCCAAATCTAAGCATCAATCAAGCTAGCAACCCGACCACCGGCAAACTGAAAGCTGATCAGAATGTCCTCCCAGGACATTTCAACACTTCTCAAGAGCGCGTGTCACAAGTACAGCGAGTGCGCACTCCTCCATTCGAGCAACAGTCGGCTGGTGCTCTGCCTGCCGCTGGTCAACCCACGACAGACGATTTCTTCGATGAGGGGCTCGATGCCTTGTTCAATCAGTGGGAAGCTGGCATGCTTGGACAGCCATGATCTAGCACCTAGCTCGGGGCACGATGGGTCGGTCACTACGAACACCCATAGGAAGAAGAGCATGTTCACGAGTGGATCACTCTTTTTATCCATTGTAAAGTTCCTATGGGAACATTTTTCTTTAATGGCTATAGTTAATTATGTATGAAAACCAACGCTATCGACGAACATCGTCATGCTCAGTTGTGATGATCCCTTGTTAGATTAAGTCTGAAACCAGAGACGGTCTTTAAAATTTTGAGTGGCTACGAACTCATTCCTCACCAAGCGCCCGGGATGCTGAAATGAAGAGTAACAGCAAGCACAGGGAAAATGCCACTTTCGTTTGAACGATGAAAAGGGGTTGAGAGAAGATCATAGCGTTAATTCCCATGGAGCTAAATGAATTAAACAGAGTCATTAATTGCGGGTCCACCGCTGCTCCCCACGTTCTCGGGCCTAGCAAATCATAAAAGGCGCCGAAAGATTGTAGACCCACCACTTTGAAGACTGAACTAGGGGACGAGCGCATTACTCGATGAAATCGAATCAATGCAAGTGAGTTTGTGATCCTATCACGAGGAAAAAGAAAGGGGAATACAGACGATGAGTAATTGCAGGATCTCGGGAGGAGCGCTTGCTTGCTGGTCTTCATATGCAGCCTGAAGGATGGTTCCAGGACACGCACAATCACTTGAGAAAATTTCTAGAGTGAGCAAACACGTAAGAGCGAATTGAGAAAGCTGAGTGAACTAGATCAGCCCGAGATACCCCGATCCATCATGTTTAAAAGTTATTCGCATCTGCTAGAAACGCCCGACCTGGACATTTCTGAGCACGAACTGCTGGGAGACTTTGAAGATCCTGGAGCTGAATCCTGCCCGAAGGCCATAGAGACTGACTCCTCCAGCGATGAAATTCTAGGTTTCAGCTACGAAGAAGGAGTATACAATGATGACAGGAGTCGGAAAAGGAAGCAACTACAACGCCACACTCCAGGCCAAATCCGAGAGCTCGAAGCTTTCTTCAATGAATGCCCCACTCCAAGCAGACAACAGAAAATGGAGTTGAGCCGAAAGATAGGATTGGAGCTTTCGAAGGTCAAGTTTTGGTTCGCCAACAAACGAACCCGGGTGAAACAGCAATACGCAGACCATGAGTTACTGGTCCTGAAGGAGGAGAATGAGAAGCTTCAAGCTGAAAGCGCGAGATATAAGGAAGCTCTGACCAAGGCCACATGCCTTAATTGTGGTAATCCTGTTGTCCTCGGCGAGGTGTTCCTCGATGAACCATCCCTGTTGACGAATAACGCTCAGCTGTTACCGTATTCTCCACAGCATTTTCCGACACAGCCAGATACCGCCGGAGATCTGCATGAGCAAGTCAACACCATAGGATCAACACCAACATCCTCTGAGAAATGGGATATGAATCATCACAGGGGGAATTCTCTTAATGACGAACTCGCTGTCGCAGCCAGCCAATCCAAAGTCGGTGAGTCCCTCCCTGGACAACTTTTGAAACGACTAGATCCCGTAGAGAATAGCTACCGAAGTATTGACGATATTTTGGGTGATAAGAGAACAAGGTTTTACTGGACCTATGAGCTTCACACCAAATTTGTTGATGCAATTCGAGAGCTGGGAGTTGATTCGGCTAGCCCACTACGCATACTCGAGATTATGAATGTGCCGGGGCTCTCTAGAATTAACGTTGAGTCTCACCTCAAGTACTATAGGAGATTGCTAAGGGATGGAAGGATAGCGTTAAACCATCATAAAGCCAGTTGGAGCTCAAGTGCTGGGCAGAGTTACAACCATGATGATTGGAGAGCCAAGAGCACCCAACCGTGTTTCAGCAATGACGGGATTAGCAGTCGTGTCAGCGACTCCTCTAACCCAAATCAGAATGCTCCGCCGAGCTATCTCAATACTCCTCAGGAGTATATGCCACAGTTCCAGCACATAGAGATTCCTCAGTTTGAGCGCGAATCAGTCATTAATGCTGTCCTTGAAGTGGATCTGGCATTGGTAGAGAGTGCACATATGAACCTGCCGGTCATTGGAGGAAGTTCCAATTCGAGGGGTCAAATTGCTCACGGCGAGAGCAAAGAGAGGAATCCCTCGCCTGCAGTCGACGACACCCAATCTGGGCACCAAGGGCTAGAAAGAACAGGTGATCTCCTTGATGAGGAGCTGGACACTTGGATCAATACTTTTCAGGAATGTATGTCTCAACCCCAACAGGGCAATGATGAAGGTTCCAGCTCAAAAACTCCAATCCCTCACAACGAAGGCAATGAAAGAAATCTGCCCCCAACAATCGTTGATACCCAACTTGAACATCAATGGCTCGAAGACCCGAGCAATTTCCTTGGCGATGAGTTCAATCTTTGGCTCGATCAATTTGGAGCCGGAGGACCATCGCAGTGGTGACGCGAGGCCGGTGATCAAACGTCTGATGCAAGGCATGGCTACTCGATGAAAAATGCTTCGAGAAAAGGGGTTGAATAATCCTATTGCATATGTTGTTGATCGCACTGTAAGGTTCCCACGGGAACATCTTTCATTAATATCTAGAACTAATTGCGCGTGAGTGTCAACATCACCCTTTGAGCATCTTCAAGCCGAAGGCCGTGGATTAATCACTTAATCCGTGGAGCAAGTTCCATGAACCATAATTATCACCCGCTGAGCATAATGGGATCTACCCCTTCAACACGAAATACGTTTGGCCGCGAAGCCACCTATTTGGTAAAACGATGTATCGTTCCTAAACGATCTTCTATCGCATACCAAAGTAATGTCTCATTTCTTTCCCTTCTCAGGTGATAAACGTGGATAAATCACTCAAGGAGCCATCTGTTCAAATAACAAAACAGACGTTGCCCAACCGGGGGCAGCTGAACCATTGATATTGCAAATATTCCAAGCATGGATAAGCGGATTTGATAGACGTGGTTCATATCAATACGCGACGTCAGAACGGGATGAGAACCAAGAGTAAAGTTGTATCGTCCCAATTTGTCTTCAATTTGGGAATATGAGTTAACACTTGTTATTTATCCTTGATAGGGACTCACCATCAAGGAGGACAGATTGTCACAACCTGTGTGCACTCGCAGGGGCACACGACCAAGGGTAAGATGTATCGTTCTAATTTTTTGAAAAATTCACGAACATACAATAACATGTTTCTTCTGCATTTTCAGGGATTTTCGGCCACGGGGGACAGGTAAGTATCATTTTCCCCAATCCATTGAAGGTGTTAAATAAAAAGAAAAGCTTTCAGAATCTAATGTCTAGAAAAGACATAGAATTCAAACTTCATTGGCATTCATGTCTTAAAACAGGAGGTTATCTGAACATGAATAAGAACATGCATGGTGCATCATAAAATCCCCTTGACGGGTAAAATTTTTGGAGAAAATGAAAGAGATTTTTTCCAATCAAAAGTTCAAGACTTTTAAAAGGACGTTTTCTCAAAAGAAAAGAGGCAAAGCCTAGTCCAAACACGTCCTACACACACTGGAGAGAAGTGGAGCGGATCAGATAGCAAAATCTGGACCTACGGAAGTAGGGATTATTCGCAACGATTACATGGGTTGGGATGACGGAGGCATTCGTTTCATATCCCTCAAACACTACAGGTGACCGTTGATAAACCCTTTGAACGACGGTTTTCATTCTTAACCCTGTCAAGAACCACCCCACATCGGGGCAAAATGGAGGTGAGTCCAGCGGCATCAGGAGAAAATGGTCAGAAATTTTCTTGCTCGGACTAACATTAATCTTTGTGTGTTGTTTATATGGTAATCCAAGTGCCATAGGATGACGAGAAGCATTCATTTCTCTATCCCACACACCATATCCTTTGCACAGCCAAGTTGAAACTGCAAATTCATTTCATAAACCCCTGTTGGTGATCATGGGATGTTTCAAGATGGAAACTGCATCACTCCAAGAACGGAAGAAATCAAGAGATGGGATTTATAGAAAAATCTCATATCGGCGTTTAAATGTGCTATGATTCAAGTTGTATATCTAGCACAATTTTCTGAACATCGTAGTTCCAAAGGAAAAGAAAAGGCGGGATTTCAACAAAGAAAAAATCCCCAGCATCAAGAAAAAGCAAAGTGCATGGTAAAAGCAAGGCCGATGCTCGTGAAAACTGTTTGATTGATCCCCAATAAAGCCTAGTTGGGAAGAGAGAAAAACCCATAAAGAATTCAGATCAAGAAGACTGCTCCCCAAATGATGTCAGCCGTGGTGCAAAAACACGGACAGAATTGTCAATCTCTCAATACCACAAGAGACGTTCTCTAAAGGACTTGTGCACACCTCAAAAGCGGTTGCACACCTCAAAAATGAAGATGAAGAATGGAAAAGACATGTGACAAGTTTGCAATGATCACCAATGTCAATCCCCTCATAAATTCTGGGCCAAAAACAAGCCTTTTTTCGGTCCCCAATCCTACCAACATCATAACCCTGAAACAGTCTTCTCTGACTAAGACACTTGGGTTAACATATAGCTTAGCTCGAAGAAGTACGAGCAAGAATATTTCTTTCTCATTTTGCAGGGTTCTTGACTTGTAAACCCGGAGCAGATGGTGAAAACTTTCATTCAATGACCTTGACTCAAAAGTGAGTCCCCCTTGAAGACCAATATCCAAGCCCAACATTACGGTCCCGTGGAAGACCTCCCGACCGATCAAAATGTATGCGCTGCGAATGAGCCTAAAACCTAGGCACAGGTTAGTAGGGAATTGAGTGCATCCCCTATAAAAACCACTATCTCAAAATAGGTGAGAAGACCTCATTGTCGAGAAATATTCCAGTTGGTGTTTTGAACAAACTCTTTTTGGAATTTTCAAACTGTTGGTCCAGATTTTCCGTGCAAGGGATTTGTGATCACATTTGCATGTTGCAAGAATGCTTTGGATAACCTCCAGCATCAAAATGCACATTTCACGATTAAAACTTAAGTCATACGGTTTTTGTCAAATGGACAGCCGTGGTCTTCCCAAAGATTACTAACGTTTTCTGGGTGAAGAAAAATCTTTCAGGTTTGAACTTTCTGCAGGATACCTGGAGAACACAGCTCCCAGAATGTCGCCTCAACAGAATCAAATGAAGCTTTGTCAAAATAAAATCTTTCTCTGCTTCAAAACTGAATTCCCGGCAAATTTCGGGATCTTTCAAAAAAAGGTGTGAGGATAGAACCCTTTTTCAAAAGAAGTCAACAAACTGTCCCAACAGACGTGGAGAACCCTCGTCCTAGGACACCCTTTTCAAAAATATCAAGGAAATCTCAACGGACGTGGAGAACCCTCGTCATGAGACCCCTTTTCAAATAAAAACAAAGGTAGATACCGCCTGAAGGGTCAAACAATGGTAGAAACCGCCTGAAGGGTCAAAACAAAGGTAGAAACCGCCTGAAGGGTCAAATCAAAGGTAGATACCGCCTGAAGGGTCAAATGAAGGTAGATACCGCCTGAAGGGTCAACTCAAAGGTAGATACCGCTTGAAGGGTCAACACAAGGTAGATACCGCCTGAAGGGTCAACACATGGTAGATACCGCCTGAAGGGTCAACACAAGGTAGAAACCGCCTGAAGGGTCAAATCAAAGGTAGAAACCGCCTGAAGGGTCAAATCAAAGGTAGAAACCGCCTGAAGGGTCAAACCAAGGTAGAAACCGCCTGAGGGATCACATATGGTAGAAACCGCCATAAGGGTCAATTCATTGGTAGAAACCGCCATAAGGGTCAACTCATTGATAAATATCGCAGTAAGGATCAACACAAAGGTCTGATCCACCATACGGATCAAAATCCTTGGCAAATCCCAAAGCGTGGGATGCGCCTTCCTTAGGTTCCTACAAGTTAGGAATCCCATCATGGTATGACCTACCATACAGGTCAGAGCTTAATCTCCCTAGGATATTCTGAATGACGAGTCCTAGGCATCTTCTTGAAAGTCGTCGCAACCGGCAGCATCCGACAGGTGAGCTTCAGGTAAGCCTCTCTCACTCCGGCCCATGTTCAAATGGTTAGAGCAAACCGGGGATTGATTTGAGCTTTTATTAATAGGCTTAAGGATCCGATGTCATAACATTTCTTCTCTCATTTTCCCAGTTGAGTCGGTTAGGAATCAGGTGCCACCTTATCTTTGAGAGAAACCTCTAACGAGATTCCTCTCAAAGAGGGGCAGCTGTTGACACCTGAGTTTTTACCATTTATTATTGTGATTTTTATTCTTTAAAATTAATTAAAAATATAAAAAAAGGTCATAAAATCACAAAATCAACTTTGGAAGCTTTGGTTTAACCTTAGGAACCAATTTTGAACAAAAAATATTTTTCGGTATTTTTAATATTTTTCGAGTTTATTTAATTATAAAAATACCCAAAAAATCAAAAAAATACCATTCGTGGTCAGAAAAATACCCAAAAATATTTGATAATTTTGTTTTAATTTTCTCTTCAAGTGTGTCACTTTAAATCTCAAAAATTCGGCTCGGGTCACTATGTTCCTTCACAAACATAAACCAGAACCGAGCCTAAAAAAAATCATTTTCGAGTCTTTTAGTTTTCAATTCTCACTTTTTATAAGCTATGACATTGGATTCTAAAGTCTTAAAGTGCAATTAGGTCAATTTGCCCTCCAATTTAATCAATTTTTACCAAAATGGCTTAATTGCACATTTTTCTTTCAATTAGTCCCCGGTTTCACGGATGTATATGTATGCTCTACGTATTTATACGTCATACGTATTTATACGTTATGCATATTTGTACTGTTTGGTAACCTCTTTAACTCTTGTAATAATAATAATGGTTATTATTTTTAACACCTTTGTTAGTGCCTTTTTTTTAGCATTTTTGTATTGTGAGTGCTATTGTTAGTGTTATTTTTAAATAGCATTTTTGTATTATAAATTGTGAGTGCTATTGTTAGTGCTATTTTTAAATGACATTTATTTATCATAAATTGTGAGTGCTATTGTTAGTGCTATTTTTAAATGACATTTATTTATCATAAATTGTGAGTGCTATTATTAGATAGAATTTATAATTGTTAGTGCTATTTTTAAATAGCATTTTTGTATTATAAATTGTGAGTGCTATTGTTAGTGCTATTTTTAAATAGCATTTTTGTATTATAAATTGTGAGTGCTATTGTTAGTGCTATTTTTAAATGTCATTTATTTGTGAGTGCTATTATTAGATAGAATTTATAATTGTTAGTGCTATTTTTAAATAGCATTTTTGTATTATAAATTGTGAGTGCTATTGTTAGTGCTATTTTTAAATAGCATTTTTGTATTATAAATTGTGAGTGCTATTGTTAGTGCTATTTTTAAATGTCATTTATTTGTGAGTGCTATTTTTAGATATAATTTATAATTGTTAGTGCTATTTTTAAATACAATTTATTGGAAGGTATTTTTGGCTATAAAAGGATGGCAAGAGTTTTGAGGTTGGAAGGGGAGAGACATTTTGTAGAGTGTGCAAATTTTTGAGAGCTTAGAGAGAAGAACACAAACACTCTCTATATTCTCATAATCTTGAGTGAGCAAAATATACTAAGTTCAGAATATTGATTCCGCATATTGATAGCACAATTGTTGTGGAGTTATTAGTCGTCTCCCCGTTTCGTCAATTGGTGGTGCGTCCGAACTAGATGCGTAACACTTGTGGAGGCTGAGATCGAAGAACATCGAACCGACACCTCCGTTCAAGCACGCTACGAGAGGTAATCCATTTACTCCCTTTGAGGCTTTGTGATTTTTTTCGATTGAAATGCACGAAGTACGCCTCTGGAGATACATGTATGGGTTGTTATTTATTTCCGCTACGTGTTACGTGGATCCCAACAGTGGTATCAGAGCCGATCCTTAGGTGTTTTCGTGCATTTAATTGATTTTTTGCAATTTTTGCAATACTATGGCCAATATGTATTAACGAATTGTTCGTCTTACATGGTTAATGGAGGTTGATTATTTTATATGATAAATTAATCAACATAGCAAAAATTGAGACTAAATCAATTTTGAATCGAAAATTTATGGCTATCTTATTTTACGTAAAAATTCTGAATATGATTCAATGTAGAATTTTTATTGTGCCTTCCTAAGTTTTAAATTGTGAATTTATTACTTACGTGGAAGGGTGGTGATCATGGAAAAATCCCTAATCAATGTGATTGATGTATGTATGAATGTATGGTGATTATTTATATATTTGGGGTTGTAATTATTAAATGGAGGCTGCGTACTCCTTTTATTTTTCATGTAATCTTTATTTTTAGCATAGTCAATTGTTGATGTAAATGCTACGAGGATTACGTGGAGGAGCCTTTTAAGTCGGCGAGCTCTTTGGGGCCCGATTCTTGAAGAGTTCAAGAAACCAAGAAGAAGAGAAGAGCGGCTCTCCGTTATTAAAATATTAAAATGATTAAATGTGGTCTCATTGGCTCGAGACCCATTAAATCATAATTCCATGATCACCACGTAGGATAGATGTTTATGTGATTGACATCTATTTTTTTTTTTTATGATTACGTGAGCATGTTAAACTGGTTAATGTGCAAAGTCAGACTTACCTCACCCAAAATTGCGCCTGCATGAAATCCTAGTTAGGGAAAATCACTCGCGTTAGGTACCGAAAGGGCGTTGGTAATGACATCAACGTAACCAAGTCCCCGAACCCAAAATCTCTGGTTCCGCAGAATTGATCGATCTCTCCCAATCGGTCAATAAGGTTTCCGGTCTACCCTCCAAGAAAGACCGGTGGCGACTCCAAATGCATGCACAAGTTGCACATGCCACCACGACCACACTAAGGTCGAAAGCGATCGACTGTTATCGTCAAATCCCTTTGAAAAATACTCCCGCCGCGATTTGGTATGGGCTTGGGAGGGCCCGCGCCGATCCAAAGCCCGCGATCCGCACCCTTGTGCAGGGGAAGGCCCGCGATCGGTAATCCATTAGCCGCGTCCGCTTTCGGACGGGTCGCGACACCCATACATGTATCTCCAGAGGCGTACTTCGTGCATTTCAATCGAAAAAAATCACAAAGTCTCAAAGGGAGTAAATAGGTTACCTCTCGTAGCGTGCTTGAACGGAGGTGTCGGTTCGATGTTCTTCGATCTCAGCCTCCACAAGTGTTAGGCATCTAGTTCGGACGCACCACCAATTGACGAACGGGGAGACGACTAATAACTCCACAACAATTGTGCTAGCAATATGCGGAATCAATATTCCGAACTTAGTATATTTTGCTCACTCAAGATTATGAGAATATAGAGAGTGTTTGTGTTCTTCTCTCTAAGCTCTCAAAAATTTGCACACTCTACAAAATGTCTCTCTCCTTCAACCTCAAAACTCTTGCCATCCTTTTATAGCCAAAAATACCTTCCAATAAATTGTATTTAAAAATAGCACTAACAATTATAAATTCTATCTAAAAATAGCACTCACAAATAAATGACATTTAAAAATAGCACTAACAATAGCACTCACAATTTATAATACAAAAATGCTATTTAAAAATAGCACTAACAATTATAAATTCTATCTAATAATAGCACTCACAATTTATGATAAATAAATGCCATTTAAAAATAGCACTAACAATAGCACTCACAATTTATGATAAATAAATGCCATTTAAAAATAGCACTAACAATAGCACTCACAATTTATTGATAAATAAATGTCATTTAAAAATAGCACTAACAATAGCACTCACAATTTATAATACAAAAATGCTATTTAAAAATAGCACTAGCAATAGCACTCACAATACAAAAATGCTAAAAAAAGGCACTAACAAAGGTGTTAAAAATAATAACCATTATTATTATTACAAGAGTTAAAGAGGTTACCAAATAGTACAAATACGTATGACGTATAAATACATAGAGCATACGTATACATCCGTGAAACCGGGGACTAATTGAAAGAAAAATGTGTAATTAAGCCCTTTTGGTAAAAATTGATTAAATTGGAGGGCAAATTGACCTAATTGCACTTTAAGACTTTAGAATCCAATGTCATAGCTTATAAAAAGTGAGAATTGAAAACTAAAAGACTCGAAAAGGATTTTTTTTTTTTTTTAGGCTCGGTTCGGGTTTATGTTTGTGAAGGAACATAGTGACCCGAGCCGAATTTTTGAGATTTAAAGTGACACACTTGAAGAGGAAATTAAAACAAAATTATCGAATATTTTTGGGTATTTTTCTGACCACGAATGGTATTTTTTTGATTTTTTGGGTATTTTTATAAACTCGAAAAATATTAAAAATACCGAAAAATATTTTTTGTTCAAAATTGGTTCCTAAGGCTAAACCAAGGCTTCCAAAGTTGATTTTGTGATTTTATGACATTTTTTGATATTTTTAATTAATTTTAAAGAATAAAAATCACAATAATAAATGGTAAAAAATCAGGTGTCAACACCAGTTGAAGCTGTTCTGAATTGGCAGACAGAGAATGCACTGACCCAGAATGTAGCAATAAACACAGTGGCTACTCGTCTTGACAGGGTAGACCATGCTACATCTGTCTCAAAGAAGATGTTGGAAGATTTCCAGAATAGGCTGTACCTAATGGAGACAAAACAGATTCCTACAAGTCATTATCTGGAAGACCAAACTCCTGAGATTGAGAAGCTTAGGCGCCAGGTTCAGATACTACAAGAACAACAAGCTCTTCTTGAGCAAAGGAATCTACAAGCCTTGGATCCATTTTTCTTTCCAACAGCAACTCCAAATCCCACATCCTTCAAGTCAAGCTCTCCAGACCCCAACTCTTTTGCAGCTGTACTTAGCACAGCACCACCTCCTCCAAAGACGATCATCCTTGCTCTTCGGGATCTTCTTAAAAAGCTAGATCAAGAGAAAAAAAGAAAAAAATAAACAGACCTTTTTCCCAACTCCTTCAGCTCCACCAGAAAAATCTCCTCCTTCATCCCCTCCTCACAAACCTTCCCACTCATGCATGGTTTCAAATCCCTTGGAAAATTTCATTCGAAACCAGGTTCCTACCATCTCCACAGTGAAACCCATAAATCCTTCACCACCAGCTACTCCTGAAATCTCTATCAGCGAGTCATCTTCCATTCCAGATATTGAATCCTATGATTCTAGCACCCAGTCTGTTGTGGCAGACGTCATGATGGCTGACCCTGCAGAGCCAATCATTGAAGAAGAAATGGAAGACCAACCTGAAGTTGAGCATCCACCTTCACCTTCACAGCCTTACCATGACCCATCGTCATCAACCTATAAATTATATTCGTCCAATTTCTTCACTTTGGATGATATCACTTACCATAAATGGGCAGAAAGGCTTCAAGAGTTTCATTTTTGGTTGATTACTAGAAACCTGAAGGAACACAGCTCTTATGATGTTCTGCTTGAGTTTGTTACTCGATTCACTGGTTCCTTGAAAGATTGGTGGAAGTTAGCCCCAGAAAGAGACCAACTTCAATTTGTGGGATCTTCTTCAAAATCCTCAACATAGACTTGTCGCCTTTGTCGGTGACGTCGGTGATTTGCCCCACGATCCATAGCTACTTCGGGATCACGAGTGACATGGATTCGCTTGGCTGGAAGAACGCCAGGTGTGTGGCTTGGGTTTGCGGACAACCGTTGGGTAGCGGCAAATAAGTCTTGCATTGTCCGTCGACGGTCTTGCAGAGCTCATCGAGTTTCCTCGGCAAACTGGGTAAACACCTTCCGTATAATAGGCTCACCGAGATGGCCCTCAGCTACGAAAGTATATCGATTCACGTTATGAGACATCATCGCCAGGAGAAACCTCGCTCTGATACCAAATGATGCAGGGTAAGCGATAACAGAAAAATAATTCCTTAGAATAAACTGTGTTTGATTGATGATAACGTGTCTATTACAAATGGATGAGTCCTTTATATAGATAAGACTCCTAAATGAAATAGGATTGCAGAAGATAACACTAAAACAAATCTAATCTAATCTAATCAAACGAAATTGAAGTCAAATATCGCGATTATCTATATCGCTAAAATTCTTAAAATAGAAAATATCTAAAACTCTATCTAAAATAGTAATATTGCGTTTTCCCCAAAAATTATATGCTAGTTGTCCTATATCAGTTAACCATGCCGTTATCGGTCGAGCCCTGCCGTGGCCAGGCGAGGGTCGGCCTCGCAAGCCCCTTGGCCTCATCGTCGCTGCCTCGCTTGGCGACGACGAGGCTCGACCCCCGCCGTGGCCAGGTGAGGCTCGACCTCTCCGGTCCGCCTCCCACGACCGGTTGCAGGTAGGGTGGCGTGGGGTGGGGGCAAGGGAGGGAACGAGAGGGCATGGGTAGGAAACAAATGAAAAGAAACAAAAACATAAAATTTATGAAAAATATAAAAAAAACAATTCAAAGAATAATATTAAAATATTCGATTGTCGGCTGCCGGCATCCATGGCAGCGTTGGTCAGCCAAAGTTCGCCGGATGGACTGAAATGACACAATTGCAAAAGGTTTAGGACTGAATCGGCATAATTGCAATATGTTTACGACTTTTTTTGGTAATTTTTCCTTATTCTGAACATACCATGGTCGCTTAAGAATAGGGGTGAGGGTTCCCATAAAAAATCGAGAACTGGATCGGTGGTCTCGGTTCCCACTTTTCGGAATCGCAGACCGGACTGGTCACCCTCGGAACTGGGAACCGGACCGGACCAGTCCGATTTTCGAGCGGTTCCAAAAAAATTTCAATAAACATCAAAAGCTCATTACTTGTAAACAGAATTTACGAAACTCATCAAAAGTGATGAATGTTTGGTCCAGGTCTTCTCAATGAAAAAGTCAATTCTGATAGTTGGTCTTCTACTATAAATTAAGCAGGTGAATTTGAATACTACATATATATACCGTCACCGTGTACTCTATGTAGATCCTTGTTGCGGCCTCCTCTCTCTCTTTCTCTTTATATGGGTGGAGGCTGCGGCAACGATGGGTCGAGACACCAGCAATGACTCGACCTCATCGGCGGCTGGACAACACTGCCATGCCACCATCACCATTGAATAAATGGAAAAATTACCAAAGAAGTCATAAATTTATTGTGATTTGTGCCAATGTAATCTTAATTTTTTTTGGCCCAATTGAGTCATAAACTTTTTGCATTTATGTCAATTTTAGTCTATTTGACCGATGGACGCTGAGGTTGATAATTTTTAATAGTAATTTAATATTTAATATTTATTCTTTTCTTTTTTGATTTTTTTGTTTATGTTTTCTCCTCCCCTACTGTGGCCGGCAAGGGTTGTCGGAGCTCGTTGGCCACTGGATAAGGCCCCGAAGTCCTCTCTTGACCTTGCCGACTAAGGGCGAAGGTGGCCTTGTCCGTAGTCATGCCTCGCGATGCTCTGAGACTTGGCTACGAAACCCTTGCCAGCCACAATGGAGGAAGAGAAAAAAGAAAAAAAAAGATTAACAAATTTTACAAAAATAATAAAATTGCCACGTCAGTGGCGGCCGATCAAGTGAGCTAAATCTGCACAAAAGCCAAATTTTTTAACACTCTATTGACAAAAAAAAATTACGATCAAATTGGCACAATTATAATTGATTTATGATCATTTTGGTGATTTTCTTCGAAATGAACCAAAAGAGTTGAACAACTGCGGGCTATTTTTATCCTTTTGTTTATCGATCTCTACCTAACGCGGTCGATTAATGGCGGTCCGAAAATGTACGGGTGACTCTCCTGAGAATGACACAATTTTTAAGTTTAGTTTGACTCTGGGTAGGTTTCACGAAGTTACCGGGAAGAAAAAGAGGAAGATGACGGACATCTGCGATGGGAACATATCCTCTTTGCCACGCGTCGTCCTATACTTCGGCCCTCGTAGTCAACCGTTTGACTCCGCCCTGCACGCGCTCCTCCAATGAACATTTTATCGACAAGTCCCGTCAAAATTCCAAACTTGAATCATTTTATTTTAGTCTCGGTCCCGGGATCGAAACTTCCAAGGGCTTTTACCATCACAAAATCAACACGCGTAAAAGGGAAGGCCAGGTAAATGAATGGACAACGCTGAATTCCCTTCTGTTTTCACGTACCTCGATCTCATTTCGTTTCATCATGCAAGGACAATTTTGTAGCCCCATGGTCATGTAAGGACAGTTCGTAGTTCTTGAGGAGTTGTAACCGCCTACGGATAGGGTGAACGTGCGATCATGGGGGCACACAATTGTGGAATCGCAGTTGTAATCGCATGCAGCACTTAGCCGATTTTGCTATGACACCGGCCATGTTGGTCTTATCATCAAATAGATATGTTTGTCAGTCACTTACTATTATGTCTCAACAGCTGTATATCATGGCCATCGATAATCGTTATTCGATTAGTCTTACTTCGACCAAATCGATTGGGTGTTGAACACAAAGAGTTTATATGTTTTGGCGCAAATAGTTGTGCTATTTTATGTAATCATCCTGTAAAGCCTATAAATAAATATACGGTTAATACCACGAAAAATTTTAAATTGATAAATCAGCGATAAATTTACCATAAACTAAATTTTTTACCATAAAAAATCTTCAAATTGATAAATCTGTGACGAATTTATTCTTCGTTAGTTTCTGTTAAATTTTACCATTACATTGCTGAGTTAAGTGATATGTGGCAGTTGGTGTATTAATTTGAGATTTTTACTCTCCGTTTGTCACAGGTGTACCGATTTGCTATTCTTGTGGCATAAATTCAATTTAGCGAAAATTAATAGATGTTATATCTATTATATGTGCACTAGTTTGTGATTTTTTATGATAAAGAAATTAATTTGAGATATGTGCACTAGTTTGTGGGTTTTTTTATAGTATTTTTTTTTGTGATAAAGAAATTAATTTGAGACAAGTTTATGATAGGTTGACAGGTATATCAGTTTATGATTTTTCGTGACGAATAAATATAACTCCAACATTTTCGCATGTCTAGCGTGGTTAAGAATGGCTCTCATTATTCATTTGTCGTTCTTGCCGTATACAAGGGAGAAAACCAGTCGCCAATTGACAAAGACGACGGCCCACCCAAAACATTTCAAAGCCTTGTTCTTTCGAGGTGAGTCTTCTCTGTCCACCGTCTCTGCAATTGCAAGTGTGTTGCCCGCTCTGGCTTAGGCATTCCTGCATCTTCTTCGGTCCGTGTCCGCGGAGGCTTGGAACCAGAGAACGAACGTTCCCTGCAAATCTTCGAAGACCAGAGATCACACGCCATTCCTTGGTATCACTTCAACTTCGCAGACCCAGATTGCCTTTTTATAGTTACCGTTTCTGTCTCATCTTTCACTCCGCTTCTCCTTTAGCCGTTGGAGCATTAAGAATACCCTGAAAAAAACACTCATCTCCATCCGTTTGATGTTCGCGCTGAGGCTCAAAAGCATCAAGCTTTTCAACCCACTCCTCCTCGTGCACCAGATCTCCGTACCCAGACCAGCCGTCCAAGGCCACTTTTTGAGTACTTTCCCTCCTTGCAGGCGAAAGGCATTAGTGGGTACGCGTGAATCGACGCATTGGTTTGCTGAAATTTTCATTATTTAATCCATCGTCTGTGACGACTATAAAGCCTGCCCAAGTGCCCATCTTCTGCGTTTCTTTATTTGTTTGGGTTCATGGACTTTCGCAATTTTTGGTTGGTATTTTTGTTTAGTTCTTTTTTTACCATAAAGTTTCTATTTTTCTTCGTGGGTGTCGCTGGCTTGATGCTCCTGAGCTTTGTGTCTCCATTGGATGAGTGATTTAGTAAAGGTTCGTGGCTGTTTCTGGACACATATAGCGAGAAACATTACAGGAGAATTCAAGGGGCAAGGAAACATCACCCAAGGGAGTGTTTAGGAGACGAGTTGACTTAGTAAACCGGAGTCTATTGAAGCCTTCCTCCTCCTCCTTTTTTAATAATAGTGTTCTGGGTATTAGCTATTAGGGTTTGTTACTTTACTTTTGAGCTAGACAAGTCGTTTCCGACATAAATCAGTGGATGAATCGTGGCTTCGTTTGTCCAGATTTAGCTCCTAGAGTGCCATTTCGCATCAGATACAAGTCCATCAGCGCATCATCAGCTCTGAGGCAAGGCATGGCTGAAAATGATGATGGTGGGATCCAGCAGATTCAACTGCTCGATGGGTCTCAGGATTCATATGGAGGAGTCACTGTGGAGATGAAGGAGCATATGGATGCTGATGTCTTTGCCCCTTTGCTCCGAGCTTCAATATCAAGCTGGACACAACTGGTGCTGAACCTGTGCTTCATCAGTCTTGTCAATTCTTTCTTCGACTTGTAAGAGTACCACTCTGTTCTACTGTATTTCTTCTTATTGGTATCTTTTGGTTGCAGGGGAAGAAGGGCGTGTGGATCAAATTGCCTATCGAATATTCACATCTTGTTGACATTATAGTGAAGGTACATATAAATGTGTTTTCTTGGCAAAGAATTAGTATTGACCCCTTTGAGATTTACTTCACCTTGACAGCCCATACTTGTTAAATCGCTTTCTAACAGAAATTTTGATTGGTTGAGGTATGGAATAGACGGTTAATTGAAATATTGTCTGGTAATTTGGCAGGAAGGATTTAGGTACCATCATGCTGAACCGAATTACTTAATGCTTGTCCGCTGGCTTCCTGAGACCCCCGCCACTATTCCTGTGAATGCTTCACATAGAGTGGGCGTTGGTGCTTTCGTCTTGAATGATAAAAGAGAGGTAACTTTCTGCCTGGCCATTGTCCCATTTCTTGCATTCGCCCTTTTAAGACTATCTAATAGGAAGATGCAAAAAGATAGAAATGTGACATTGGATTCGCTCATTCAGTTGTTCTTAGAAGTTTGGAGTCCCACCATACACTTCTCTCTACGGCAGTAAGTAAGACTAGAGATGTGCAGTGCGTGAAATCAGCATGCTCGATAGGCATTTAATCCTTTAGAAGGATAGAGAGGACCATGCTAATTTTGCCTGGGAAGAAAACCTATGCATTCAACGTTCATTAGATTCATATGTGTGCATGTACCCATTGTGGATAAGCAGAGATGTCGGATTTGTTTTCTTTTTCCTAGCAGAACCTGTCTTTGGTGCCATGGCCTTGCTATTATCTTAAGGTTTGGCTCGGTTAGCTCTGTGACAAGCTATTTAGTAATGTGACTTCAGGGTACATTAGCATTTGGAGTACGATAAATCTTCTCATCTTAGCAACAATCAAATAATTTCTCTCGTTTTTCTTCTCTTAAGCGATTCAGCGCGCGGATAACAGCCTTACTTAGTGAAGAGATACAATGCAGTAAAGTTTTATGCTCACTATCGTTGTGCGCACACTTTCGCTCTGCCTTATCTTGTTTTCATCGTGATTCTAATGCAACCACACACTCAATGCTTCAAAGAATTTAAAAAACATTCTCCCCTTTCTAGATGCTTGTGGTTCAAGAGCATACTGGAAGGTTCCAAGGTACGGGTGTATGGAAACACCCCACTGGAGTTGTGAATGAGGTGAGTTTGTTTAAGACATCCAAGTGCTACATAAGAAGTATCAATATGTATTGCAATGGTTTGACTGTGACTATCCCCGTAGGGTGAGGATATATGCGAAGCAGTTGTCAGGGAAGTAAAGGAAGAGACGGGGGTAAGTGATGAGTTCTGTGTCGTGTAGAAAGCTAACTCTCTGAGGCATTTCATCTTGGGAATTCCAATTAAAGCCTTATTCTTCTATGTTCTGCAGGTAGACACTAAATTCGTCGAAGTCCTCTGTTTCAGGTAAAGAAGATCCTGTATTTCAGATTGTGGTGCATTAATAGTTTTGGTCCTCATTTAGATTTCTGTGTTTAGCCTTCTGATGTTCGAATTTGCTTTCGCTTTTCTCACATACTATCTCTTATGTTCGATCACAGGCAAAGCCACAAATCATTCTTCACAAAGTCAGATTTGTTCTTCCTTTGCGTGCTTCGTCCAGAATCATCTGCTATTGAGAAACAGAATGTAGAGATCGAGTCAGCCCGGGTAATTTGCACACTTGCATTTCTTCTTGATTTTGATTGAATTATAATTTAATCATTGCTTGGGCTGCTCTCATACGACACTCGGTTGTGTGCTTTAATCTTGCATTCTTGCTCATTTGTGCTAAACAACGAATCTAGTAGAACTTGATGTATAATTTCTTAAGCGCGTCAACAATGATTGACTTCACTGAATTTCTGTTCCGATCCACCCATTTACTAGGGGTGTTGAAATGATGATTCATTAGTTCTTTCTTTGGCTAAATTTATGAACTGAACTGGATGTGATTAATTTTGATTATAGTGGATGCCAATTGAGGAGTATGCTGCACAACCTTTCATCGTCGGAAACAAGCAATTCAATTTCATGACCAAGATATGCTTAGCGAAGGCTGACCATGGCTACCCCGGTTTCGCGGCTTTGGCCACAACTACGGGCAGGGGCAAAAGGACTTACGTCTACTGCAATAACCCTGAAATTGTGGAGAACTTTGGAAGTTCTATGTAATTCCTGCGCTGTGAGTCCCGCGTGGGCCTCACATGTAGGTCTTACAAAATCTGATGTTAGGATGGACTAGGTCCAGTTAGGAAAGAATTTTCCGGTTGTGATGTTGCATGAACTTTTGCTTCTTGTGTTATGGATGCACCGAATGAATTGAACGAAACAGCTTCATATTGTGTTATTGTGTAAATAGTTTGTCACATTCTGTTTACATAGTCTGGTTTGAAATGATGGGTTTTTATAGGCTGAATCATTTCTATCATTGCGATCTCGAAAGGTCTAAACTCAACCTGTGTAAGTGATATTTCATGTGGCCGTTCATAGAAAAATTCTTCCCTGGAAGTTTAAATTCATCAAAGCTGTGACTCAGCACTCTAATGCATGGACAATTACTTCACTTCCATCGTACAGCCATGTTAAGAAGTGGCACTTCCCTTTTTGGTCTGGTGTGGTGCTTTGGAAGGGCATTAAAGCACGAAAAGAGTAGGACTCAGAACTGCATCGGTGGTGAACAAAAGAATCTTATAGGTTGGTCGCCTCTAAAATGACTCTGCAATGTGCATTGACCATGCTCCATTGAAGAATAAGCTGCGAGCATTGGTGGAAATGGAGAAGACGGGCTCCCCCATAGGCAGCTACCGGGTGTAATTCCTGAGAAAGGACTCATGCCTTCATCATTCTGAACACACTATGGCCGCTTACAAACAGACAGCAGAATGCTGATGACTGTAATACAAAGCACACCAGATGTCTAGAAAGAGTAGGCAACCGTACACCCCCCCGTTTTCTTTGTTTCGTCTGCACTTTTTTTTGCAGCAGATGACGTCAGCTATCTTTCTTTTGCATGTCGTCCGGGTTATTGCCGCCTCTCACACTGAATGTTTGGTCCAGGTCTTCACAGTTAAAAAGTCAGTTCTGATGGTTGTAACTACCGTTTCATCTCTTAGGACACCGGGGAAAATGCCAAAAAAAAAAAAGGCCCAAATGTACTTGTTGTCTCAATTAAGGGTTCAAAATAAAACTTGTGTCAAAGAAAGGTCTAGAATGCCTTTTTTTTTATTTATTTATTTAAGGCCGAAGAATATTTCTGCCTTTTTAACTTTTTTTTTTCCCTTTGTTCCCCTCCTCCTGCTTATCCTGCCCACGCCGACTTCTGCCGCTCCCTCCGCCTCACCGGCTTCGCCCTCTCTGCCTTCGCCAACAACGGGCCCGTCACCGTCTCTGACCAGACCCACGCCATCTTCATCCTCCCCCGCTGGCGCCGCTCCCCCTCCTCCGTCTCTGGCTCCTCCTCCTCCTCCTACTCCGCCGCCCAACCCTTGCCGCGCCCCTCCCGCCTCCCCCTCCGTCCCCGAGTCGCATCCCCCACCCCCTCCTCCGCAGCTGTCCCCGACCATCGCCAACTCCAAGCTCCCGCACATCCTCTCCGCCTCCAGCGTCTCTTCCAACGCCGCCACCAATCGCAATCCTCCCCCGCAAGTCGGCGGCTCGCATCACAACCACCGGCGGCGCAACAGCTAGCCCATGAAGCTCCCTCACATCTTCTCTGAGTCGAGCCCTAATTCCTCCCCGCGAAGCCTCAAATCCGACTTCATCGCCGGCTTTTATCCCACCTTGACCTACACGAGCACGCCGTCGCAAGCCTCCTCCGCCTGTAATTGGGAGAATTTCTACTATCCTTCTCCACCTGACTCCAAGCTCTTTGATCAACGGGGTCGGACCAATAATCACCGACGGCCACATCTCGAAAACGATGAAGAAGGGGACGAAGACGCGTCGACCTCGGAGTACGATTTCTTCCGCCGCGACAGCCCGCGCAAAATCGGGGACGGCGAAGCGGGGACCAAATCCTACGATTTCAAGCGAGCCGCGGCCAGCACTGACTGTGGCGGTGAGACCGAAAGGGAGGAGGTGCAGTGCGGCAACTGGGGCAACCACCTCGACCTACTCCGTTCGTCTTCCACCTTGAGCAGGCTGGGTTGCGCAGGATAAGCCGAGGGAGAGCAGCAGGTGGCCGGGGGAGGGGATGGGAACAAAGAAGGGAAAAAAAAAAAAGGAAAGTTAAAAATGAAAAGAAAAGAAAAGCAGAAAAAATCTAATTAAAAAAAAAAAAGACAGAAATACCCCCACGGCCAGATCCTTTCTTGAAACACAAAAAGGAAGTCCAGGCAGGCCTTTTTTGACACAAGTTAGAACTTTGAGCCATCGATTGAGACAACAAGTAGGTCCTTTTTTGGCATTTTCCCCCGGTTTCGACGTTCCATCTCTGAGGATGCCGGTTTTGACGTCAATCTCATAATGGCTATTGCAGGACTTTCCGCAACTTGGTTATTCAATTCATTAAATTCCATGAAATTACATTGCCATTAAACAGAACAACTTATTGTGAAGGCGAAATAACATTTTAACGGACGGCATAAACACGTATCGGCCGATTCAAAGTTTTTCCTAGGAAACAAAACAGGCCAATGTGTCGACCGTCGAGAAAAAAGTCCATTTTCAGTAGGCTCAACTCGTCATGAGTCCGTATTTGCTTCCGCCAAATTTTCTAATAGGGGTGCTTAGTGGACAAACTATGTCCAACTGGGGATGTAAAATTGTTATGACAGGTTGAAACATGATGTTTCCTAAAGCAACAACTTGCTATTCTCTCTTCTATTTATTAGTTTCATTGTGAAAGAAGCCTTAACTATGAATCAATCTCCAGTTAGTAAAGGAATCGGTTTAAGTGATTCCGGATATTAATGGGTATATGCATTGTTATTTTTCAATACCCTTTTGACATTTTCTTTTATATGTCAATAGGTACATGAATTAAATTCCCACTTCCACTTTCCGCTTGTCCCATGAGATTATTGTACTCATCAATTAAAAGTTGAAAACCCTTGTTAAGTCATGTAAAGGAAACTGTCAGCTTCAGACTCGAGCTTGAACATCCTCTTGCGTTGGCCACCTGCGAGTCAATGATCTAGGTCAAACCAATCTTCTCCTACATGAGAGAGAGAGAGAGAGAGAGAGAGAGAGAGTAGATGTTGCAGATGGTACCTAAGTCTTTCATGGAGTTTGGTGAACACTGATGACAGAGGCTGCTCGACTGAAACAAGTTGAAGGGTAAGTGGATATATACCTAAGTCTCTCATATATGTGTCTTCCCTCGTAAATGGCCGATGATATTATTACCTTCAAAACATCAGCGTAAATGGTTGTTTCTTTCTCATGATCCCTCAAAACAGAAAAAACAACTAAAAGCTTCGATCTTTTTTAGCTTCTGCCCAGTTCTGTACATGGCTTTACGTTTGAGTCCCTGTTCTCCTTCTTCTTCAGCTGCCTTTTCTTGCTCTTCGTTCGATCACGAGACATTGCCAGCAAGAACGTCTGTAACGACCTGGTCGTGTCAGAGAGGTAAAAATGGCGGGAAGTTCGAGCTCAAAGCGTCCAACGTGCACCCACCGGGTGCCGTTTCCCTGCAGAATGGTTCGTTTCTTTTCTTTGCTAGTCATTTGATAGGCATATGGGTGTTTTTGTGGTTCTGAGAGTTTGATTTCCTAGTGAACGATCCGCTTGAGAAAGTGTCCTAGTCAACAGTTTCAGATGATTGGTTGGTTTGCTAAGCGCGGGGGATCGATATTCCACGATTGGTCAAAAGGGGATTTCAAATGTTGAAACATTGCCGTTTTTAGAATGAGACATGCTAGATTGACCACTGTGGAAAAAAAAAAAAAAACATGCTGCATCCAGTTGTAATCTTGCTTGGTGCACTTCGGATCCATGTGCGGGGTAACCATAATTGTGGGACAAGATGATAAATACATAGTAGTTACTCATGGCTTTTAGCTGAATTTAGTACATTATTGTGATGAATCTTCATCACAGTTCCGTGAATTGTCCTAGATCACATAGTTTTACTGGCGAATATACGACATTTCAGTTAGCTGAAAGAGCCAACTTCCGCTTTGCTTGGATCTCAAAAGTAAACATAAATAGGTTTGCCATATTCTCTCTCTTAACTCACCATCTGGTCAATGCATGACAAGTTTTATTCGGGCCTATAAGTCTGATGTACCTATTGGCTGGCTTCCCTTTGTTTTGCAATCCTTGGTTGCAGCTGAATACAGTCTCCTCTTGCTGTTCAGGATGTCGTCTTTGTCAGATATGTTTGCCTAGGTTATGTTAATGTCATTGAAATTAAATATGTGTGTGTGTTTTTTTTTTTCACTTTATTATGTGTTGTTTTTCTGGTTTCTAAACTAGTGCCAGTATCTAAATATGAGGCTGGTTGATTGCAGAGGCTATCTGGACACATTCTTTGACTGCTAATCCTGTTAAGACTCAAGAAAAAAAGAGTCCTCTGGCCTTTACAGAATCACGAAAGGAAGAGTCAACTCTCAGCATTGTGGTAGTTGGAGCTTCGGGGGACCTTGCGAGGAACAAGATCTTCCCTGCCCTATTTGCTTTGTTTTATGAAGATCATTTGCCTGAGGTTTATTCTGCATCTGTCATCAATTATCTGACCTGAAAGTTCTGTCTTTGTTATCTTATCGTTTAGCTTAACGACTTCTATATTCTTTTGCTGGTTGTAGAATTTCACAATTTTCGGCTATGCGCGGAGTACAATGACTCATGATGAACTGAGGAAGTCCATTAGCAAAAATTTGACATGTAGAATTGACCGGAGGTACACAATCTAAATGTAGCCTGGTCTTACATGGTACTTTGCTTAAGTTTGTGATTCACTTGTGTCGATCACCTATTGCAAACAGGGAAAACTGTAACGAGAAGATGGATCAGTTCTTGAGGAGATGCTTTTACCACTCGGGTCAGTATAGCTCCGAGGAGCACTTCCTTGAGCTCGACAAAATTTTGAAGGAGAAAGAGGTACTTGAATATATTTAGATTCTCTCTTTGGACCACGCTTTAATTAAAGCTTGGATTAAATGCATTACAATAAACCAGCCTTAAGAATGTGGGTTTACTATCCCTGGGAATTGAGCTTATTGTGTCATGCAAATGAAGAATCTAGCATCTCAGTCTGTTCTTCAGCAAGTGATGGCGCGCTGAATATAATCCCATAAAATCTCATTTCAGGCTGGAAGATGTTCGAATAGGCTCTATTACTTAGCGACTCCTCCAAATATGTTTGTTGATGCGGTACGATGTGCTAGGCGTCGTGCTTCTTCCCTTAATGGTTGGACTCGTGTCATTGTTGAGAAGCCATTCGGCCGTGACTTAGAGTCATCCAGAGGTCTGACAAGGAGTTTAAGGCAATATCTGTCTGAGGATGAAATATTCAGGTATACATCTAGCATGACACCCACGGTTTGTACGGTAAAACATGATGTACAATTGATGCTGGACACCTCTGATGTGGCCGCAGAATTGACCATCACTTGGGGGAGGAGCTGTTTGAAAACCTCTTAGCACTTCGCTTTTCAAATCTGGTATTTGAGCCCTTATGGTCCAGGAACTACATCAGAAATGTGCAACTAATATTCTCTGAAGATTTGGGGACAGAGGGTCAAGGCAGGTTAGTCATATTTCCGCCCCAGAACTTTATGATTATCTTACATGTGAACATATCATCATGATCTGTTGCTTCTCTTTGCAGGTACTTCGACGACTATGGAATAATAAGGGATATACTGCAGAATCATCTGATACATTTACTAGCATTATTTGCTATGGAGACACCTGTCAGCCTGGATGCCGAGGACATAAGGGACGAAAAGGTAGGACAGTGTCTTCTTTTGTCGAATTCCTGTTAAGGGATTTTGTAATGAGAGGAGGGAGGCATAACGGACCAATTTTGTCGGAGGAAGTTCATATGATCAACACCGAAATAGCATGAATTTAATCATTTTATATGTATGCAACAACTATCCCCATCACTACATTAACTTCTGTAGGTCATAAATCGAGCATGAATAGTTGTCTTGCGATTCTTTTATGTATTCCAGTGACCAAGTCTTCGACATTATTTGAATCAGGTTAAGGTATTACGTTCTATAAAACCTCTTTGTCTTCAAGATGTGGTCGTTGGCCAATATAAGGGCTGCAGTGAAGGGAATGCATCATATCCAGCTTACACTGATGATCCAACGGTGTCGAAAAATAGCCTCACGCCAACTTTTGCAGCTGCAACTCTCTTCATTAACAATGCACGGTGGGATGGAGTTCCCTTCATGATGATTGCTGGCAAAGCTCTCCAGTCAAAGCGGTAGCTAAAACTTAGCACATTTTGGTTCCATACAATTTTCATTTCCTAGAAAAAATGCATGCTGTCAAGTGTAAACAGATGATTGAAATGTATCCTATTGTAATGATTTTCAGTGCAGAGATCAGAGTCCAGTTCAGGCATGTCCCCGGTAATCTGTACAATCGGAACTTTGGAACTGATTTGGATAAGGCTACGAACGAGCTCGTGCTTCGAGTACAGCCAGATGAAGCTATCTACCTAAAGATCAACAACAAGGTTCCAGGCCTTGGAAAGAGACTGGATTGCAGTGACCTGAACTTGCTTTTCAAAACCAGGTAAGATACTTCAATTATTCCCTGGTGATTTGAGCTTAGAGAGAGAGAGAGAGAGAGAGAGAGAGAGAGAGAGAGGATTTTAAAACGATTTTTCCTAGACAATCAACAATGCTGTTATAACATCTGGTGCCATCCATTGTTTTACAAAAGGGAGACTTTCTTTCTGATTAATTAGCTATGGCTCAGACCAGACATTCTGAAGTGGTGGTAAAACTTTTAAGGTAGCAACCCGGGGTAGTCGTGCTAGATTTTTTTCTCCAACCCTTTATCTATTAGAACAAAAACAGCATAAGGTCATCAGATATGATACTGAAGGTGAAAAAAAGCTTAACTTCCAATGCTGGATCACGTAACACAACTGGGTTTCATGATAAGCATCTTCTGCTTAAAAATGGCATGATGGGCTACATCATATTACTCCGTGTCGTTCGTGATGATGAATTGGTTGCAGGATTCATTAATATCCTAAGATATGATTTCCTCGTGAAGGTACCCAAGTGAAGGCCCCGATGCATATGAGAGGCTCCTCTTGGATGCTGCAAAAGGGGAGCACCGATTGTTCATCAGGAGCGATGAACTCGATGCAGCTTGGGCAGTATTTACACCCTTGCTGAAAGAACTAGAACAAAGGAAGGTTCAACCAGAGCTCTACCCATATGGCAGTCCAGGGCCGGTCGGCGTACATTGTCTCGCCGCGAGGCACAATATCCGCTGTGATGACTTTGGCTATTAATCTTCAATCAGTAACGGTTCTGTTCGGGCAATTATCCCTAGTCTATGTTTTTTCCATGGTGCTTCACGCTCTGCATGTCGTTGTACTTGTGTTGTACTTGTAACTTGTAAGTGATCCGCACCGACATCTCGAACTTCCATCTGTAGTTTCTGTGCATAATTTCGACATACTTTTACCAAATCGAACTTGTAAAGTTAGTCAATAAATGTATAGGAAGCCAACAAGCAGCAGATTATCAGATTCATGCAGTAGTGATTCTTTGAGTGTACTGGACATCTTTTTCCTGTGCATCTTCATCATCTTTGTATCTTGCCAATGTTCTTCTTCAGTTTGCAAAAGATAAGAAACTGGATGCAGTAGCAGCTCTCATTGCGAGCAAGTACTGTTGAATGGATTCATTTTTCCTTATCATATAATCAAAAGCAAGTACATGCTGATATCTTTTTATTTCCCGAAGTGCTTCTTAGTTCTAACAATCTTTCAAACTATGATTGATTTAGTCATTGAAGTGACATTAGACCATACATGTTCCATGGAATATAAGCTGAGCTAGGATGTGCATGCCAGCATGTCATGAAGAATGATGTGTGAACTTATTGGCGACAATCTTCTTCTATGTACTAATTAGGGGGTATGCTTCCATAGTGAACCGTTTGCATAAACCACTCGTTGATGAGAACGTGAGTACTTTCAGACTCTGTCGGGATAATACCTTCCAATAAATCGTGTCCCTTTCCCCTTTTTTTTCCTTCTATTGTGAAATTAGTTCAAGAAACAAGGACATATAGTATGGTACTCAGGATTATGAATAGCATATTTGCAGAAGCTATCTTTATTACCATTTATTCAGATGTTTAATTGATTATTAAAAAAAGATTAAAACTATTTGAAATCAACAAAGATGACGTGGCTTTTTCTTTTTAAATAAAGACAAAAAACTTACATAGCCTGTGTATATCGATTATTAATGGTAATTGTGAAAGAGAGAATATTCTCGAAAGTGCCCAAACGGAAATAACGGATGCTTTGGCATTCGGGCTCGGGCTCAGGCTCGGGTTCAATACGAACGCGATGGACCTCAATCTGGATGTCTTCAAGCCAGGTACTTTCTGATAAATTGTGATTGTAGCCTCCATAAGGAAACCACTCCTCCTTTGAAGCTGGAACCCAATGCCAATTTGGTGCCTGAGCCAGAGTCGATTTAGGTGCTGCATGACAGCACTTCTAGGTAACTTATCAGCTTCTGATCAGAAATTGATTTCTCTACTTCTCGAGAGTAGAAGTTGATTTTTCTACTTATACTTCAAATTGACTTCTGATAAAAGAAATTCGTTTGGTAACGGTTGATTTTTTTTGTTGAAAAATTATTAACAAAATCTTTGTCGGCAGCAGCGGCGGCGGTCGGTGGCGACCGGCGGCGACCGGCCACGGGTGGCAACGGTGGTCGGCCGAGGCTTGTGTGATCGAAGAAGTGATTTTGAAGTCGAGAAGTAAAATTTTTTAACTTCTCAAAGTTGGTCAAAAATCTAAGTAGAAGTAGAAAATCCTACCATAAGTTAATTTTTTTACTAAATGCATTTCTACTTTGAAACTGATTTTACCAAACGAATTTTCTTGCCAGATTCATTTCTAATAGGGAAATTGTTGGCCATAAGTGTTATCATGCGCGACCTTAGAAATCAAATGAAATTTTGGCGGCGGATATGGATTTGGATACGAATAGGGCAGCACATACGAGTATTGATGCGCCATAGCTTGAATCTCTGGTGTTGAGGTATGATGTGTGAAAGAGAGAATTCTAAAAATTGTGTATATTTCGATGTAACAGTGAAGACTACTTGAGCATACTAATAGGGTTTACAGGATAACCATATAGGGAAACTAAATACTACGGTATGAAGTACGATCAATCAGTATAAATCAAGTCAATCAGTATGAATCAAGGAATATAATAATCGTCATTTTATAAGCAATTTGTCTAGTACATTCCATCAATCCTCCTTTGAATAATGATCTTGTTGCCACATATACCTTATTTCCATCTTCTTTCTTGTCCGATATTCTTGGGGGACAATGAGAGTGTGCATTTTCTATGGAAGCCACAATCAACTCGGCCTAATCTAAAAAAAAACCTCAAACTTTGGTATTTGCCCCAAAAATATTCATGACTTTTTTTGTCTCCTAAAAAACCTTCAACTTTTGATTTTGTTCCCAAAAAAACCTCAAACTTTGGTCTTTACCCCAAAAATATCCATAACTTTTTTTGTCTCCTAAGAAACCTCCAACTTTTGGTTTTGTCTAAAATCTACCACAATTATTACAAAAAAAGAATGTTTCGCACCTAGTTGAACAGAACCCATGATTGTTAGACAAAGATCAAAATGTACTTCCAATTGTTTCAAGGGAGAATGTTTGACACATTGCAGCTGCATTCATTCATTTTGAGACATAATTGAGTTACCCGAGATTCACATACAAATTTCAGTGGGAACAAGATATTAACTAATCTTCTTCTTATACTTCAAATCTTTACCGAAATGATGATCACAAGAAAGCGTTGGGGCAGCAGCTTGTCGCCACAGAGGTAGGGTTGGCAGGCTCGATTGGCATCGAGGACTATCAATGGGTAAGGAGTCGATGACGATGGTTGCTATTGTCTCGAGATAAGGCCACACCATCGGGCGACAGTCGAGAATCACTTGGAGTTTCGACATAAGCTATATGGCCGACATCGGAATCGTCGGGATTTCTACGAGATGGAAGGGAGAGATATGAAAAGAGCACGATTGAAAATCAATCCTAATTGCTAATCTAAAGAGAGAACATTTTTTGAGAATTTTTCCATGTCAACAACTAAGATGTAATTATAATGAGGTGAAACTGCCACTTAAGATTCATTAAGGACAAAATCAAAAGTTTGAGGTTTTTAATGAGACAAAAAAAGTTGTGGATAATTTCTTTACCAAAAAAAAGTTGTGGATAATTTTGGGACAAAGGCCAAAATTTGAGGATTTTTTGGTGATTGGACTGGTAGATTTGGGACAATTCAAAAGTTGAGGGTTTTTTAGAAGACAAAAAAAAAATTTGTGGATATTTTTGGGACAAATGCCAAAGTTTGAGGTATTTTTGGGATTGGATTGATAGATTTGGGACAAAATAAAAAGTTGGAGGTTTTTTAGGAGACAAAAAAAGTTATGGATATTTTTAGGACACACACTAAAGTTTGAGGTTTTTTTTTTGGATTGAGCCCAATCAACTCCAATGTCTAGCGTTGCTATGTTGGAGGTTGTGCACTTCTTACCATAGAAATTACACCATTCGTGGCGCATGTCCTACTTCTTCAAGGAAGAAGATATAAATGGGGGGATCCACGGAGATTGCTGTGCTAGTTTAGGGTGCGCATGATAATACTTTCGGAAGTAAATTTTTGCTTCAGAAGTATTTTTAGAGCAGAAATCCGTTTGGAAATGAAACTTCTAAAGCAGAAATTTACCTATTTAGTAAAAAAATTTATTTCTGAAACAAATTTTCACTTCTAAAGTGAATTTCCACTTTTGAAGTTATTTTTTCCCCAATTTGAAAAGTTAAAAAAATAGCTTCTCCAACTCAAGAAGTACTTCTCGTCTTATCCTTTTTTCATTAGCTCTCATCTCCTTTTCGATCACACCTACCTCCGCCGCTGTCGACCATCGCTGGCCGCCGCTTATCGCCGACCTCCACTGGCCACCTCCCACGACCACCATCGACCATCGCCTAACCCCACCCACCACAGAACTTCGCCGGTTGCCCCCCTTCGCCAGTCGTCGCGATCGCCGCCAATCGTCGACCATTGCCGTCGTTGACTACCGCCGGTCGCCGTCAATCATCGAACACGGCTCTGGCCGCCACCGAGTCGTTGCCTCCGGCAGCCGGAGTAGAAAATAAATAATATATATTTTTATTTTTAAAAAGTAAATAATATTTTTATTAATAAAAATTATTTTTAAAGAAATTTTAAAAATTCAAAAATGAAGTAGAAATTTTTTGGCCGTCGATAATAATTTTTCATAGAAGATTTTGTGTTAATAATGATTTAGAAGTAGAAATTTTCAATCGTTACCAAATGAATTTTTCTGATCAGAAATAAATTCTGCAGTAGAAGTAGAAAAATCAACTTATGTTTTTTTTAAGACTTAAATCAACTTCTAGTTAGAAGTTGATTTCTTAACCCTCGAATAGTCGTTTAATTACGGTTGTGCCCCTTCTTATAAGAGAAAAGGAATAATAAATGCAAAAAAAGAAATTAAAATAGATAGAAAAACCAGATACATACATTAATTTACACGAAAAGACAACAAATCAAACAAATCTCAAATCAATGTCCATCTCTGGACATTTCTCTTTATTGAATCCTATCTGTCACATGGCCCCACCACCTCTCTTTGATAACAAATTATCAAAGATTTATCAATTTGAGGACACCCACGCTTTTATATTCACATTCACGTCCTTCTGCTAACCTCACAAATCTCCAAATTGCCCAATTTGTTCCAATATAACATTTTTCACACATGCATTAATGAAAAAGAAGAAAAAGAAAAAAGAATAGAAACGAAAAAGAAAGCCCTTTTTTTTCTTTTTTTTACAGAAAAACCACCGACAAGCACAAACTCAAAATCACACCCACCACCACTCTGCCCCCACTCAACAGACCACCGCCGACGCCGTTGCTGTTATCCGCCGTCTGGTCCGCCGAGTCCCCCTCCGGAGAATCCGCCGCCGACGGGGACGCCTTCTTCTTCTTGCTCCCCTTGGGCGCCGGCGCCGGCGCGTCCGCCACCGCCTTGAACAGCTCCCTGGGCTGCAACACCTTGTCGATCTTGTAGACGATCAGAGGGTCCTGATCGATGACCGTCGCGGTGATCTTCGCCGTCACAACCTTGGTCTCGAGCTTCACGTCCTCGCCGTCGTTCTGGACGGTGAAGTCGTACTTGCTCGCGCCGTCGGTGGCGAGGGTGTTCATGACGCCGTTGTTGGACTTGAGCATCTGGAGGGACTGGTACAGGGGGACGCCGTGGTAGAGGAGGAGGGAGGCCTTCTGGGCGGCGGTGAGGTTCTTGTACTTGGGCATGAATGCGGAGAGGGCAGCGTCGGAGGTGCAGAAGACGGTGAGGCCGCCCTCGAGGTTGTCGTCGAAGGTCTTGAGGGCGCCCGAGGCGGAGATGAGGTCGGCGAAGGACTTGCAGCCCTGCTTCGACAGGATGGCCGTGATGTTCAGGTCGCTCGGGCTCGGGGTCGGAGCTTCGGCCTCCGGCGAGGTCATAACCTAGCAAATAAAATCATGTCAATAACTAATCTTTCACGTATGTAATCTGAAAAGGACAAGAAGTTATAGCTAGGAATACAAGAACAATAGTAATTAACAGCTGATAAATGCCGGTGGGATCTTTGACATAGAAACTATGGCAAGCCAGTGTCTATAATGTACCTGGCTGATCTGCAAAACAGAGATGTTGTAGGGAATCTCGTCCACGGACTTCACGAAAACCGCGTTGAGATCGCCCCCATTGTCCTGGGCGCCGAACCCGACCTTCCCGCCCTTGAGGTCGGTGATGTTGATGTAGCCGGAGGTGCCGGCGGCTGCGCCGGTGGCCTGGAACATGGTGGAGGTGAGGGTGGTGCCGTTGCTGATCTGGTGGAGCTTCTTGGTGCCGAAGTAGTCCACGAGCACGTGGAGGGACAGGATGTTCTTGAGGGTCCCGATCGAGAGGTGCTTGTCCAGGATGGCGCTCATGGCGGCGTTGTCGACCGCGAGGACAGTGATGGTGAGGCGGCGATTGATCTCGGCGGCAAGGTGGGTGGCGGTGAGGTAGTGATTGAAGGTGGAGAACTCGGGGTGCTTGGCGAGGATGCGGGTGATGTTGTGGGCATCGGCGGCGGGGGCGAGGGAGAGGAAGAGGGAGAGGCAGAGGAGGAGGGGGAGGGAGAGGGCGACTGCGGCGGCGGCTGCAGAGGAGGGCGGCGGCGCTGGCTTCATTGTGGTGGAGGAGGAGAGAGCAGAGGGACTAGTGGAGGAGAGGGATTGTGGGTATAGTGGACAGAGTGGAGTGGAGTGGAGGAGATTGTGGTTGAGTGTATGTATATATTTTGCTTTTGGGATTATATTGCAATGCCAGCTTTGTATTAGGTGAGATGGGTCCATCCGGGAGCGCCATTTCTTCTGGTCATGGTAATTTTTCTACACTAACGGTTGAATTGTGCATCAATTTGTCCTTTAACGGCTATATGTATTTTTTTTATTAATAATATTGATTTCCAGTTGTGCTAATTGGTGGACTATATATTGAAGCAATCTTAACATCCATGGAGGAATCCAATATCCTCACTCACATTTTTGTGCACAACCCGATACTTTTGTCAATAGTCAACTCGATATGATTCGAGTTTGATATAGAAAATGAGCAGTGTCGTCAATTTTTCATGAATTATAAGAGAAGTATTTTTGCGAAATGTGTATCTTTTGATTGTCATCATTTTCCCTTTCTCTACATATAAGAAACGTTTGAATGAAAGGAAGGTTTTAATTTTCGTCCTTGTATTTTTTAATCAAGTTCATATACTCTTTTAACTTATATATAATTGACTCCTCCTGCTTTCACAAATATTCGAATGAAGTCCCTCTTACCCCCAAAGCAGACCAAATTCAGCTGACATACCCGTCGAGCGATGCCAAAGTGCGCTAGAAACAAAGTACATGGATACCCGCATGGATACGTATAGAAAGTTTAGCTAACATGGACCACGCGAAAGTACGACGTGGATAAAATTTCAGACACATTGGAAAAAAAAAAAAAGGTTACCTGTGTTATACTATGACTTTGCTCGACGGCACACTTCAGCCGGGCTCGGTCCGAAGGGGCTTAATTAGAAAAATTCGTGAAAAGTGATTTTTTTTTTCCTTAGGAACAATTAATAAACAGGCGTGCTTTCGATACCACAATTAATAACATGTTGTCCTGTCCACCTGACGACTAATTAGCACGTCTTTAATCAATCATGGCAATTCCATTTTCCACCAAATCTCGGCTGAAAGCCATTATTCCATGCCTGCCCCCACCCCTCCCAATTCAAAGCAGTCTTATGGCAATGTCTCTGAAATGCACATGCGACGTCCTTCCATAAACGAGTCGTATAATAATGGCCCGATAAATTAAAATATGGGTTGCCGGTATGTAGGACTAATTTCAGATTTTTTTTTCCCCATCCTTCTTCTTCTATGCCGAAACGGACCCTTCTGGGTCTGCCAACATTATTCAATTTGACTTATCTTCACTAAAAAGACTTAAATCGTTTAGTCATGAGCCAACTTGGATATATTAACTGCTCCACACCACGTCAATTCTTCGACGTGAGACTTTCCTGACACAGCTCGTACGTGTATCTCAACATGCAGGGGACGGTAAGCTCTTTCTTGATTTTGTCCAGAATCGAAGATGTAAAATGTCTCGGATCGAAGATTTGGTGGGAATGATTGATTAAAGCTGCCTATAGTAGATAAAATTATGTGATGATGGTGATGGAGTGTATGTTTAATATGTATTTGACGTCTTATTCGCATGTCTGCCGCGCATATAATAGAGAAGTTGATTAAAGGAAGGTGATGTGATCATTTTACCCAACGATGGAATCCCATTTTCCGAATAGTATAATTAGGGGATTATATGTGTAGTTAAGCCTGTGGGGCCCCAAAGGATGTGTCGGTGGCTGGCATGGAGGCTGGAGCGACCCATTGGCGTCCTGCCACGTGGATTTCGCTGCGTCCCGGTTGCGCGCCACGTCAGCCGACGCCCTCCGCTGGTTTGGAGAAAGCTTTTTGATGGTTTTCCGAACCGCCAGCACACCTCCTTTTGTGTCCAGGCTGTGCGGTTTTTGTCTCGTTTAGTTTGTACTCTTTTGTCCTTTTTACAACCTAGACATCCTTTTTTTTTTCTTTTTTTTCCCCCGTGAAATGTTTGCGTGGACCCGAGTCGAGTTGACCAGATACATGACAATCGTCGATCTTAAGGGACCTTGAAATCGACGGTTGTGATTCGTGAATCCAGATCATTTCCTCCTGTTTGCTCCCACTTGCCACGTTTGAGTGCACCGTCATCAAATACAAGTCTTGTTAGTGCACTACAGCTTGTATGAAGTCGATGTTGAATTGCTAATCACTAAGGTATTTGTCAATCTCAATCGAAGTCTCTTCCTCGCGGTTGCGCATGATTTTCAATTTAGAGTACGGTTGTACACTCTATAGAGATATGTTTTGGAAAGAACATCCTAGATGTACTGAATGTGACTTAGAATGCAATGCCTGTGGCGGGCATGAGGCAATTAAGATATCAGTATACATCAGATACAGTAGAATAGGAAAAAGTACAAAAAAAATTATAATTTTTTTAATTAAACCCATTTAATCATAAATCATTTGGCATTACCAATTGTCTGGAAATCGCGGACCCTCATATGCACTAGGCGAGGTCACATACAATATTTGTGGACTTTTTAAATAATTTATTGGACTTTATTTCGTTTCTTTTTCTATTTTTCTGATCTCTCTCTTTTCTTTTTTTTTTCTTTTTTTTTTTGCTGAAGGCTAGCAAGAGCCGCCGGCCGACTTTCGCCAAAAAAGAAGAAGAAGAAGAGAGATAGAGAGAGATCAGAAAAATAGAAAAAGAAACGAAATAAAGTCCAATAAATTATTTAAAAAGTCCACATTAAGCCGACCGTGCCACCAGCGTCGACGTTAACGATTTTTGACCAAAATAGATCGAACAGGCTCAGTTAGTTTCAATGTAATGGGTATATGACTTAATTTATACCAATAAAAGCTAAATCTTTGTTGATAATTTTTCCCAATAGAGCAGTGTTACGGGGTACTTAATGCAATCTCAAGATGGATGGCAGGCCCTATCTTATCCCTGATTTCTTTCTAATGGGATTGATGTCCACCCGCACTTGTTAAACAATGACATGTTAATCTAATACCGTCTAGTGTCCTCACGACATATGACAACATACAAACCATCGATTCGACTAAATATAGACATGTCGCCAACCGTTGTATTGTAACCATCTTGCTATAAATTTGACTTAATTGCAAATTGAGAGCTCTATCGACTTTGCATTTTATTTTTCGCCGTTCAGCGACTTAAAAAGCAACCTAATTAAAATTCCTAATCAACCTTCTTCATCTGTAACCACCGCCTGTGGTGGCGTCGCTGGCTTGCGCTCAATCCCCCCCACGAAGGGGAGCGAGTTCGAATCCCAGAGGCGTCATTAGGGATCTTAAGCGTGGCGTCGGGATGGTGGGTCCTCCGCTAGCGTTACCTCAGGGTTTACTCCCCGGCTGTCGGCCGTGCGGGGGTTCCCTGGGTTACCAAAAAAAAAAAAAGCAACCTAATTAAAATTCCTAATCAACCTTCTTCATCTGTCATTTGATTGTGCTAAAAGTCCTCTGCTCCTTTTTCCGTACCCTTCTTTATTCACATTCTGCTTTTAACGGTATCGCTTGCGCATGACATTCTCTCTGCCTTGCAGCAAAGTATCACGCGGGAACCCTGGACGGAGAAGTCAAACATAGAGTGTGAGAAATGAGAGGCCGAATTCATTTTTTTTTTCCTAATGTTGTGAAAATCCGAGTAAGTAAAGTGACTTTATGGTTTGGTTTAGAACAGGTTCCAAGGGGCCGGCAGTTCTCGGTTAAAACCGGCCGATTCAAGGCTTAGAACCGGAGACCAAACCGGTTATTGTGTGAATTGGCTTGGAATCGGCCGAGTAAAACCGGTTATTCAGTTTCCGAGTTGAATAAATCCGATTACTCTCACATGGTTTGAGGGGATATCACTTGAACTCATTGGAGGCATCTTCCTCGCTATGTGGAGCACATATGGTTGGCTCAAAGTCGAGAACCACATAATAATATCAAGAACAATATCACATATTCCACCAAATTTCTTAGGACATTGATGTAGTATAACAGTAGCAAATCCAAACACAGCAGGTTGCTAATGCCTTATTTAGCTTTTTTCTATTTAATTTTCTTTTTACTATTTCTTGTTAGTTATCAAATTTACTAGCAAATTCATGTGTTTAGGGATATATTTTTTGGAGGTGGGGCCTCAAGATGGCAGGATCTTAGAAAGGCTAATGAGGCTTTTGACTTGACAGGCTCACTGCAAGACTGCTGAGAAAGGCCTGGCCTGCCTAATATCCCTATTGGGCTTGATTTTTGCTTGCAATTGACAATCAATGATGTGATGTGATGATGTAGCATGATCCAGTGCTTTCATGACACGTGACATCTTATTAACCATTGATTCCCCTTTACATATATAAATTACACATGGTAAGATCCCATCCCTTAGCCGATGTAACCGTCTCGCTATATATATGAATGCGTTCGAGGGAGACTTCACAATTGAGAGCTCTTGCATATTTCCACGTATATCTTTAGTAGCATAGTGAGTTAAACCAACTCATACTTTCTGTCTATTATTACAATTTAAAATAACATGCTCTTTCTTCGTGCATTTTCTATCTTGCTTGCTGGTAGTGCTTGCGCATGATATCCTCTCTCTCTCACACCGTAGATATCACTTGAAACGATTCTAGACAATAGTAAAAAATTTTAGATAATGATCTTTGAAACCCCTCACCTTGCTCGTGCCCTTCTAGTTGTCGTGCTGCTAGACTCATGCCCTGTAGAAGTTCCCAACAATGATGCCATGACTCTTTCTAAGTGTCAATAACAAATTGAATTCTAACATTATCTCTAATTATGTTCTTAATAATATTTATTAATTACATGCATAACCATTCAATATGATCCTTTCAGAATTTACTATAAATAAGAAAGTTTGTCATTTCAGTCCTAAAACTATTATATGGGTTTCAATACAATACTAAACTTTTCAATTGTTCCAATATAATATCAAAGCTTTTACGTGAAATTTCAATACAGTACCCGTTGTCAATTTTCTCCTAAAATTAGTGATGTGGCAATCTAGTCATTGACAACCATCCTACATAGCACGGTTGAAGACATGATTAAATTCACTTAAAATAAAAGTTAATTTTACATATTTCTCTTTTTTTTCTCTTGTCCTTTTCATCACGATTCATTTCTTCCTAATTTTTTCCCTCAATTTTTCTGATCTCGAATGCTAAACTAGGTGCCACATGACGTAATTAGAGACTTGCTTGAAGTCAAGTTGGACATGAGTGGTATCTCTTTTGACGACTTGTCATCTACCATCCTAGCCGCACGTCCTTTCATCGATCGTCTCCGAGATCTTAGCAACATAATGATCTCGAGCTCCATCGTGATATCAAACTTGAGCCCCAAATTTGCAAAGGATGGAGGCCTCCATTATGGTATTACACATCATCAAATTCGCCATGACATGGAGAAGCTGTTAGTAAAAATTCCCAAAAAGAAAAAAAACAAATATAAAATTCTGAAGGGGAGATGATGGATAGCACGGCCCTCGGCAAGGCAGCCCAAGTCAGGGTAGGGTCAGCATCATTACTAGGACCAACTTCATTAATTACAAAGGCCTACATATCCCAAAGCACCAATTGACCTCATCCATGTAATTTCTCATCTCATATCGTTGGAAGAAGGCAGAGTGATGGGAGTTTCGAGTGCAGAAACCTCCACAATAGATCTAACCCCATCCTCAATCACAGCATTTCTGAATCGTGATCGACAATCGGTGTTCACATGGCAATAGTGAATTGCTTGATGAGGTTAGAGAAATGCCTTGAAGAATAAAGCTGAGTGAAGCGAATTGCTGAAGAAATGGAAGAAAATCAGGATGAAGTATTTTAACTTGGTCGGATACTATTGCACTCTTTATCACCCTCTTAGATCTCTAATTTGGTCAAAGACACAAAGGAGGCACAAGGAGGTCATAGCCGTGGCACGAGGCGGCGCCACCATCCTTGAGCCGAGGCGAGCAACAAGCATGGAAATTAGAGAACCTGTAAGAAGATAGAAATTTAACAAGCAAATAAAATAATAAAAGAATAAAAGAAAGAAACGAAAGAAGCAAACCGATGTTATTTTTATCTAAATTGCCCCTGTTAGATTGTCAGCAATGTACAGGAAAATTAGTTGAAAGACTCCGTGCAATTTCACACAAAAATTTAATACTACATTATTACAATTGAAAGGTTTATAATGACATTCAAATTTAGGTTTAGGATATAATTAGTAATTTTTCCGTTGTAAATTTTTTAAGGAATGGTCTTTTTTATTCACTTATCATTACTGAATTCGTTGATGTTGTGATATTCATTTATCAATTGAGCTATAACTCTTTAATGATAAATTTTCCAAGTTATCATGCTACAACTTTTCTTAATGATACTCTCTAATATCATAGTGCATTATCATGTCGTAGTGTCCTTTCAAAGTGTAGTATGCAGGTGAACTTCAGAAAGGATTCCGACAAAAAAAAAAAAACTTCAAAAAGGAAGATATTATCGTATATTACAAGGATGATCTCAAGGCATTTGACTCAGGGAATTATTAGACTCGAACTCAAATCCAAAGTCTAGCCTATGTTCCGACTCAGACGCAAATTCTTCTTACAACAAGTATTGATCTGGCTTGAATTCTACACATTGGAAAACATCAATTTAGATAGTCTCGGTAATTAAACATTACATCAAGACATCTTGATTGATTGGTAATTAAACAACTATTGATCTGGTTATTTGCTAAATGAAGAACTCTACTTATAGAAATCCAGATTCAGGATGTATGGGCTACCAAATCAATGGCTACCTAATCTTCTTTTGGCAATTTTATCCAACAGGTTAATTCTTCTCTAAAGACTGTTTAGTGGATAGATTCGAAATAGAGGAGTATAAACAGAGATCAATGTATTGGAGAGAACAGAGAATCAAGAATCTAAAATTCTAAAGTCTAAAGAGAGTTTCGATCTTACATTTGTTTTTATTGAGCTTTAAGCTGTAATCTTTGAGAGGTTCTTGTTAGACTGATTGGGTAAGATAATGTGATCTCTCAACCAGTGTATCATCATTCAGTGTAACCTCGAAAGATTGAATAATGGAATCTAGCTAGTAGACTGTCATCATGGAAAGTGAACATAGGCTTGATCTAAAGCCGAACCACTCTCATATCATGTGCAAGTTTCTCTGTATCTGAACTTCTACATTCTACATCTGACGATCCTTGCATACATGTGAATCTGAATATATTATTACTCATATGCTAATTTGAACTTGGTTGTTTAAAGTTCGCTATAGCTTATCAAGTTCTTTGAATTCACTTATTCAACCCCCTCTAGGTGATTAGACTAGCTACATCACAAAGTAATTTTTCTTCGATAAAGTATTCTTTAATTGGTAATTTATTTATTAATTTCACAATTTTTATTTGTTTGTAAAATACATCGTCTCTTCTTATTTAGGCCATCTTTACATAAATTATCTGTTAAATATGGGCTATCATGTCATGTAATAATGATCACATTTGATTATTGTTTAAGTGTGAAATAGGGAGAAATTCTTTATTGATTATCATCACTTTCGTATATATTGAGTAAAAGCAGCACATTCTACTATAATTTCAAGTAGATTTCTAGTGGAATCCAGTCATTGGGCTATTAATGTGGGAGATGAACATAAGCTTAGACAAAGCCAAACCAATATAAAGCTCTATGTGCAAATTCATTTATCTCTCTACTCATATTCACTTATTACTTGATTGAAGCATTGCTGAATATTATGAGTGCACTGATCATATTCACTCTCCGTTTTACTCGGTCCTGCTCATATTCAACTTCATGCTTTTAATTCCGCAGTTTTTGTCAAGTTCTTTGATATTATGTATTCATCCCAATGATACCAAATATAGGAGTTTTCTCATCACCTATAGTGTAATTCAACTTCTACCAAATGTACGGCTTTGATAGAGAGTTTTTGTTGTTGTTGTTGGTAAAGTAATAATGAGAGTTGTCAAATAGTAATTCAACTAATTCATATTTACTTATTATATACAACCGTGTAATGTAGCCCTCTCAAATTACCAATACTTTAAATTTATAATATTCATTTATTTGTAAAGCAAGTTTTCGAAGGTGATCTACGTTATTTATTCATCTAACACTAATTATATGTCCAATGGAGACTATCATGTCATCAGGAATATTTTCATATCGTTAAGTTATTAGTAAGCATCTTATTTAGCATAAATTTAATTAACATTTATATAATTGACTTGGTCACGTTATTTAATTTTCTTTCTCAATTTGTTGATATCATTTGCTCGTGAAATATGCAAAACGTTTCGTCATAATGGATATTCATACAACTGGCGTTTATAAACTTCATTAATTATTAAACACGTAGTTATCTCTTATTTTTGAAATATATACAGTCATGAAATAAACCCACTAAAAATGCTGTTTTTACGTTATATTAACTTTTTGTAATGATGGGCATTTCTCCATTGTTAATTTTTTTTTGTTATCTTATTATAATCCTTAATTTTTTTTTTGGTCAGATATTGATAGAAAAGAAAGATATAGAAAATTGAGCTGTATATTATATTGAGGCATAACGCCGTAATAAATAGATACACTGAAGATTGATCTATAAGGAAACAACCCTAGAGAATAAATTACAATAATTCTAAAATATATACAGAAAGAATAAAATATTCTAGTAATATCCTAACACCCCTCCTCAAACTCAAGGTGGATCAAACAACGAGAGTTTGGAAATGAGGAACTGAAAACGTGGCGCCGTAAGAGCCTTCGTAAAAACATCGGCTAATTGGTCTGCAGTCCCAATAAAAGGAAGAGAGATGGTTCGAGCCTGAAGATGATGACGAGTAAGATGGCAGTCGATTTCAATATGTTTGGTGCGCTCATGAAAAACATGATTAGCCCCAATATGGATGGCACTTTTATTGTCACAATACAAAGGAGAGGGATCCTGGAGTGAGATGCCCATGTCAGCAAGCAAACGACGAAACCAAATAATCTCAACAGTAGTATCAGCCATAGCACGATATTCAGACTCGGTAGAGGAACGAGAGACAATCTGTTGTTTCTTGGCGCGCCAAGAAATGAGAGAATCGCCAAGAAAAATGCAGAACCCCGTGACAGACTAACGATCAGTTACATCAGAAGCCCAGTCAGCATCGGAATAAGCATGTAACTTGAGAGGAGAAGAGGATGGTAAAAATAATGACAGTGTCAAAGTACCCTGAAGGTATCGTAGAATCCGCAAAACAATAGCATAATGGGTAGACCGAGGGGCAGCAACAAACTGATTAACAACGTGAACCGCATAAGCAATGTCAGGACGCGAAATAGTAAGGTACACAAGATTACCAACCAGATTTCGATAACGAGTCGCATCATAAAGAGGTTCCCCGTCATCAGGGTGAAGTTTTTGATTCAACTCAATAGGAGTGGGCGCAGTACGGGAATCCGAAAAAGTAGCCCTAGAGAGAATATCAGCGGTATACTTCTGCTGAGAAAGAAGAATACCACGAGAACTGCGAGCAACCTCAATCCCAAGAAAATAGCGCAATGGACCAAGATCCTTCATGAAAAAATGTCGCTGAAGATGCCTCTTGGTATGCACAATATAATCAGAGTCATTGCCGGTAATGACCATGTCATCTACATAAAGAAGAAGAATAGTAAAACCAGAGGACGAAGTATGAATAAACATAGCATGATCAGCCTCACTCTGAACAAATCCTGCAGAACGGACAGTAGCAGTAAACTTCTCAAACCAAGCACGCGGTGCTTGTTTGAGACCATAAAGAGCTTGCCGAAGACGACAAACCTGACCAGGAGCGTGAGTAAGTCCAGGTGGTGGTTGCATAAATATTTCTTCATGAAGATCCCCGTGAGGAAAAGCGTTCTTCACATCAAGCTGATAGAGAGGCCAATTACGAACAGAAGCAACATCCAATAGAGTACGAACAGAAGTCATCTTCGCTACCGGAGCAAAAGTCTCCTCATAATCAATGCCATATTCTTGTGAGAAACCCCGCGCAACCAAACGTGCCTTATAACGCTCAACACTACCATCAGAACAAGTTTTTACCTTGTAGATCCAGCGACATGATACCAAGGATCGACCAGGTGGAAAAGGAACAAGTTCCCAAGTACCAGTACTCTGTAAAGCAGAAAGTTCCTCAGCCATGGCCTGACGCCACTCAGCATGTTGTACTGCTTTGCGGTAGCTAGTAGGTTCCTGCACATCATGAACAGGAGAAAAAAAGGAACCAAACTCTGCAGAATAAGAAGTAGTAGCAACATACCGAGCAGGGGGACGACAATCCCGAGGAGGATTACGACGCAACTCTAGAGGAGCAGAATCGTCGGTGGCAGGGGGAGCAGGAAGGGCAATAGCAGGAGGGAACTCAGATGGAGAAGGATGGGCAGAGATATCTGGGGGAAGAGAAGCAGAGGTATCTAGAGGAGGAGAAGCAGAGATATATGAAGGGCCAGGACAAGGATCGGCAGGAAAGTACATGAAAGGAATAGGTTTAGAAACTGAAGATTTAGTAGTAGTAGAGAAGTAAGGAACATGCTCATGAAAAGTGACATTACGAGAAATACGAATACGCTGAGCAATTGGGTCGTAACAACGATATCCCTTATGTTTAGTACTATACCCCAATAATGCACATGATATGGATCGAGCAGTCAACTTTGTACGTTCAGTAGGAGGGAGAAGCACGAAACACGTACACCAAAAAACTCTAAGATGTGTATAAGTAGGAAAGCGAGAATAAAGTCACTGAAAAGGCGTTTCCTGATGAAGAACCGGTGAGGGAAGGCGATTAATAAGATGAACCGCAGTGAGAAGAGCTTCATCCCGGAACTCAGTAGGAACCGAAGTAGAAAATAAAAGAGCACGAGTAGTTTCAAGAATATGTCGATGCTTATGTTCAGCAATCCCATTTTGAGCCGAGACACTAGGACAAGAGAGGTGCGGCAATGTCCCATCATTGGTTAAGAGAGAACGAAAAGCACCCGAGAGGTATTCCCCCCCAGAATCAGAGCGAAAGACCTTAATTTTCTTATGAAATTGTGTAGATACCATGTCAGTGAAAGTCTGATAAATAGTAAGAAAATCACTACGCTGACGCATAAGATAGATCCAAGTATAGCGAGAATAATCATCAATAAATGAAACATAATATTTGAAACCACTCTTTGATTGAATAGGAGCGGGGCCCCATAGATCAGAATGAACAAGATAAAAAATGCTGGTAAAACTAGAAGTGCTAGTAGGAAAAGGTAAAGCAGACTGCTTTGCTAAAGGACAAATAGAGCAGGGAGGTAGAACACTAGAGGAAACTAGACCAAGAACCCCCTGTTGATGAAGAAAAGAGAGACGAGAAGAGAAAGCGTGCCCGAGACGCTGATGCCATCACGCAGGTCCACGGTAGCCAGCACAGGATAAGAAGAGGAAGTGGAGGTGGATGGAAGGTGAAGAGATTGCATAGTGTATATTCCACCATGCCTATTGCCCTTGCCAATCATCTTGCCACTTGAACGATCCTGCACAAAACAAGAGCGGTCAGTAAAACTCACAATACAACCGGCATCAGTAAGCTGGCCAACAGACAATAAATTAAGCGCTAGAGAAGGGACATGCAGCACATCAGGAACACAAAAATTCTGAGGACAGACAAGAGTCCCTTGTCGGGTAGCCAAAAGAGGAGAACCATCGGCCGCAAAGAACCACGCTGGAAACTTGAGCTCAGAAAGCTTAGTGAGACAGACAGCAGAAGTAGACATGTGTCTAGCAGCTCCTGAGTCAAGAATCCAAGTAGTAGAAGAACCACCTGAGGAGGGAGCATCAGCTGCAAAGGAACCAGCAGGAGAAGAATCAGCAGGAGTGACAGCAACTGAAGGGCCCGAACTGGACAATTGAGAGCCAAGCTGAAACTGATTCAAGCGGGCTAGCTGAGCCTCAAGAGCAGCAAATCGCTCATCCACAGAAGAAGAGGCGAGAGAAACATTTTGAATCGGAGTAGGAACGGGCGGAATCCTAGTAGAACGCTGTGTATCGCGTTGCTTCTTAAAACATCGGGACTCAATATGACCACGACGATGACAATAAGAACATTGAGCAGCCTGATGAGAACCCTGAGTTGAAGCAGATTGATGAGAACCCTGATTTGGAGCATGAATCGGAGGCATAGATCGAGCAGCAGCCCATGGAGGAGTAGCGAGAATAGTTGTGGGATCAGATACCGCAGAAGATGAAAGAAGACCCAACCGGGTTTCCTCAGATTGAAGCTCCTTGACAACATCAAGAAGAGAAGGTGGAGGATTCCTATAAAGAATCTGATTACGAATACCCTCAAAAGCAGATCGGAGCTTCATAAGAAAATGATAGAGCCACAGGTGATCCTGGGTCTGCAGCCGAGAAGACTGACATATGGCACAACTAGAACATGTGGAACATAAAGTGGGAGACAAAATGTCGAGCTGACTCCAAAGCAACTTTAAATAATTATAAAACTCACGGATTGATCGAGCGCCCTGAGTAGCGACATCAATGTCTTGATGTAATTGGTAGACACAGATAGAGCCAGTCTGAGTAAACATGTCTACAAGCTGATCCCATAGATTTTTCGCACTAGTGATGTGAGCAAACTGTGGACGAAGGGTATGATCAAGAGAGCCGAATATGATGGTCTCTTCGATCATCGACAATCCAGTTTCGAATGTCAGATTTACGCTGAGCAATCGCAGTATCTGTGAGTTTGGGTTGCTCAGCGTCCTTGAATTTAGCAGGACAGATGCGAACACCCTCGACATGCTCAAACAGATCTCGATAAACAAGTGTAGCCATAGCCGATGGCCGCCAGAAAGCGTAATTGGAGCCATCGAGTTTGACATCAATCCGATCAGTCGAATCACCCATATCGACCAAAGTCAAATCGTGAAGTCGGCGCGATGAAAACAACGTGGAGTGGCCGGTGTGATGTAGAAGATAAGCGGAAGGAAAAAAAAATTAGGATTGGCAAGAAGCAAACCCTAGCTTTAATACCATGATAGAAAAGAAAGATCTAGAAAATTGAGCTATATATTGTATTGAGGCATAACGCCGTAATAAATAGATACACTGAAGATTGATCTATAAGGAAACAACTCTAGAGAATAAATTACAATAATTCTAAAATATATACAGAAAGAATAAAATATTCTAAAAATATCCTAACAGATATAGTCCTTAATTCAAAAGAGGTATGCTAGAGTGATCTTGAAAACTGAATAGCTAAAAGGAAAAATAGAATGAGAATATAAATAATCAATATATCCTAAAGAATAGAGATTTGTTAAAGTCAAGAGTAGAATCATATGCATAAGCAATTTATGTTAAAGAACAAACAAAATATGCATAAGAAGTGGAAATTTTCCTTAGTGTAAAATAGAGTCGATATATGGATAGACAATATATGCTTAAGAATTAGGGATATGCTAAAGTGACCGTCAAAAGCACATTGTTAGGTAAAGCTCGCGGACGAGCGTGTCACGTGGCTCCACCTCACACAAGCGGCATCCACTTAAAGTCCGTCACATATCATAGAGAACATAAAAAGAAGAAGAAGAAGAAGAAGAAATGGATAGGGATAGTTATCAATTTACCTAAAATGAAATCCCATTTTAATGGTATAATAGGAGGATTATATTCGTGGTTAAAGAATTGACGCTGGATAGAGAATATATACCAAATTTATAAAGAATCGAGAAAACACAAAAAAATTATTGCTAGTTTAGAAAGGCGGGAAAAGATGACCAGCATTAACAATTCTCGAAATGCGCTAGTGTAAGAGTTTCATGCACGCTATAGAACGTACTGTTTCATCTTGGATTGCATTGTTGAGTAGCATGATTAGATTTTCCTGTCAAGTCAATATGCTAGCTACAGATTTCCGTGAAGGATGCTGGAAGCACAATGGTTATAAAGATGACAAGGCCAACATGAACATGGAACTGGTGGTCATCTCGGATTGCGGCTTGAGGGCCGAGGAATCATAGCTCAAAAGAACTTCGACATGTAGAGTCGAGAAGAGGTAGACCAATTTGAATTTAGCTTGTTCTTGCGCGATGCTACTCTCAAGTTAGTCGACTTTCTCTTGTAATTTGCATTGATCACGACTTATTGCTCACGGTAAAAACTGCAACGAGAAGATGAATGAGCCCATGAAGAGATGGTTCTACCACTCGCGTCGGTACAGCTCTTGGGAGTACTTCTTCGAGCTCGACGATAATACTGAGAGAGAGAGAGAGAGAGAGGTGCTTATTACTTCTTAGATATTCTCTCTTTGAACCATGGTTGTATACTTGCCAAATCAAATGCATTAGCCCCAGTCAGCATCTAGATTTCTTTAACCTGTCAATGGAGATATGGGAGGGCATTTACTTCCGCCGAGAATCAGGTTAAACCGCCGTATATATCTGTAATCTGGCCCTTTAGACTGTCATGCAGCAGTTGGTAGTGTGCTTTACTTGAGATTTCCTCTCGTCGAAGCTTATTTTGGGCTTGAAGACAATTAAATAGGCTTGCAATTGAGAATTGTCGATGCAGTTGGGGTACCATGCGCAAGGCGTCGCGCTTCTTCGCCTTGGCCTAATGTTATCGTAGGGAATAACCATTTGGGCGTCAACCTAGAGTCATCCAGGGGACTGACGAGCACATCTAGCATGACGCCTCTCTTGCCTGACAAAGTATAAGTTCATAGTTACACCGATCTTGGACCGGGACTTATCTAAAGTTTCGACAGACTCGGGCGAGAAGCTGTTTGAAAACCTGCCGGCATGCACTGCGTTTCTCACTTTTGTTATGTCTTTTTGTTGGAAGGCTTTTCCAAGATGAGCACATACCCTCTGGATAAGTTTTGCTTGGTTCATTTTGGAGGCTATGCAAATGGTTTTCCTATTGATTCAATTTCAGACAGAACAGACAACCCTGGAGAGTTCTCTAAAAGAGAGCATGTTCTGCCACCCCTGGTGCTTCTGAGCCTGGACTGCTTCAAGTGTCTATTAAGGTACTAATCAATAAAGGATGCTGAAATCACAATAGATAATGATAAACAAGGCCGCTTCAGAATTTTTCTGATGGATTGCAGGCTAAGGGTTGAGGAATCATAGATCTTCTCCGTCGCCGGGATGACGAAGTTTGAGACACCAATATTCAAGCTTAAATCGAGGCGTGTCGTGGTGTGGGCATTACGCATCACGGGATTCAATTAAATTTGAAACCTTGAGCACTTGATGGACCCGATCGATATGTCAATCTCGATCAAATTTTCTTCCTCGCAGTTGTGTATTCCGCTGACCTCATCTGATAAGAAATAGTTCATCGAACTATTTCCCTCAGAAACTGAATGGGGTGAATCAGGCATCTTCTTCAACTTGTGCACCTCTCTCTTCTTATGTCCACCAACGTAATGGCCGGTCGGAATGGCAATCTCGATAAGGCTCTCCTCATCCGAGATCGAACCATCCGAACAACAATCCTTCTCCCGAAAAATTGGCCACTCCGCTTCGCACTCGTCCTCGCTCGAACATGAGGGGTTGAGGCATTCGCTTTCCATTAGTGAATCTGCCGATGTCGATGATCTTGCCAAGAACTCATCAACAGAAAATTCCCCGTTTTCTTCCGGGATCTCTTTCTCCGCTGTGAAACCGGTCATGTGCGGTAGCCAAGTTTTCGGGGTGGATGTGTAGACCGTTTCCCCGACAGGTTGTTCCACCAACACAGGTTTCTGCTTAGTAAAGTTGAAGAAAAGAGTGGATGAAGCCAAAACCAAAAGTATGCTTGAAACCAGAACTGTGGTCAACAAGCCAGAGTCCCATAAGCCGGCCAGAATGAGCAACATAGCTAGGAATATAAACCTGGGCACTAGTGAGTTTGGAAGGGAAGACATAATAGAACAAGCTATCTTTTTTTCCTAAAATTGGTCTCCAACTTTTAATGATGGGAAACAAACAAGCCTGAAAAGGAGTAAAATGGAGCAATATGGGATGCCGAACTATGCCGATGAAGGCGAAAACACATGTATCAGATAGAAGAACAGCACTGAAAGAAAGGGAAAAAAATTTTAGAAAGAACGGTGGGACTAGAATGAAGAGTCAGGGGAGAGAACCAAATGGTTGACAAAGAATATGTCGTCTCAACTCATCACAAGGAAGATGAAAGAATCATTCATTCCACAGTGGATGATGGAGTCAACGTTTGCATGAACATGCTGATTATTTTCTCCCCTCCTTGCTTCAACTGCTTCTCGTCTGTGTTGAAGCTGCCAGGTTTAAGGACTCGTGGCTCATGTAGTAAGTAGCTCGGTGTGTGGAGGAACCATGCACTGGTGAAGATTATTTAAACTAAGAGGACAATGAGAAAAGGTGGCAGCGGCAAAGAGAGCTGTAGCCGAGTGTTTGGCCTGCCTAGGAGGCTAGGAGTTGGAGGAACAGGACTGAACCAGGTGTGGCCTCCACTGGTCTGCACAGAGGAAGCAGGTCAAATAAGTAAGGATTGATCACATTCCTTTTCAGCTCACAATCGGCAATTCGACATGAGGAAAAAGAGATGGGAGAGTCCCATCATAGATGCCCCTGAAAATAGCATCGCCTATAGTTGCTGCCCCGAAACTTGGAAACAGCCTCTAAGCATGGAGATGAGATAGCAATGAGGCGGATCACGTGCCCGTCCCTGAATCCAACACATGGCCTTCTTTTGAGGGGGAAACTCGGAAGAACATTTAAAATAACAGGCCAGAGACAGCAATGGGGAATTGCTGTGTAATCTATACTTTACCTTTGGTCAACCTTTTCCTAGACTTTGAAGAACTTTCATCTTCTCTCTCTTTTCTTTGGCAACTAAACGGGGTGAGGCCACCATCTTTTCATCATCTCTTTTTTTTTTTTTAAAAAAAAAATCTTAAAATGGATTAGCTTGAGAATCACAACAATGAATTATTATTCTGACAAAGTGGCTTTGGTTACTTGCCTCGCATCCTTCGCTTCTGAGCTAGTATTGCAGAAATTCAGGAATTTGGATTTTTTTTTAAGGCAAAGGAGTCCTGTTCAGTACTAGAAGGACACAAGAAAGAGGTTCTTGTATCTGGTGAAGACATTGGAAGAGATCTATCCACACAAGGCAAATTTTCAAACTAATTAAGCTTTAGGAAAATCAGCTATGTAACTTTCTTTTCCCATTCACATACCACACGAACCGACAATGTTTTCACTCTTTTGATAAGGTCGAGACGAATAAGCTTTTGGGAGATTACGGGGAAAACTACCGAAAAATTCCTAAACCTATTGCATTGGTACATATTCAGCCCTAAACCTTTCAATTAATTGGTACTAATTCAGTCTATCCGATCAATTTTGGCCAAAAATTGCTCATGTGGACTCCCGCGGTGTCACGTAGGGCGGCCGGCGCTGATGTTGATATTTTTTTAAATATATTTTTTTAAAAATTACTTTTTCCATTTATTTAAAATAATTAAAAAAGAAAAAAAAGAGAAAAAAATATGATTTCTGTCATATACTTTCTAAAAAATAATTTATAACATATGCTTTGGCCGGCCAAAGCCAAGTTTTAGCAGGTTGTAATCCTAAAACTGATTTTATAATTTGATTCGAATTCTATTTTACTTTTCCAAAAATATTGGATTCTTCCAATCCCGGCAATTCAATAAATGTTGATAAGTATTAAAAAAAATTTGGTAAAAATAAAGGCCACTATGCTTTCCTTTTTTTTTTCCTTGTTAGAAAACTTGGCCTGCCAAAGCATATGTTAAAATCATATATAAAAAATCATACGTCATAAATTATTTTTTAAAAAGCATATGTTAGAGTTTTTTTTTTCTTTTTTTCCTCCTTTATAATTATTTTTTAATAAAATAAAAAATAATAAAAAGATATATTAAAAAATATTATTAAAAAAATAACTATGTCAAAGCTGGCTATTCTATTTGGCATCGCTTTTTCCACATCAGCGATTTCTAACCAAAATTGATTGGATGGATTGAATAAGTACCAATGCAAAAAGATTTAGGACTAAATTGGTCCAACTGAAAAGTTTAGGACTGAATTGATACTAATGCAATATGTTTAGGATTTTTTTTTGATACTTTTCTCGAGATAATGAGATCGACGAGGAAGTAATTTAATGTAGTGGCCTTTTGTAATACCCGAGCCTCACATTGGACTGAAGAAGGTTTATGGTTGACCAAATGTAGATATCCACTTCCAAGTATTCACTATTTAGGTACTTCTTTTGGAGGCATGACCTTGACTCATGTAGAAGGAGTCGACTTTTATATATGTGTGTGTGTGTTAAATATGTATCATGTATGACTTGATTTCTGAAGAGAGGACTGCCCCCAATGCATTGTCACAAAGTAGGACAGACATATCAAGGGTAAAATGTGTGGTTGACTCTTTGGATTTTGATTCATTTGTGATGTCCTCCTACCCCTTTTTACGATGCAAAATTGTACAGATAGTCTGCGTAGCTAGGTTTTCTACATATCATGCCACGTTAGCTAATTTAGGAATGAAATCGAAGTCACCCCTTCTTCTGTATATTGCAATCAAGGGAAGATTGGACTTATCTTTCGATTAGTATGTTTACAATCAGAGAGCATAAGATCGGTCAGAATTAGGTGATGTATTTTGCGATACAAGACTTTCCGAGTCGTGGACCCTAAATTTTTTTTTTTTCAGAGGGGTGATTACACAGATGTGCATATCTTAGAGCAATCAAAGTACAAGAGGGCAGCTCACAAACCGAGTTAATAATCCGAAAGCGGATCAAATGAAGACAAAACTCGGAAAAAAGAAAGATGATGCAAGGGGAGATGGTTGAGGCATGCCACTTGTCGGCCAGTTGCGCGAGTAAAGCAGTGCCCATCAACCCTAAGACTTTCCATCCTTTTTGCTCAGCATTTGGACTACAGGACATTGGGAAGGACCGAAGATGCATTAAAGATAGTTGGGTGGGAGAGAGATTTGTCTTGGGATGAGGTGAGGTTTGGGGGATCAGTGTGTGTTGGTGGTGGTGAGTCTAGCTAAAGGAATGTTTTTAGGTGGGAAAACCTATTCATGAGAGTAAGAGCCTAAGGAGGGGACCATATCTAAGAGCCCTTGTCCATGTTTCATCGAAATGTGTTCTTGGCTTTCGATAAGAAATTAGTCCATGCCTCGAATTGGGTGATGAGACTTTTTAATTAAGGACAGTGAAAATGTTAGAAGATTGGCCTTGAGAAGTTGTTAAGTCATATTAAACAGGCTTTGAAAATTTAGAACTTTATGTCCGATTTAAATGATTTTAGCCATTTCTTCCGATTTTTACCAAACTTGGCGGGGTCTGAGAATGGTCTGAGAATAATAATATTGGATACATTACCAGTAAGGAGGTTGGTACAGCGGTAAATGGGTCGCCAATCTTCCATGAGATCCCCAACTTGGATTCATGTCCCGAGCATACTTCTGAACAGCTTTTGCTGTGTTGCGTATTTGTGATATTCCTTGTGTGAAGAGATTTCGTTACTACTGAGGCTGCGACGATGACCTTTCCAACCTTGATCTTTTGGATCGCTAATGATACAAAATAGCTATAGTTGAATAAGAATATTATAGCCATAAGCTGTCATGGGACCCTTATTTGTAACAGTCGGAGAGGGTTATCGGCACACGCCACCACTCCCCACTCTTTTTGTTTATCAAAACCAGTGGTCCATTTATTAGTGTCATTCAATATGAAAATCTAGATATACACATTGATGTTTCTTTCTGCCAAGAATATTGAGCATATTTCCCATCTTTTCTCGAGAAACAAGTGGGCTATTTCTTTGCTTAATTTCATAAGTGCCAATTCCGCCAAGATCTCTTCATTAGCTGGGGGAAGAATTGGCCTAAATCAGATTTTTGTCGTCCGGATAATCCCGTACTTGCGTTCTTAAATCGATAATCATTTTTTGGCTGACCTAACCTCCTCCGTCCCTCGGGACCAACAAGAGGTAGTACATAATATTCCCTTATTGTCCATCGACTAGAAAATGTTATTGAGTGCTTAATGTCTCTCTTGTCCATTTAGTTACGAATTAATCATTTAGATACACCAACAAACTGATTGGCTGAATAATTAAATATAAAGTCAGGATGCAGCTAATCGGGTGTTGGAATCCCAACATCTCTCTCAGAGTAGCTCAGTGGGTGAAACCTTACTCGATGCAGGTGGATTGGACGATTTGCATGCATTCCATGGAAATTAACCTTGTCGAGAATTGGATGTGCCGATCATCTTAACAATGAAATCATTTTTCAGAAGAGTATATTCATGTCTCGGCAGCATTTCCCTTTTCCTAGAAAAGGGACGAGCTCGAAATTCGAACTCTGTACCTTAGAAATCAGAATGCGTTATATATATGTATATATTGAGCTTTTCATCTTTCTTAGCTCTAGCAAAAAAAAAAAATTGATGAAAAGGATAGAGTTTTCTTTTCTATGATCCCTCATTAAACATGGGGTACTAAATTCCTAAACTCACAAAGAATTATCATTGTCAATGGATCTTTCAGTCGACATAACCACATAAAATTGAAAAACAATGAAGTTTGTGTATGCACATTTCTGTGATAGATACTTGACTTGACTCTATATGACGAGTCAATTGGAAATACTTCTTTTTTCATTTTCTTTTTCTTTTTCTCACCTTCAAGTTGTTTTTCAACTACGCTATTTGCATGTGTTATCACTTTACTTGAAAAATGCAAACTTAATTGTGATCAATCAGAATTGGGAGTTTCGGCCGTAAAGGAAAATAAGCACTAGGAGCAATCTTGTTTTTGGGCCAAGCTCTTGGGCCATTGGAGACTTGGACTTGGACTCTTAATTGCTAATCTCGAACTAGCACGTGATAATTCTTGACCACTCTCAAGAAACATACATGATTTTATTAAGATTATTGTTACATCGACTCCAGATATATGGGTTTTACACATTCGTCAATTGTTGGAGGAGCGACATATGCATGAATTCGGCTACAAAAGATGCGGTAGAGCTAGGACAGTTTTTGGCAGGAAAAGCTCCAGTTATCTTTAAGTACACACGTCTCTCATCCGGCGGAGAAACAATTCTTTACACCAACAATGAATCTAAATGGAGATCTCTTATGAGAGGACCAAATGATTGGAACTCAGTCTTAATCTTTCTTACGGGAACTCATGCGAGGACATAGAAAGAAAAGGGTTTGGAATCTTATTCGTATGGTCACTTCGCGAAGAGAAATTAGCGTTCGTTTTGATCATAACTTAGAACAAATCTAATAAAGCGTAATCATTGATTTTGAGGTGAAATGTCTCAGAGATAATAACTAGCCTACCTTTTGCTATTCCTATCTACCTTGTTTTAGTGATCAAGACCCTGTTTTGAAGTAAAGAAAGATAGAAAGCTTCTTTATTTCGGGGACACAAATTTGGGATGTAAGTAGTCTACCTCACACGTTTTGACCAACCTCCGGCCAAGCCATATTTCATATTCATGTTCTAAACTTCATCTGGATGGACAAACCGATTTGGCGGCCAGCTACTGAAGGAATATTTTCATTAAATTCGCTTACAAACTTCTATTGAGCCGCGTACATATATAATGGCAACAACTACGAGATTTGGAACAAAAACTGCAAAGCTAAAGTAACATGAGTGGAGCAAAATGATGTTGTGGAGGACATCAGCTAATGTCTTGCCTTGTCTTGTCGAGTTAACTTTTTTCAATTGATTCATATCTCAAACTCTTTTTGCCCTTTATGTGGAGATTCGGAAGAAAATCAAGTACATTTGTTCAACACATGCCCTACGCGGATCTTGTGGAGGCAGAGCCCATGAGGTATCATCTCGTTTGCTTGGAACTTCAGGTCACCGGAGTAGATGGTGAACCACTTCCTTGATTCATGAAAGATAGCACAGAGAATGGGTTTGGATTACAAACTCTTCACCCTTTACGCATCAATTCTCTATACTAGAATGCGGCGTCATAGGAACGCAAAGTTCCAATATTAGACTCGCCAAATCCTTCTCGAGCAATTGAGCTGATCATACAAGATCTCATGGAACATTCGAATGTGTTTAGGAAGGAGAACAAAGTTGAGCTAAGCGAGGAATTAGATTCTTAGAGTAAGGAGAGACTTATGGGTTTCTCGTCGAATCTAGAGTTGATGATTTAGGTGTTGCATGATAACCCACCAGAAGTAGAATTTCTCTGCCATACGTCAATCTGGCAGGGAATTTGTTTGGTAAAATCACTTTCAAAGCAGAAATGCTTTTGGTAAAAAAAATTGACTTATGATATAATTTTCTACTTTTGGTTGAATTTTTGGCCAACTTTGAGAAGTTAAAATTTTTTACTTCTCAGTTCTAGAAGCACTTCTTCGATCACACGAGTCTTGATTGACCACCATCGTCATCTGTGGCCGGACGCCGCCCACTGCTCGTCGACCACCGTCGGCCGCCCCCACCGTCACCAGCGCCTGTCGCAGGCTGCCGCCACCAGCATTCGGAAATAGAAATTTTCAACCGTTACCAAACGAATTTCTTTGATCAGAAGTTAATCTGGAGTAGAAATAGAAAAATCAACTTATGCTTGTGAGGAGAAGTAGAAAAATCAATTTCTGATTCGAAGTTGAAAAGTTAGCCAAAAGTGTTACTATGCAGGGGCTTAGTGTAGATGGTGCATGAAAGGAAAACAACTAGGCCGTATGTATTTTTACACAATCAGCTAGGGAGGAGAAATATATATACACACGCATAACCATTTTACTGAAAAAAAAAAAGGAACTCTTTTGGCATTAGGGTCTCAATCATTCGTAGAGAAATCTTAAAACCTCGAATCTTATTTTGGGTTCAAAGCGCGATCACTTCTTGCGAAAATGACATCACATTTCTATGAAGCTAAGAGGCGTCCATCTCACCGTTTAAACTTTTGTCGCCCTATATATATGCCATAGCTAACTCTATCTTTCAATAATAATTGACATTGGTGCACTACCAAACTCGTGGGACATGACTCAACCTTATAAAACAAAACCAAAATAATAGAGGCACTGAAAAATCATGTTTGAATAAGCCAATCATTATACATGAATTGGGCTGATCTATTTCACACCAGATGAACACATGGGACGTACCATCTGAAAATCAGATCTTTTAGAAAATTTTCTTAGCAAAGAATCTTTTAGGCAACCCAAGAGACTTCCCAACCTACTTTACCCAACTCAACCTCCTGAACATGGGAATTTAACTGAAAACCTATGGCAAAGCAGAGAAAGGAACAACGTACCGTGCAAAATCAAATGCTTCCTCCCACTTTCATTCTTGCTTTTTTTTCCCCCCATTCACATGTTGCTGTCCAAGGCGGGGCCTGGGAAGCTGACCCAAGGCAGATTCTCAATTGCTGTCACATCCTCAAGCCTCTGATGATGCCAACATACAACTACCAACCCCTTAGGTTATGTTAGATTTTTTTTCCCATAGCAAGAAAAAGAAAGAAGGTTTTTAGGCTCGTTCGACTGGTGACACGGAGAGCACGACCGATCAAAGTACGAAACTTGCGTTAAAACTCGTCAGATTTTTTTAGCGGGTCTGATGCGAGTCTCGCTGTTTATGGAAACACATGATTGCTCGGGTCCCTGACTCACTAGAGAGAGCACTAGGCGATGATTTCTTTTGGTTTTTTTTTTTTCCTGCATTTCTTAACGTCTATCCCTTCTTTGCTAAGCGTTCTTGAAAGGCCAGGAATCACTAATTAGATTCTTCCTGAATCTGTCTTTTTTCTCCTTTGTGTAGGAGCAAAATGACCCCAGAGAAGAAAATTCCATTTTCATGTGCTTGAGAGCATCGATTGCTTTGAGCTTTGGCTGCTGCTTCTTGATTGGACAAACCGAAAGAGACCCGCACCCACCACTTCTGCTGTACTTTTGTTGCTGTTGCTACACGTACGTCGCTCGCCCACGTATGGCCAAGCAATCGATAGTGAGAGAGAACAGTTCGAAAGCACAAAGGAAAACAGAAGCAAAAAAATATAACAGAAACCCCCCCCCCCCCCCCCCCCCCCCCAAAAAAAAAAAGAAGAAAGAAAGAAAGAAAGATGCGAAAGAAAACAGTGACACAGGAAAAAATCAAAATGTGTCACCAACTTCCTCGTCTGATTTCCATGGCAGGTCACATGGTGATGGTGGGGGCGTGGGGTCTGTCCCCCAGATATTGCTGGATTGACCCTTTTTTGCGCATCCACTGCAGCTTCTTCTTCTTCTTTTTTCCAGTTATGTTTCTTACCTCCTCGTTTCATAATAAAGGGGGTCCGTCGATACCTGTTCATGCCGTGCAAATTCTCTATTCCGTTGGAGGTCTAAGCGACGCACATCTTTTAGATGAAATGCTGAACTTCTGAATTGCGAGCGAGTCTATTAAATCTGTTAACGAATCCACTATATTCCTACATGACGATTCAAGCCGTTGTTTACTGAAGGGAACCATTCCCACAATACATACGCAACGGATTACGCGGAATTAACAACCCCTATTATTATATTGAATCATTGATCGGAGAAATACATCACAGATCGGACATACCTCAGGTTTTCACAGATTAAATGTCCACAATGCATTCCCTGGAGAGACCGTTCGTCCGTTTTGACGATCGGGAGAATTCGCCGTTGCTTTTGTTCGTTGTTTTCCTCTATGTTCTTTGTTGGAAGAACCTCTTAAACCACGTCTCTAACAAACGTGATAATATCACGTTAGAGATTAATAACTGCCCTTTGGCAGTTTATGCACAAAAGGGGCAAAGGCTGTGATCGATAGCCTATATGGCCGGACCACGGTCCTTCCCACGAGCCCTCGTTTTCCAACAGCTGCATTATTCATAGTTAAGAAATAATCGAAAATGCATTCTGCCAATTGTAGCAAAATATAAATTTCATAAAGACTTATGATTTATATTTAGATGTATGCTAATAAAACAACAACCAGTTTTATCTTTTTGTATATAGGAATTATCACATGTACTCGAAATTAAAATTTCTTTTTCATAGATCATAAATTTTACCCAAACATTACATATTTCATGATATTATTTTCAATTATCTAACTATAAACAAAACTCCTATTTTGTTTTATATGTTTTACCGAACCGTAGGATTTGATTCGATTCACGATATAATATCTCGATTCGACAAAAAAAAGTGCTGTAGTTTTCTATCTTTTCTAAGGTCAATTTCCATATATTCTTTGAGGACATGCTGGCTTATGTTCTACGGATTTCCTTTTTATTGCAAAAAGAAAATTAGCAACAGTCCCAGGTAACATGCATGGTTCATTGAACTGGTCCAGACAAGGGGACACAGACACGAGAAGAAGACGGGAAAAATTACATAAATTAGTTTTGGCTCTCGAGATAAAAAGAGTAATTTATGCCTTGGTAGTTGTCAAATTAGTCAACGTAATATAGTTGATTAATCACCTTATTAAATTAATGTGTTTTTGAAGTAATTTTTCCATTTTAATTTCAAACTTCTCATATGGATTTTGAGCATATTGATATCGTCATACAAATTCATTTGTCATGAGAAAACATGTGAGGAAGAAAATAGGAACACGAAAACGAAACTTTAAATAGAGAAGAGTGTAACGAATTCAAAATGGCATTAGTATAAACATTATGAGCGGTATACAAACTGATAAAATAATCGTACTAAAATTGAAATTGTAACCATACAATAACAGAGCTGAAAAGAAATGGAATTGCAATAACAGAACTGAAAAGGAATGGAATCGATGCAAATAAATACCGAGGCTTGTGTTTGACACAGTTTTCCTTAAAACAGATTCGTCCTCTCTAGTACGTACCTGAGGTTTCGTGAACATTTATCTCCCAAGATACAACGGTTGGTAGCGAAGAAGTAAGCACAGCTGGAACCGAACACTATCGAAAAAACAATGCAAATGCAGGGGATAAAAAGAGAGGGAGTGTTTTCTGTTCTGGAAAAATAGAATGGGAAGCCATCTATTTATAGGGTAAGTGAGGGCATTTCGGGAATAAAAAATAATAATGCCGACTAAATTTACTGCTATAACATTAATTCTGTAACAACAGAATTTTAATGTCATTAACCTGTTGTTACTCAATTGATTCAACAACTGTTACAAAAAAAAAATTGTAACGATTTGAGTTGAAAGGAAAAAAAAAACAAAAGGCAAAAATGAACTTGTCGCGAGGCCCACTTTCCGGTTTTACATTCATGTACGCGAGAGTGTAACTATGTGTAAAGCACTCTCAAGCCTTCTTTCTTTTCAATGTGGGACTAGTGTTTTTTGACTTTCCATTTCCAACTCAAGGGTGTTCTATGAGCGTCAATTTCTCATTCATTCACCTATCAATTTATCTCATATTTCCAACAAAGAGAACATGTAGATAGGCTCATTTCTCTTTTTTTTTTTTTTTCGGTACTCCACATAAATTCCCATACATGGTAACAAGATGCAGAGTCATGTAATCTCTAGTCAAATTGTTACCTTAGCTTGTTCTAAAATTTGTAAGGTAAAATTATCCGATCATTCTTAAACTTGTTGTATGGATGTTAGTCAATCCTAAAATTTTCAATATTACCTATTGAGTCTTAAATTTTTGCGCAAAAATACGATTAGCCTTTTTTGTCAATCTTCGCTAGAAATTACTGACATTGCGATCCAGTCATCATTGGTTATCCTACATGGCACACAACCACTTAATGATTTCCGGCGAAAATTGACGAAGAACTACATTGAAACTTTAAACAAAATTGAAAAGTCAATGACTAAATTGGCATCCATACAATTTGATTGAACAACTGCCATATATATAAATACACACACATGCACAAGCTCACTAAGGGTGCCTTTGTTTGAGTGAAAGTGTTTTTCAAAAATTGGTTTTTCGTGCTTTCACCCATTTAGTTCATCGAAAATGACTTAGTCAATGGGAAACGCCTTTCGATCAATGAAAAATTCATGCATAAATTAGGAAAGGGACCCCAATCTATAGAGGTGAAAACACTTTCCGAATTTACTCCTCTCAAATTTGTAATTTTTTTTGGATTTTTTATTTTAGTTTATATTTTCTTTTTTGTTTCTTTCTTTAGCCGCTGGTCACTAGGCCACACAAGGTCGCTGGCGAGGCTTGACCTTGCCCACCACATGGCAAAGTTACTGGCCATCTCGTGTGGCCGGTCGCTGGCGGCCGCCGAGGCCCAAAGACCGGTGGAGGAAGAAGAAAAAGACAACAAGAAAAGGAAAAAAAGATACTATATACATAATTATAATTTTAAAAAATATATTATATACATAATTATAATTTAAAATATTAAATTTTCATTTTTTGGGTTTAGATAAAGTCATGAGATTGAAATTATTTTACAAATGAAAAATAAACACCAGAAAATTTTTTTGGTCACATATTACCAAATAAAGAAAAACAAATCATTTTCTTGAAGAATAATTTTGAAAAATCACTGTGCTTTTTCATGGAGTTTTCCCCTAACTAAAGGGCCCTTAAATATTTGCAGGCTTCAAAGTGGTCCCGACAAATTACTCACATTTTCTGTAGCCACTTATCTCACGGCAACAACGTTCCTAATCCGTCGTCCTTATAGGGAAGTGTCATGGACAAACGGTGTTTGGGCATGGCAACTAGGGGCGGCTACGATGCTTGGGATGGCATGGGGAGACTTGTCAAGCATCGACATTGAGATGGTGGTGGCGAGCGATGGCGATGATGCTGATTGATGGCGCGGTTGAGGAAGAAAGAGGAAGAAGAGAAAATAAAAAGCAAAGAAATGTCAAAAAAAAAAAGAAAAGGATAAAATAATAGTGTTGGGAAATACTGCAAGAAGTTATGCAGGGACATCCCGTATAGCTGAATGGAGCGTCAACTCCACATAGATTAGACATATAGACATTTCAACCAACTTTAGTGGATTTTGAATTGAAAACTTTTCCATTGCGTAAGAATCCATCTGATTCCACTTTCGGTATGCAAAATGGAAACAAGATGTCATCTTTCGTATGGTCATAGCTAAAATAACAGTGTAAGTTAAAAATAGATACCCGACTTGACTTTGTATTTAGTGAAAAAGATGTTTTTTTTTTTGTTTCTTTTTATGGCAAGATGCCTTTTGGCGTCTAATTTATGATTATCTAAGGAAAAGAAAGTAGTAATCAATGAGGTGAAAATGAGATTGAGAAATTTACTTTTCTTCTCAATTTGGAGAGCCAAGCGTACTCAATTGACCCGGTTATGTGATTACTACTTTGGGTTACAAGTTATGTGATCGTTTAGGGCGCGCATAATAATATTTCTCTTCCGTGGCTCTATTTCTGGCAAGAAATAGATTTTTTTTTTCATTTCTATTCACCGAACGAGTTTTTCAACCAAAAAATGTATTTGATAACGATACAAATTTTCTATTTTTGGAACAGAAATTTGTCTGATAATAGCACAAAATTTCTCTGCTGCGGCGGCGACGGCGACCGGCGAATGACGGCAGCGGCCGGCGGTGACGAGGAAGGAGAAACTTGTTTCTTGTTTTTGTTTCAGAAACAAAAAAAAAAACTACTTTTTTCTACTTCTCATTTCTCATCTCAAACTATTTTTGGGTACTCGGGAATTGAAAAATTCAATTGTGTTACCAAACGCATTTCTGTTCCAAACCTATTGCCTGGAACAAAAAAAAAACAAAAAAACAGGGAAATAGAAACGTTATCATGCGCGCCCTTAGTCAAGCCATTGTCCAATCATAATCAATTTGAAGAGAATGGTCTATTGTCCCATGCCTTGACATGAACTCCAAGCTGGCAACAAGTTTCTACCCGATTTTGACATGCCAGGAAAATGAGCTCTTGGATTCATCCCTTTGACTTTGACAATTAGCAAGTTTCTAGGAAATCTGTACGTCTCAAGTTTGAAAATCAAAACCTTCGGCAAATTTAGATAAATACCTCACGCAAAACTCAGTTCAATGTGAATCTGCATGAGGTCCACACATCTAGATTTACACATCTAAGTAAATAAGACCGCTCGGCCCACCATCGAAGTCTAATTAGTGACGGCGAGACTAAGCGCGAATTGCACTTCGTTAGATGCTCACGCATCAAACAGTTTTGTCCGCGACCTCTACTTTTATAGATCAAGACTTACACGGTTGTTCCATTGGAGGATCTGTTCAGTATCGACAACACATTTTCTTGTCTTCTGTTTATCATTTCTAATTTGCTGGACGGTCCAGTGAAGGGGAGGTTTAGGCATATTGGCGGCCAGTTTTCTAATGGCTGGATTGAAAAGTAATAGTAGGAGAGCTCGGAAAAAGTCGTTAAACAATGTATGGACCGTGGAGAAATAATGTTATTGAGAATCAACAGTGCTTAAAGAAGTTGTGTTACTGGTGGCGATGACAACATCCCCGGTCCCCCTATCGAACCGACATGATTTGTCTACTGCAGGATCTTCCAAACTCATTGGAGAATAAAATTACACTTTTCAGGGGGGGGGGGGGGGGGGGGGGAGAGAGAGAGAGAGAGAGAAACCTTTCTTTCTATTTCCCCTCTTGAGAGCAATGGTGACTCCTCTTCAGCTGGTTTCTGCTGGTGGCTTCTTCTGCTTCTGATTCACGGTGATGGGTATGCTCACTTTGCTTAAAGTTTCAATTTTTATTTTTCTTTCCCAATATGGGTTTTGTTCTGTTTTGTGTTTCAACCAAATGGGTCACTGTTTCTTTCGGACACTGTGCTTAAAGAAACTGATGATTTTGGGTCATTATGTAACTCCACAAAGCTGCTTTTTTTCTTTTCCTTGCTTGTTTTCTTCACTCTTCTCTACTACTGCTTCATTCCTCTGATTTACTTCTGTCGGTGGCGGTTAATCTGTAGTGTTTGAGATTCTAACGGGGTTTTTCTGTTTTCTTTGGCATTCGGTTGGCCATTTACCTGTTTGTGCGTTTCATAAAGCAGTAATCTTTACACTCATTTCTTGGCATGATAGCTGTTAGATTTTTGTGTTTTCCCTTCAATCTGTAGTGATGGGCAATGTTAGTGGCAAAAGTGATGGAGAAGGAACTTCTGGAGGATATGAACAGTATGTGGAGAGTTCACATGGTGGAAGTCACGTTTATCCGGAGCACCCCGTACGAGCACCTCCTTATAGCGCTTTACTGTTTGTACCCACTCGCATGTTTACTTCGCGATCCAGTGATTCTCTTTTTATTGCATCTTTTTTCTCTTTTTGTGTTGTTTTCCTCTCGGGGAATATTCAAATAGGCTTATCTTCCATGATCTGTTTGTGTTTCCTGGATTTCATGCCTAGCAGGTTGGAAAAAATTGGCTGTTCATCCTTGTCGAGCAAAAATTGATAGATTGTTAGTTTTTCATCTACTGACTCGATGGCAGCGGATGCCTCTACCGAGGTCCATACATAGAAATGAGATCTCCTCTCTTGAACTCTTCTCTCTAGAGGGCCACATGTAACGCTTGCGAGGAAGTTTTCCTATACCTTTTGCGGATAGGGTAGATAGAGTTGTTCATTGTGACGGATATTGTCATTAGTTACTTAGCGAAAGAATCAGGTTAGTATGATCAACATCATAGATTGAGCTTTGAAAATCATCTGAGCTTTGCATTTGTTTGACAAGACGTTCGAAACTCCTTAGCTCGAGGTCCTTCTTTTTCAAGCCTTTCAGTTGTTGATTACTTGTCTTGCAGGGAAGAAATAAGTATGCTCACTTGGTCACTTTTGCAAGTTATTTTCTATTGCTCTGTTCTTTTCTGCAAGTATGGGATGATTTATCATCACAACGTTTATGAAACATGGTGATCTGCCTTTTGGTAACCATCACCTAATTGTTAAATGCCTACATTAAGAAGAATGTGCATATTAAGTCAAAGTTACTCTCCTGCATAGCGTGTTTTCAGGCAAATACTGGAATTTGCATTCCTCTAGGTCTTAATTGCATGCAACTTTTGAGGTCTATTGAAGAGGAAGGATGCATATTTCTCACATTAAAGAAAGAACTGATTATTTTAGGTCCCGGTGATTCCTTTTGCCAAGCCTGCTGACATGATGGCAAATCAAAGTTTTGATTTGCTTTGGAATATGAATTATGAGGCTACCTGCCATGAGAGACGAACACCGGTAATGATTACCTGGAATCATGGAGGGAAGCAAGTGGCTGTTACGGGATCATGGGACGACTGGGAAACAACGTATGCAGTTGGTTTTAGATGTTTCTCTTTAATGATTTAATTGGTTTCATGCTGTTTATTGTTGTCTAATATTGGAAAAGTTCTGTCTCTATCAGTGAACCGATGCAGAGATCAGGCCAAGACTTCATCATCTTGAAGGTTCTTCCTTCTGGTGTTTACCACTATTACTTCGTTGTGGATGGACAGGTCAAGTATGCGCCAGACTTGCCTTGCGATTTTCATGAACCACCGACAGCCTACAATATATTGGACGTGAAGGTACGGTTTAAATGCTAAACCACGGCTTTCAATTTTAATTGGTGATATGTCATGGTCTTTTGTCCCACTCTATACTTGCATTGCTTGGAAGCATTTGAAATTTACATATAAATGCTTTAGAAGGAAATGTAAAGTCTTCACTATCATTAATTGGTGTAGTATGATTAGAAGCACATGATTATCTTTTGTTTATGCTTCATGAGTCTTCTAGTTACATATCTTGCAGTGCCGTCTTATTTGCACAAATGAGTCATGATGGTTTTGAAACAGGTCCCGATATTCAGATGGACCGGTAAACTCAAAATTTGACTTGTGGTTGCCCAGCGATAGAGCATATGACAAATGAGTGTCTTAGCTTTATTAACAGACATCCCTTCCTTATGCCTTCTGCAATTTTTCATCAGCAAACATAAGATGATATCTTTTAGGTTTTGACCAAAGCAGATCTAATATCTTTGCCAAAATGTTGACTGAAGTAACATCGGAATAACCAAACAATTGTCTCCTAATTTTTCCTGTGTATGTGCATGAAGCTTATAAAAATGCAGAAGTTCTGGCTAAGCTAATTACCAGTAATCTCAGCAAAATAAATGCAGTCTCTTCAACAGGCAATACAATATGTGATATAGTACTTTTTTCGACAATAGCAGCTACTAGGACACAAAAGGGATAGATAATTTTTTGGTTCATACTTTTCCCACGAACTACTTCGTTACCTTCACTTGAATCATAGACATTTTGATCGTCGAATTTTAAATGCGCCTTGACTGATCATGCTCTGATTGGTTTAGTCTGTGTGTAATCATTTCCTTTTGTAGGCTTTTTTTGCAACTGAATCAGAAAGTGTTATCGCACAGAATATTTCCACACTCAAACATGTTATGCATTATGATTTATGAATTTATAGTCCATGAAGAATGAGCAGACTCTTGACGTGGACAATTCTTGAGGAAAGTTGAAGACATGATCGGCCTTATTGGAGTGACATTTGTGAAAGGATAGTCCAAAAGAAGTATTACAGACATTAATCTTCTCAACTAATTCAGTAGTTGAAGGATAACAATGTCGAAATTTAATGATGAAGACCAAAGTATGAGGGCTGTATGAGACATATAAAGGTTTGGGAACAAACATGTATTCTAGTGACCATAAAACTCTGATGATGATTTACACATGCTGATAAAACAATTTGAACACTTTCTTGCTTGAAGTTTTACACTTGAATTGAATTTCACATTGACAAAATTTTTGCGTACTGAAACATCCGCTCCATCAGAGTCAGAGACTATAGATGATTGGTTTTCTATGATTGCAATATATAAGAATGCCCCCGGATAACCGGCATTGAACATTTATGAGATTGAAGTGTGGTTCCTGTCTGAGACAGTTGACTTGAAAGTTGAAAGCTAAGCTAATATACAATAATTAGCAATTTAGTTTGCAATGCGATTGAAAAGATTTGTTCGGAATGTGAAGGCATCTGCTTGATCGGTTCTCCCTTTAACTTATTTTTCTTTTAATAGAATGTGAGGAATGAACAGTTGTGATAAACCTAAACATGAGAAGGATTTCCCTGTTAGAAGTTTTTTTTACCTTTTCAATTCGTCTCTAGGGGGCCTGCATGAGGCTTCATCTTCTTCTTTGCCAACATGCTCGTTATTGAGGAGCTCTTTGCATATTTCTTATGCTTTTACTTACTAATGTTCGTCAATGTTAAATTGGTTCTCTGTTCATGTGTTTCAATTATACTCTAGTTCACCCTTCACGTCTTCTCACTAATAGTCCCCCATGTAGGAGTATGCAGCTGAAGCCTGTCAAAGCGAATCTGGGGTCATGCATCCTCCTTCCCCTGATGCAAGCTACAGCAGAAGTTCTATAATTGACATTGATTTTGGCAAGCTTCCGCCTGATCTACCTCCTCAATTGCATAAAACTCTGTTGAACGAGTCATCGAATACGGATTGTTATCAATTTCTGACAAGGCCGCGGCATGTTGCATTGAACCATCTGTACATGAAAAGCTGCGACCATGGTCAGGCCATTGCCTTTGGATCCACACACCGTTTTCTTGAAAAGTATGTGACAGTGATTCTTTACAAGCCATCCTGGAGACAGGTGAACGAAGGATGAAACTTTCCTCCTTTATTTCAGGACCTGGATAGAGGCATCCAAGTTTTGTTGATAAAATTTTTACATATATGGATTATGTTTAAGGATGAGCAAGTGCTTTTAGGTAAAACTCCCAACAGCGGCGTGCATTGATTATTAGAAAGCTTTCGCTGTGTAGTGTGTACTCGTATATTTGAATATCCCTCCATTTCTAGTTCTGTTGTCTACAAATTTCGTGGTGCTGGTGATTCAGTTGTTATGTTCCATTTGATAAGTGATTAGGAACGTAACAGATGGCTAGATTCTTTCTCGCATCTCATTTTTTTTTTTTTGAGCGATAGACTAACCTGACATGCTGTTTGGTTGCGAGGGAAAGTGCTTACCAAGAATTTAACAGCTCATATAATTTCTTCACAACGACTGAGACGAATAAACCTTCGTAACTACTCCCTTAGATTTTAGGATTGCTAATACTTTCTACTTGAGCAGAGCACGACAGTAAGCTAGCGGTATCGATATAAGGATGAAGCAGAAATTATCTTCTTTGATTTCATTGCACTCGTCTGATATACATTTCTGCTTAACCATGGTTAAGCCTTGTAAAGATTTAGTGAGATCACTTGCCAACTGCTCTAAAAGCTTAAGCTATTAGAAGAAGGCGTGGTTTAATATTTATATATTTCAACAAGCCTAGGACAATGTTTGGCTATGCTGCAATTTCTACATCCAAATACTCTTACAACTGAAAATTTCACGGAGAAGCAAACTGTCTGGACATGTAAAATAAAACCCTGGACAAAACGGATGCTCATAGGAAAACCAAGATGGTCTTCAAAGCATTTAACAAGGATGTCAAGTAGCTCCAGCCGTGATCGGCGGGCACGGTCTCCACAGTAAGATCATCGGACAGGTACCTTAATCCAACCGTTGGCGAAAGCGACGGCCAAGATGACGAAGGGCGTCGACATGCCGAAAATGATGATGTACGGTATGGGGGTCTTCATAGGATTCTCGCCTTCCCTCTCGCCTGCTGTCTGCCAGTATCTGCAGCATTTTTTTTTTTTTCCCAGCAGCACCAGAAAATGTCATCTCAATGGATTCAAAGTGAAGAACTAGAGCGACAAAAATAAGTTCAAACATTGGCATGATTCTCACTGTTGAGGCTCTTCCTCTCTGGTTATGAACTTCCTCTTCCCTCCTTTCTTGATTTCAGCATCACCTCCCCCTAGAAAAGCACCAAGAACACGTCAAGAAGCAAAATATCTTGAGCACCCATCTGGAGAAACAGATCGAGAACATCACAGAAACGATTCCCTTTTTTTCACACCCCGTTTCTTCTTTACCTAACTCGGCACGAATCTTGAATCTCTTCTGTTGCGCCCTTCTTGCGTCTGATGGAGCGAGAGAGCGAGGGAGAGCGACGGCGAACGGCGGCTTTGACGGGAGGGAGATCTTGGCGCTGAGGGAAGGAGATGAAGCTGCTGATTGAGCTGCCATTTCTGAGGAATCAAAAGCTTCTTTTTTGAGTCAAATTCATGCATCTCTTTGCCTCATCGCATGATATATATGTCACTAGCTATGGATGTGGTCGTGCTTGATCTTGGGATTCCATGGTATCTGGTTCTTGATAATTCTCGATATTATATTTTTACCTTATCCAAGTGATATGGGAGGTGCCTAAGTGGCGCACCTGTTGTCACCAGTCAGGAATGGACAATAATGACCTTTATCCGAGTTCGTAACTCGTTTTTTGCTTGCATTTCATATTTTTCTCCTTTCGCTTTATTTTTATTTTTTACATTGTCTCATTTTTAGTTTAGTTCCTTCAATCTGGTGAGCAATCTTAAAAGTAAATATTAAACTAAGTCAGAGCAGCAACAAATTACTACATATTTCATACTCCACAAACCATGATTCCTCCTAGCGTTTGTCGGTTGATTAGCATTTTGCGGTGGAGCACATAAGCTAGGAAAGGGTCTCTGTATCATGTCGTTTTGTGTGCGCCACTCTCTTACTAGCGATCGACGCGTAATCAGCACTCCAGACATACCAGCAAGGCAGCAACACGCGAGTGCAGCATCCTCGACACGCCATTTTGAGACGCACAAGATCAATTTTAAGCATTTCAATAAATTAGGGATCAAAATATGAATTTATTTTATATGTGTGTGTATGCGCGCGCGCGCGCATGCTTAAGTCATATATCTAGCCACCCAAAATTAATATACCCAGTCAGCAAAAAAAAAACAATTGTGACTGATATTTTTCTATATACATGATAATTTATCATGTATAATTTTATACTTAATATATAATGTGTCAAAAGTCAGTATTTTTTGAGAAATGAAGTGGCGATGTGTTGTGTTGTGTCACACGTTGCGTGTCAGTGTCGGTGCTATTTAGCTGATAAGTAAAATATCTGAAAACCTATTATTTTTCCTTAATCCATAGTGATAACCAATTCGCTATGCATATTGCTTCAAATTTGGTATTTCATAAGTGCACGAAGCATGTTGAAGTAGATTATCATTTTATGCGAGAAAAATTTAGAACAAGGAAATAACACTTGAATACACACCAACCTGAGAGTCAACTCACTTATCTTTTCAGTAAGTCCTTGCGGGTAGTAGAATAATTACTTTGTGTAAAAAGTTGGGATTGCTCTTTGATATTTATGCACCAACTTGAAGGGAAGTGTTGAAACATTAATTATTGGACTTATTTGTCAACAAGGGTATTTTTGTCTTCTTCATTATTAGAGATCTATACATATTGGGTGTAATCCATTATTATCTAATGTACAACTTTTCTCCTTTCGTTTAAAAGTGCAACTAAAAGTCTAAAATACCCTTCTTACCAGTCCAAAGCACAACATTTGGATTATTTTTCCTAATAAAATTTAGCTAGAAGATGCTTCAAAAAGGCTGATTACTTGAAACTGTTTCTTTCGTTTTTGATCGTGCTGATTACTTTCGCCTGAGTAAATACAATATTTAAGGTTGATTTTCGTTTCGTTGGTGTTTAAGCAAATCCTTTCCTCTGCAATTTGAGAATTAAGTATAAGAATGGAGGCTAACTCTTGGAAAATTTTAGCCTATAATTAGGCTGTCTATGCGGTTAAAAAATTTAGTGGAAACTAAACCTACTCTATTCATGTAAGATTGAAGTCTTAAAAATAGGTTCTTCATTTCAAATGTATCGAATGAAGAAAAGATTTCCTAAACGCATTCATGAAATGTCATTTCCTTCTATCATTTCTTCATCCTTAAAAAGAGAGATATTCCTTCAAGGATCGGTTTAAGTACATTACAAGTGCCAAAATTTATGTACGACGCTCACTTTAGTGCCAAAACTTTCAAAACGATCACTTACTTGATATTTTTTTTTAAAAAAAATGATCACTTCAATGCCAAAACTTTCAAAACGATCACTTAAGTGCCAAATACTTTGAAAAACGCTTACTTCAGTGTCAATTTTGGCTAGCCGCGTAAGCTGGAATATTAATAAAAAATAGGCCACGTCGGATTTCTAGCGAGTCACGTCGGCTCAAATCGAAATTGGCACTAAAGTGAGCGTTTAAAAAAAAATTAGCGCTTAAGTGATTGTTTTTGAAAGTTTTGGCATTCAAGTAAGCGTCATACACAAGTTTTGGTACTTGTAGTGTATTTTATAGCCTTCAAGGATCATGTCCTCCTTCTGTTAAACATGCACTCTCTGTGCACTTGCTTCCAAGATAAATTCCAGGATATGAAAGATGCCATACTAGATGTACGCGTTGCATCTCAAATGTCTTTTGTTCATTGTGTCTTCATTTTATTCAGTTTAGGTTGACCTCTCAACATAACAATCCAAAAATTTGATTCAGTTTAGTATGAAGTTTAGGAAAGGTAACTTTGCAGCTGCTGCACGCCACATCAATGCCGCAATTTAGGTTAAGAGGTAAATTATGTCATCTAAACATTTCTATGTCCGAGCAGTGGAGTTAACATCTTTCGACATTTCTTATGGATCTCATATTATCTAACTATTTTCGGATCGCTTAGGATTTTTCTCCAATTTTGCATGTGGTTTCTGATACTTGTTTCCAAACTATACAGAAGAACCAAAACCTTGAGAAACTTATCGGGATAGAAAGAAAGCAAGTGTAGGAACATCTTGATGAACTTATAAGCCCAGAATATTCTGATGCGGCGGGGCAAGAAGGAAAACTGCAAAGACAGATGACTCTTTTTCTGTCTATATTACAAAAATCTGATCATTTATTTCTTTGAAAGGTAACATATCATGTATGTCGAATCGATGAGTTCATAGAAAGAGGGATTTCTAAGAGCATGCCAATCAACTAATGTGCGATTTCTGTCCATTTCTAGCTGAATTCGACATTGGTTGCTCGACAAGGAAAAGCTGCTTATTAATGAGTATAACCCAGAAATGGAAAAGATCCAATTCATGGATTCCATGACAAAATCCAAGTGATTTCATCATATCTGGTTCTCTTCCTCACCAATTAATCTCACCAGCCTCACACACGGCCCTTTTTATAGGCCCCCCTTTTGTTTGATATGAAGAACTCATCAGTCATTACGACCACTGCAGTACAAAGAGTTAGTCCTGAGGTCTGATTCAGCGGTTCGTAGAAAGAGAACGGCGATGAGTCAATCGGATGGTGTCTCTAGCCCAAAGAGGGAGGTCACGGCACTTGTGGTTGATGACGACAAGGTTAGCCAAATGATTCACCAGCAGCTCCTGAACATCCTTGGAATCGAGAATGATGTTGTCGTGAACGGGAAACAAGCTGTTGACATCCACCTATCGGGCAAGAAATTTGACCTCATTCTCATGGATAGGGACATGCCTGTCATGAATGGCATAGAGGTACTACCGACTTTCCTATGGTCTAACTAAGAGCTAGAGAAAACCCAAACTTGAAGCAAGGGAAAAGCCTATAAATGTTTTGTTTTTTGACAGGCAACAAAGGAACTGCGAGACATGGGCATTAGGAGCACCATTGCAGGCGTTTCGTCTCACTCATCCTCGAAAGAAAAACAAGAATTCATCGAAGCGGGTCTTGATGTATATCATGAGAAGCCTTTGTCAGTTGCTAAGCTCCTCTCTGTAGTCAGTAAGATAAAGCAGAAGGCATAGCGTGAACTTGCGCGGCAGTATTTAACTGCTGTTCCCTTGAGATATTGAGGATGTCAGCTTGAAAGTACTCCATAAAAAAGTGTAGCATATTTTTCCTTTCTTATATGGTTCAATGAAGAACTTAATAGGCATGCTGAAGTTTCTTTTTTGCTCTGCCTCTCCTGTAAGAGAGCATGATCCTGACTCATCACATGCTAATGCTTTGTACTAGAACTTATAACAAATCTTTAAAGAGATGTCCAAATAAGTTGAAACCAGATCCAAAGTGGTTAGCTCATTGTGAATGACCAATGTCTGTCAACTTGCCATATTGGTTAGCCTATAAGTCTAACTAGATTTGAAGTTCTTCTGTCCGGATTCTTCTCAAGTGACATATATTGGTTCGTCACACGATAGAGCAAGATAATGAGACTCGATTTGATTGCGGGACTCCTAATTCTATAGCGTACTCCTATGACGGATTTGACACGACCAATGAGCTATCGACATGTGTCCTTGGTTGCCTGATGGGAGCAGAGCCAATGCCCGACGGTTACCGATTGGCAGGACTAACTGGGTGGGATGCATCAGAATGACCCCATTGGCGTGGCATCAGTTGAATTCCTTGTCTTGAGTTGATCCCATTGGAGGGGCGTGGTAGTCTAACCACCGCCCAAATAGCCGGGCGCATATCGGTCCACTACAGTGGCCTAACTGTAGCCCTTACCCATCTGATAGGTCAGGGCAACGCCTGTAAATGCATTGAAAAGGTAAGTCACCTGTAAATACAGGCTCTCCATGCCCAGGCACGCATAAGCCAGTTCTGTCCTCCAAATACTGAGTCTATTCCTCCCACTCTTTGCAGTTACCGACTTAAGTATCGGAAGGCCAATCCGATTCACACTGCATGCCTCAACCTGTTATATGTGGGTGCATGTCGAATCCTCCGTCAGAGCTTGGGCTGCCTTCCAAACGACCAGAATGAACTTCTTGCAAAAATGGGTGTCCCAAGCATTCTATGATGTCCATATGTGGTATATATACCAGGATCTGTCACTACAGATCTCCTCTAAATTTGATTCTGTTTTTGATAACAGCCAACTTAAGTTGGATGAGGTTTCGGTGGGGGAAAGTACATAAAAGGAAATTTTTTTGAACTGATAAAATCTGAGAAAAGGAGAATGATGAAGGAAATTAACAACTTGCCGAATCTTTGGTTAGTCCATGATTTATGAGTTAATTTTTTTTTGCTGGAATGCACTAGTTGAAGGAGTCCTAGTTCAAGTTTTCTTGATGGGAGCAAGACTTTTTTACTTTCTTGCTAGAACTAGACTCTTCTGCCGCAAGTACCTCCTCCATATTCTGCTGAGTAATGTCCATCTGACTCATCCAATATGGTTATTTTCTTTTTGTATGGATGGATGATTAGTGCCAATTCCACTAGAATCCAAGCCTTTGCAGAGGAAATTCATATTTTTCCAGAAGATTTGAGGAGATCAATTCGCGGCTGCAACCATACATTTGACTTCTTAACTATTCAAAGACGAGAAACCAGAAAAAGGGAAAAAAAAAAAAAACAATCATTAGGTATCAACAATGAAACGTCACAACCGAGGATCAAGGTGCTCTAACTCTCCTTCCCTTATAACTAGATTCCAATGATCTTGGGCAGAGCAAGGCTTCAATCCCGCACAAAATGCAGCTTGAAGCTCCACCAATGAGTCTGATCTTGCTGGTGGCCAATACCATTCATCTCCTCAAATTACTGAAGCAATCTTTGCATGTAAATCAACTGCATAGTCATAGATTACTCTATTAAGAAAAGTTTCAATAAGCACCCTGAAAGTAGGAACGAAATGTCCAGTCGACTCAGGGATTTCTAAGAGGATGCCAATCGACTGAAGTGCGATTTTTGTCCATTTCTAGCTGAATTCCACATTCGTTGCTCAACAAGAAAAAGCTGCTTATTAGTTGAAAAAACTGTTAAAGGAGAAGAAAAGGGCAATTGTGCATAAAATGATAGTGACAGGATAGTTTAGGAGACGAGACTCTACTTCCATCTATTCCTTTTCCATTTTCATCTCCACTTCTTGCTACTTGTTATCCATGTTAATGGATGTGTAAGTTGTGTTAGAGAAGTTTCACATCGGAGAATTAACGTGGTGTTGAGCAGTTAATATTTCCTAATCATAACTCATTGGCTTAAGTTTTTAAGTGAAGTGGTTCTAATTGAACTCCCTCTTGGCGACCTCCTCAAGACTTCTGCTATACGCTCTCAACAAATGGCTTAAGCTTTTAAGGTGAAGGTAGGTCAAACTATATATATTGACGAACTTGGGTTTGGGCTTGGACTTGGACTTCCTCTTGGCGATTTCCCAATGCGAAGGTATCTGACTTCTGCTACGTATTCCTAACAAATAAGCTTTTGAATGAAGGTATTAGGTCCAATTGGATATATTGAAGGGCTCGAACTTGGACTCCCTTTTGGTGATCTACCAAATTCCCAGTGCGAAGGTATTAGGCTTCTGCTGCGCATTCCTAACAAATGGTATCGGAGCTGATATGTATCAGTGTTTGGTGAATATCTCGAGGAAATTGTCATTACAGTTGGTTTGGCGTGTTGGTCTCGTTGGTCTGGTGATGCGAGTTTTGGCAAGAAGAGACCATGGACAGCTGGTCTAGGGACACAAGATAGAAACCGTATGTGATGCAATCCCAAGTTAGCAGTTGGTGTTGGTTGTTTGTTGTGCATAGTTGACAGTTGGTCTAGGGACACAAGACAGAGAACATGCATGATCAATCCCAAGTTAGTAGTTGATGTTGGTTGTTTGTTGTGCATAGTAAGGGTGAGCGATTTTAGGTTCCGAGTAGGTTCCATTTGGAACTTGGAATCTAGAATCTACCCGCTAGTACAGGTTCCTTATTTTTTGGAACCTGAAACCTATCATTTATACCCGGGAACATGGAACCTACTCTGTCACAGGTTCCGATTTCGGTTCCAAGGTACCCGAGAACCTATCAATACAACTCCCTTGCACTAAAATACATGAACCCAACTACACGACTGCTCGGTTTTGATGAATAAATCTCTTCCACGTTCCCTTCAGGACGTTAAATCAGCAGGCGAAACAACATTGGACGACCAGAAATGCTTTAAGAAAGTGATTTCAACAGTGTCTGACCTTAGCAGTGTTCATAACATTTACCATATCTAGGGTCAAAACAAGTCCCTAACAAAGTCTGGCATGTGCTATTTATCAGTACCATACCAGAACCAGACGCCTTAATTGACGCCACCACTTCAACACTACCAGCATCATTTCGGGGTTCGTATCAAATTAATCCATCACTAATTTCTCTAAAATGAACAAATTTTTCCATCGAATTCTCACCAGATTAACATAATTTAAAGCCGTTAAACTGCAACCATGTTCGTTAAAGCAAACAAAATGAACTCTCACATTGTACTTCCGAAGCAAAACAAGCCAAAGTTTTCATCTTTTTTCAACAAGTGTAGTGCCCGTCACGGAGAAAATCTCAGAAATGAAAACAAAAAAGGGGAGAACAGAGGAGGAAGACTTCACTGTACAGAGCGAAACCACATACCACAATCTCAGCAATGACGCGAGGTTGCCTTAGCTGCCTAAGGAGGAATGCCAGGAGGCGAGTGACCAGAACGACGTGGCATAACTGCACTGAGCGGAAGCGCGTAGTCTAGGGGGTTGTCGCCTTGGAACACCCCGTTCAAGGTCGCCGTCATCGCTACAGGACACGAGCTCGTTGTTGCCCTGGTAGATCCCGGTGGAGTCGTATGGAGAGCGTCAGAGGAGGAGAAAACTGAGCTGGGAAGCCCTTCGGAAAGCGAGAGCGAAACCGGACTTGGCGATAAGCAAGGGAAGGCGCCGAGAGGTCGTCAGAGGGAGGCCGTCGTCGAAGGTGTGGGTACCGAGGACGCAGGGGTAGACAGCAAGGAAAGGCTCGTCGTCGAGGGAAGGGCTAGGGAGTGAAAGGACAAAGTGAGAACAAAGAAGAGGCGTGGAGGAAAGACGAAAGAGTAGAAATTAGAAACTAAAAACCTAGGGTTTACTGTTTAGAAGTTTCGGTTTCGGTTCCGGTTTGGTTCCAGAGTAGAACCTGGAATCGGAATCGAAATTGGCGGTTCCTAAAAATCCAGAACCGGGAACCGGACCTTGGCACGTTGGAACCGGGAACCTGACCTGAATCGCTAGTTTGGTTCTCCGATTTTCGGTTCTACCCTGGAACCATGCTTACCCTTCGTGCATAGTTGCGGGTGTATTCTTGGAGATTCGAATTGTGTTAAAGAAGTTTCACAAAAAAGAATTGATGGGATGTTGAGCAGTTAATTCATGTGGAGTCTCTTAGTAATACTTTTTTGGACCGGCAAAAATCCAATTGAAAGGTGAAACGATGATGCGACTAGAACCGGCGAACCCGGTCGACGACATCGGATTGAGTTCAAATTTAGTTGGCTGAAGTTAAACGGCGTGCTTAGCAATACTCATTGCCTTTGGCTGTGAACTGCAATGGATTTCGACAATTCGGGATCATTTTAGTATTTTCGGATTTAATTGTATTTTAGTGGTATTTTAGTAATTTTGTTGTTTTGATGTCATTAGGGTTAACACCCTATATAAGCTTGTTTTAGGGTTTTTGGAAGATAAAATATTATCATCTTAATTCAATTTTCGAGAAGTTTTCTCTCTAAGTAAGGATTTGCTTGTATCTTCGCTGAATGCTGATATAGATATATTCTTCGAGACTGGAGCCCAATCCTAAGGGATAACACGCTACAACATTTGGAACAGTGTTTAATGCAACGCATAGATCGCGTCGAAGCCCGATTTGACGAATTGGCAGATCGATTCAACAATCTTAGCGTTGATGTGAACCGAAATCGGTGGAATGACAGAAGGTCGGGGGCCTGTTGACACATGATTTTTTTACCATTTATTATTGTGATTTTTAAAATTAATTAAAAATATCAAAAAAGGTCATAAAATCACAAAATCAACTTCGGAAGCCTTGGTTTAGCCTTAGGAACCAATTTTGAACAAAAAATATTTTTCGGTATTTTTAATATTTTTCGAGTTTATTTAATACCCAAAAAATCAGAAAAATACCATTCGTGGTCAGAAAAATACAAAAAAATATTCAATAATTTTGTTTTAATTTACTCTTCAAGTGCGTCACCTTAAATCTTGAAAGTTCGACTTGAGTCACTATGTTTCTTCACAAACATAAACCCGAATCGAGCACAAAAAATGCCGATCGAGTCTTTTAATTTGTAGATTCTATAATCTTGACGTCGACCACCGTATGCAATAAACGCCCATTGTTTCTCTTCTTCGTGAGGAGACTTGAATGATTTAAAAAAATGAAAAGAGAAGGGAATGGAATACAGATTAGGTAGGGGAGCGGCGCCTCAACCAAAAAAACAAGAGTATAATAAAAAAAAAGGAAAAAAAAGTAGAGGACAGCAAGAGTCTGTCCTCCACCGTGCAAAGAAATATTTAACAAAAAAAAGAGATGGGAGACCGGCGGCAGTGCATGGGTTGGTGAGATAAAAAAAACCTCAAGGGAGGATTTTGGGCTGGGGTCCCGAGCATGGGAGGAGGTCCATCCACAAAAAAAAAAAGGAGGGAGAGGATGAAGGTCATCGGCCATGGCGGCATGTCGAGCGCCCGCAAGGTCTTCATCATGGACGAGATGCGGAAGTCGGTAGAGGAAGCATCTTCGAAGCTGCTGCCCATCGTCCAGATCGACGACTTCGGGTTCACCAACGGGGGCCGGCTCGAGCTCAACGTCTCCGGCATCATGCTGTCGAAACCCGGCCTCGAGCTAACTTCGGGTTCTTCCTCTACACCCGGGACTCGTGGTTCAAAGTGCTGAAGCAGCTCGAGGACGTGCGCCCTCCAGTCCAACTACATCCAACACATCTTCACCTTCGACAAGCTCGGGCGGCGGATGAGCTTCGCCGAGTTCATGCAGGATGACGCGAACACGCTCATCTTCGCCAACTGCCTCCAGCAGCAGTAGCTCCGGGTGTCCATAGACGTCCGGTCCGCGTTGTCCAACCTCGACGGCAAGAGCGGCCGGAGGGACTATCTCTCCGCACAACTCGGGCAACACCTCCGAATCGCACTCTCCGTCGCACTCGTCAATGACGATAGCCGAATCATATCGAGACTTGCGAGCAGACCGATGGCTCCTGGAGGAAGCAGAGAGATCGAAGCGCCACATGTCAAACTCCATCGGCAACCGAAGAAGAAGGACAGCTTATTTGGGTCTGTGGGTGATGATTGTCAATTGACGATCTGGGACTTGCGAACAAATAAACCACAACAGTGTGTTAGCACATGAGAAAGAGGTGTATTCTGTATCTTTCAACTCATATAATGACTGGATTTGGGCAACCGCATCTTCACAACAGTTGGACTGTTTGACATGCGGGAGCTGACCACGTCGTTGCATGGCTTTAGTAGCCATGAAGGAGAGGTCTTGCAAGTGGAATGGGATCCTAATGAGGCTGTGTTAGCTTCTTCCTCGGAGGACAGAAGGGTGATGGTCTGGGATCTCAACAGGTGAAGACGAAGGCAAAAGGGGGGCATCGCCATCTTCCTTCCCCGAGAGATAGCAGCCCAGCCGCCGCTCCACCGGGGACTACCACCTCCCTCTCATTCAACGCCTTCAACCACCTCGTCCCGTCCACCACCAACCCTCGACTCTCAGCCCCGTCGCCTCAAGAGCTCAGCTACCTAAGCCCCTGTTCACATATGACTACCACCCTTTAACCTCAAGCCGTCGGTTGCTCTGCTACAACCCAGATCGGCGAGCTCGGAATCCCGAGAACCTCATTCAATCTCAGTGCCTTTATAGGTGTTTTGGCAAGCAAGCGACATGAGCCCATACCAATGGCGACGCACATGCGAGCGTCGCGGTACTCGAGTCGGGTGCTGCGACGACCTTAACTCCGAGGTAAGCGAAGTTCATTGGACTTGAATGGACAACAATGTTGTCGGGTCTTGCAGGGAGGAGGAGCCGCGCCACATTGAGCACAACCAGAGAGCGGTCGGTGCTCCTTGTTTCTGGGTCGACGCTGGTGGAGGTCGGCGGCTTCGGCGGCGAATGGACACGCCGGTCACGGGGGCTGAAGCTCGAGCCTGGTTTCGTTCGCATGGAGGAGGAGTGTGAGTCTCACATTGAAGACGATGAACAGTAGGTTTTTTTTTACTCTCATGTTGGGTTGCTCGTGTGTTTTATTTAGTGTTGTGGGCCATTTTAGAACCGGGCCGGCGTCAATGCTGGAGGGGGGAAAGAATGGGCTTAGGCGAATGGGTTTATTAGGTTTAAAAGAAAAGAAAGTGGGCTTGGGTTCCTTGTGTGAATTGGGCCCGATTCAAGTCCTCTTTGCCGGTTCGGATTAGGCCCATCGGTCTGATCCATGTTCGGGCCCAAGAATCGTATCTGGATCCTATCATTTTAATTAAGTAGTAATTAAATAACAAAAATTTCAAAAAAAAAAATTAATTAATAAGATAAAAGTAAAAATAAAAAAAATTACAGAAAATTCCTAAAAAATTCTAAAAATTTTCCAAGGTTGAAAATGACAAAAAAAATTGATTTGTTTTCTTTTTTGGGATTTTCTCCCATTTAATCCAAAATGGCGATTTCACCCCTCAAAGGGTAAATCGTCTTTGATATTCTGATAAATTGTGGAAATTGCTTAGAACTTGGTGATGGGCCAAATGGATGGCTAAACCTTATGTCTAAGATTTCCACATTTCATTTCCTTTTTTAGAAAATGACGATTTTACCCTTCGAACGGTAAATCGATTTCTAAAATTCCCGAAAATCACGAAAATTACCAAAAAATAGGAAATGGGTCAATTGAGTGATTCTGAATTCATTCCGAAATGATGATTTTGTCCTTTTTGGGCAAATTGTCCCTTTCGTCTCAAAATTACGGTTTTGCCCCTGATGGGCCAAGTCATGTCTAAATCATTCCTAAGCCTGATTGATGCTTCTCTAGGCCAATATGGCCTTATTATGAATGCCATGTGATTTATTTGTACATTTGAATTCATTGATTTGTGCACTTTATTATTGATTGGGATTGCTAGGATAGTCATTCCTATCTGCGTGAACTCCTAGATTTAGGACTCGTACCCCACTCATCTGCATGAATTCTTAGTTAGGAAAATCACTCGCGTTAGGTACCGAAAGGGCGTTGGTAATGACACCGACGTAACCAAGTCCCCGAACCCAAAATCTCTGGTTCCGCAGAATTGATCGATCTCTCCCAATCGGTCAATAAGGTTTCCGGTCTACCCTCCAAGAAAGACCGGTGGCGACTCCAAATGCATGCACAAGTTGCACATGCCACCACGACCACACTAAGGTCGAAATCGATCGGCTCTTATCGCCGAATCCTTCTGAAAAATACTCCCGCCGCGATTTGGTATGGGCCTGTGAGGGCCCGCGCCGATCCAAAGCCCGCGATCCGCACCCTCGTGCGGTGGAAGGCCTGCGATCGGTAATCCATTAGCCGCGTCCGCTTTCGGACGGGTCGCGACAGCTGGCGACTCCACTGGGGACTTTGTTCTAGAACCTATCGTTCTAGACCTCAAGTGGACTTAGGCCGTAATTAAAACGCTGAGTGATTTTTCTAACCATGCAGGCGCTCTTGAAGGTGAGGTAAGTCCGCTTATGGTAGGTGTTATGTGTTTTTGCAGATTGGAGAAATAAGGGGTGTAGTCCATGATTAACATTGTCTTATGCAGGTTGGGCGTAGGAATGTATGTTGTGTGGACGATTTGAAGTGCTGATTGATAAACTGTTGTGCATGAATTGCATTGTGATGATCACAACACGTGGACACACACAACCGCGCCTAAAACCCCGGGCGCCGCCTTTAGGAACACAATAGAAGGAATCGAAAATGGAATCTCCGTGAGGAAAAACACGGGGTAATCCACTTTTCAATTCTGCTCGCTTCGAACTATGGATCGAGTCCCAATGCAACGATAGCTGTGCAATGGAATCGGCTCTTTCTAGAACTCGAGGTGAGAACCTTAACCTTAGGCGCCAAACCCTCTGATTTTTAGAAGTTTACCATCACTTGTCTCATGCGCATGTCTTTGGGCGGTTGGTACACCTAAAACCGCACATAAGTCGACGAGTTGGGTTGGTAAGACGCTTTATCCCCCCAAATCTATCACTGTTCATATAAAAATAGGCATTTCATTCATTGCATTTTGGTGATTAGATTAAATGCCATTTCGAGGATAGATAGGTGCGTTTGTCCCCAACGTCCTTGATAGAGGACGAGGAGGGTGATATCCCACGACAGACACCGAGTGTGCGACAAAGGAGCCTACTATGAACATTATTGAGATATCGTCCAATGAAGATGACGAGTGGGGGCAAATGATCCTGAAGACACAGATCGAAACTGGGGCATCCTTAAGCGTTAGGATCACATTCCTTTGTTTCATTTTTCCATTACTAGTCCTCTTGTATAGGGTTTATTTTTATCGAAGTTTTCTCTATCTCACCCCTTAGAGTGATTGTATTAGGGATCTATTGGTGTATACATTCAGATGGAGCTTGGTTGTATTTCTTTTGACGGGTCATGGGAATGTGATAGTGGCATTTTCTCTAATCATCCGAATACTCCCAAGTCAAGTTTATAATTCCTTTAGAGGAAATTAAAATTGGAAGTCTTGCACGACCTTTTGGTCGTATAGGGTAATCCAACCCCAATTTCGCTAGAAGGAATTATACACTTGAATCGGTTCATGCATGTGTTACGCCACTGGTAATCCACGATAATTGATCAAGAGTACCAGCATTGTTTCGAATTTAATGACGAGATAGATGTCCAAATTGCCCTCGTTCTTAACAAAACGGCTTTGATTTGGATGCCGTATCTTCAATTAAATTTAAAACGCGTCGTTGGTCAAAAGCGATTATCGTGAATTACATTCCTTTCAATAGTATGCTTTCCTTCGAGGAATATAAAAACTTTTCGCACAAGATTATCCTTGTAAAAGTTTTTGTCTTTATTAAGCACGAGCAAGCATAAGATTGAAAGGGGTTTATGCTTTCTTTTTCAAATTATTCCTTCTGATTCGGTCGTTTCACTTGCAGGTAAAAAATAGGTAATAAAGAGAAATCTTTTCCTGGATAAGTCTGAGGCTATTCTTTCATCTGATCATGAGCGAGTTAGAAAATCAGAACACATCTACTCGACTTATTATGGATTAGCTCATCCAAGTCTAAGATGTACGGATGCTCGAAGAAATGGATCATATAAAAGCTAAAACAAACACGGGGGCTTTCATTCATTCTTGCCCAAACCAGATCATACAATTCATTGGGGTGGAAAAGTAAAGCAGAAGTGAGCCCTAATCAACGACACGAAGGAGCCCAGCTGGCCCTCCAAGTTATGGATGCTTTGTTTATACGCACCACTCCGCGTATCATGGTCCGCAAGCCTGAGGTGAAGGCGTTTGCGTTCATCATTGACTGCAACAACCTGAGTCTCGTGATCTTCGGCGACTGCTTCCAAGTCCCGAACAAGTCCATTCTCACGAGTTATATCCTCATTTATGCCGTTGAGCCTTTCTTCCAGCCACTCGCTTCGGTTCCTTAGCAGGGCGTTACGTCGATCGCGCTCATAGGTAGCCAGAGATAGGGCTAAGTCCTCCACCAGATTCCTCCTCTCGCGTAGCAATGTCGAAACCCGCTCTTTGGCGAACTCAACAGCCTTTTTGTGACTATCGGCCAAGTAGTCAGCCAGCGCTAGGCGGTCGGACTGATCCTCATAACGGGCTCGCAGGACACGAGCCACGGTAAGTCCCCGGTGAGCAGCGCGGTAGACCTCCAAAGAGTTTGTAAAGAGCGTTGGAAAAATTCTGTATTCCCTCCCCAGCGCAGTACCCTCGAGGGAGGTGATGTCCAGGTCCCCGAACATGACTCAGATTTCATCCTCGGTTTCGGGATGATCAGCTATGTGAGCGTAGCCTCGACCCAAGAGGTTATAGAACTCTTCCCATCGAGCCAAAGCTTCGGCTGGGAAAGTGGGAACATGGGAAGAGGCCATTTTCGACGGAGAGGTGCGTAATGGAGCGATTTGAAGATGGAAGCAAATTATATGAGAGCATTAATCCCCCAAACACCAACTCCGCATTTTATAGCGTCTCGAGAGTGGAGAAAAGTTGCAGCAATAATGCTTGTGGAGCCGGGTTAATGTAAAGCGAGGGCTGCTCCTCCCGTGAATCATCAGACATGTCCTGGTTCGCAATTTCGGGCCTGACAAATTCGGTCTCGCCATTATTAAAGCTGGGAGGGAGGCGAGCGCAGCTATCGAAGAAGCCGCGAAAGGATTGTGTTGTTCCATCACGCATAAAGCTGGGCGGCGAGTGAACAGCTCTGCCACTTAAAAAGAGAAGACAGCGCTGAACAGGCATGACTATTGAGGAAAAGTGAAAGGCGAGCGCAGCTATCGAAGAAGCCGCGAAAGGATTGTGTTGTTCCATCACGCATAAAGCTGGGCGGCGAGTGAACAGCTCTGCCACTTAAAAAGAGAAGACAGTGCTGAACAGGCATGACTATTGAGGAAAAGTGAAAGGTGAGCGCAACTATCGAAGAAGCCGCGAAAGGATTGTGTTGTTCCATCACGCATAAAGCTGGGCGGCGAGTGAACAGCTCTGCCACTTAAAAAGAGAAGACAGTGCTGAACAGTCATGACTATTGAGGAAAAGTGAAAGGCGAGCGCTACTATCGAAGAAGCCGCGGAAGGATTTGGTTACCCCTTCGTGTCGGAAAGCTGAGCAAGAGGCAAACAGTTCCGTCGTTTCAAAAACAGAACGCTGAACAGACCTAGCTTTCGAGGAAAAGGAGGCAACAAATCGAAAGAGCGAGTATACAAAAGAGAACAGAGAACCCCGAGTGACGAGTTCGTTGAAAAACCTCAAATTCTCTAGAATCAAATTCGACATCAAAGCCATGGAACTCAACATTGCCCGTGACGAACATCAGGATCGCAGTGGTGACGACGGCAGTGGCCACGACGCTCAACCCCGGAAAAGAAAAAGTCGTCAGCGCTACGCTCGGAAAGAAATCCAGGAGCTTGAAGCTTTCTTTGATGAATGCCCTTGCCCAGGCGAGGAACAAAAGATTGAATTGGGCCGGAAGCTGGGAATGAATCCTATGAGAATCCATTTTTGGTTTCAGAATAGACGTTTCAGACTAGGTGTCCAACACAGGCGTAAGGAGATCACGGCCCTAAAAGAGCAGAACCAAAACCTTCAAATGGAAAACATGTGGTATGAGAAAATCCTCAGTACTATTACCTGCCCTGACTGCGGTGGCCCTACCTCCCTCAGTAAATTGTTCCCCGGTAAGCCTTCTACGAAGATGGAAGGTGCTCATTTATCCCCCTGCTCCCTTGAGCCATCTCCGGTACAATCAGATCCTGCTAATGGCGCGCATGAGCAGATCGATCCTACAGAAATTATACCAGTGTCTTCGGAGGAAGAAGATACGTGTCGTTATGATCGGAGTCACCTCATCGAAGCCCATGAATCTCCTCCACAACAGCTTCCGGTAAGATCAGATACGGTTCAAGAGGAGTTAGAGGTTAGTCGGCAGGCTATCTACGCCACTCTGGACGACGAGAAGAAGAAATTCACTTGGCCCCCGGAGCTTCATCTCAAGTTCTTGGACGCAGTTCGACAGATAGGACTCGACTTCATAGGTCCGACAAGCATACTTAGGGTCATGAACGTACCGGGACTTACCAAGCAATTAGTCGCGAATCACCTTGGTTGCTACAGAAGGGCGTTAGGACAGCGTTATGCAGAACTGAATCCGAGCAATAGACTCGGCTGCGAACCCAGCACCCTTATGACAAATGAGGCCCGGTCGAATCTGGACGACTATTGGGGATTTGATCAGGATATCCTCGCGAGTCATTTCAATATTCCTCAAGAACACGCATCACAAGTGCAACGAGTAAGCACTCCTCCGTCCGAGCAGCAGCTAGTCAGTGTTCATCCTGTCGCAGATCAGCCCACCACGCCCAGTGCTCAAGGGTTTGCCCAATCAGAGCATATGGCTTCAGATGATCTAATGGGAGAAAGCTTGGAGCACTCTTATTTCCCTAATCCCCAAGTGGGAGATGCTTGTGGTAGTCAATCGATCAAATCTCCTCTTATAATCCCAGACAAAGATGGAGGTTCCAGTTCGAAGAACCCGTCGGGCGATGCAGCTCAACCTACACATCAATCGTTCGAGGGGTCGGGTGATTTCTTCGATGAAGGACTTGATACCTGGTTCGATCAGTTGGAAGCTATTAAAGGTTGGCAACCATGATCTGCAGTTGGTAATGGCACACCTAAGCTGAGGCCAGACTGGTTAGTCATTGGACATGCCCAAAGAAAGAAGGGGATGTACGCGAGAAGGATGTATCTCCTATTGTAAAGTTCTCATCGGTGCATGCGTTTGTTTCTTCAATAGCTAGAGTTGATTCTGCATAATGTTTTTCGCAAACGTCATCTCGTGTGTATACGGTAATTCCTTGTTATTAAGTTCAAGGTAAAATCAGCCCCGACGCGTGAAGGCAGAATTGATAGCATGAGTTACTAGCAGAATGTGATCGAGCTCGAAAGTGAAAGATTACTAGCGGCCCCAAACGCAATGACCGCAAAATCAGGGGCAATCTTTAAGTTTCGAGCAACTACAAATCTATTTCTCACGAGGCATTCAGGTCAATCAAATATAAAGCGTCGGGCTGTGAGAATGATGCGTAGTCAATCTGTTGACACATGCGAAAAAGGAGTCGCGTAGATCCGAAAGCAAAAACCTTTCTTGGCTAGTCAACAATGCAGAATGAAAGAGCATATATAAACAAACTCGCATTTATTTCATTCAGCAGGAAAGTTTACAAGTGGATCACTGAGGGGGAGCAGTAAACCCAAAATGAGTTCTGACAAGCATCACAAAAAAGCTTAACTGACTCTCCATGCTATCCATGCCTTGCTTACAACCCACACTCCGGGAATCGAGGTCTACAAGCTTGAAGAAAAGGAGACGACATTTCTCCTTAAGTTCGTTCACCTTGGTGTCATAGTACTCGAACTCAAGCTCTAAGTCATGAGCCAGCACCCTCCCGCGAGCTATATCCATGCTCAGGTCTTCAAGCCTTTCCTCCAACCAGGCACACTGGAACCTCAGCACGAAGTTGTGCTGGTCTTGCTCAAAGGCGGTGTCAAAAAGAGCCAGACGCTCCACCAAGTTGTCCCTCTCACGGACCAGCATCGAAACCTGGGCGTGGGCGTATTCAACAGCCCTTTTATGGTTATCGGCCGTCAGCATGGCCAACATCAGGGACTCAGTTCGGTTCTGATAACGGGCTCGCACGATACCAGCCAAAGTGACCTCCCGGCTAGCAACTTCGTAAGCCTGCATGAAATTGTTAAAGAGAGTTGGGAAGATCACAAACTCCCTTTGCAGTTTCGTACCTTCAATACACGCAGTATCCAGGGCCGGAATCAGAGTACGAACTTCAACCTCAGCTTCAGGATGATTGTTTATGTAGCCATAACCCCTACCCAAGAGGTGGTAAAATCTCTCCCATTGGGTCGAAGCTTCAGGTAAGGCAACAGGCATAGAGGAGGAATCCATATGCGATGGAATGACGGAGAAGAGAGTGAGAATGTGAAGAGTGTTTGAGAGGCTGAGTCTGATAAGGCTAAAGTGTTAATCTTCTTGACATCAATCTATCACCTTATAAATGCTCGAGTACAGGGAGAAGTGGTAATAATATTTTATGTGCAGTAGAGCCAAGCGGGTTTCGTTAATGCATCCCCGATGAGTCACGAATCCACCACCGTCCTGTGATCTCGGGTTTTACGAAACATAATGGCGCCGAAAGGTGGGCAGGCTTGTTACTCTAGAGACTGGGCCAGGGGGACAAGCGTAGTGCTCGACAAAGCGAAATCAACGCAAGAGATCTTCAGGCTCCGTTCACGTAGAAAAGAGCAAAAAAGGACAAAGTGGGAATTACGAAGCCTTGAGAAAAACGCTCATCAAGTAGCCATCACAAAAGACGAAGTGGGAATTACGAAGCCTTGAGAAGAGCGCTCGTCGGGTAGCCATCACCTTTGATCGAAGAACGGTGATCCGGCTCCTTTAACCTCTCAGAATTTGCAGAGAAAGTGAAGATCCAAGGAGGAACAAAGAAAGCTGAGTTAACGGAAAATCAAACAGTGATATCCCGGTCAAAATGTTCAAGGGATTCTGTCATTTACTGGAAGCGCCAGACTTGGAGGTCTCCGAGCTTGAGCTGCTGGAAGAGTTTGAAGATCTCAGGACCGAACCTGACACGAGGGCCATGGAGACCGATCCTTCTAATGATGAAACCCGCGGCTTGGTTAACGAGAACAGTACCCGCGACGGTTATCAGCGTCAGAAAGGGGAATATCTCAAACGCAACACTTCAGGTCAAGTCCATAAACTCGAATTGTTTTTCAGGGAATACCCCTATCCGGACATGGAACAGAAAATCAAAATGGGCCAGGAGATAGGGTGGGAGCCTCGGAAGGTCAAGTGCTGGTTTGAAAACAAACGAACCCGGCTGAAGCAGCAACGCGATCGGCACGAGTTAGCGGTTGTAAGGGAGGAAAATGAAAAGCTTCGAATAAAAAACACTCAGTACAAAAAAGCTCTAAGCATCGCTATTTGCCTGGAGTGCGGTAACCCTGTTCCCACGGACGGAGTATTCACTGAAGAGCCAGATCTGGGGGTTTATAATGCTCATTTGTTGCAATGCCCTTCGCAACATCTTTCGGAACAGGCGGGTACCGCCGAGGATCTACAAGAGGAAACTAGTGCTATAAGGTCAAAGTCGACGCCCATTGTGGAAGGGAACATGCGTCATGACAAGTCGGGTCCGCTCGATGATGAACTCACCATCATGACCAGCCGATCTGAGACCACTAAATCCCCTCCAGAGCAACCTCCAACACGACCAGATTCCGAGAAGAGTAACCGCCAAGTTGCTGACACCACTTCGGCTAGCAAGAAAATAAGATTTCGTTGGACCCCGGAGTTTCATAGCAAATTTGTTGATGCAGTTCAACAGTTGGGGATCAGTTTTGCTTGCCCATTGCGCATACTCGAAATCATGAACGTGCCGGGACTGACTAAAAATATGGTCAAGAATCACCTTTGGCGCTACAAGAAACTACTGAGAGATGGACGAGCGTCGCTAGACCAAGATAGAGGCGGTTCAACACGACCAGATTCCACGAAGAGTAGCCGCCGAGTTGCCAACCCTACTTCGGCTAGCAAGAAAACAAGGTTTTATTGGACCTCGGAGCTTCATAGCAAATTTGTTGATGCAGTTCAACAGTTAGGGATCAGTTTGGCTCGCCCATCGCGCATACTCAAGATCATGAACATGCCAGAATTGGATAGAAATAAAGTCAGGAACCACCTTTGGTGCTACAAAAGACTACTGAGAGATGGACGAGTGGCGCTAGACCAAGATAGAGGCAGTTCAAGTTTAAACGATGAGCATGGCTGTGATCGCAATCCTCATGAAGCAGGAAGCATCCAATCACCTCTTAACACCGATGGGACTGACAATTACACGGTCGATTGTTCAGGCATCAATCAGAGTACTCCCATGGGTTATCCTAGTACTCCTCAGGAGTATGTACCGCAATTTCAGCAAATCGGGACTCCCCAGTCTGAGCACCGACTGGCCGTTAATACTAGTCCTACAGCGGATCTAACACTGGCAGGAGATGCACATACAATCTTGCGAGACGATTACGGAGATTCCGGCTCGAAGAATCAGGTGGTCCATGACGAAAATGGCGAAAAGATTCCTTCTCCAGTAGTCGACAATACTCAACCTGAGTGTCAGTCGCTCGATGGTTCAGACGATCTCCTTGAAAACATCTATTCTTGGTTCGATCGGCTGAATTCCCCCCTGAGTTACCCTGGTACTCCCCAAGAGTATGTACAACAATTTCAGCAGGTATGGACTCCCCAATTTGAGCACCAACCGATCGTTAGTGTTATTCCTACGGCGAATCCAGCATCGGGTACAAACCTACTGGACAACGATGAAAATACCAACTCGAGAAGTGAGGTTGTTCATGTCGAAAGTAGTGTGAGGAACCCATCGCCAACGGTTGAGGATGCCCGACTTGGGCGTCAATGGCTTGAAATTTCAAGCGAGTCCCTCAGTGAGCAACTCGGCGTGTGGATCACGCATAAACCGAGAAACCAGGTTGTTCATGCCGAAAATGGGAGAAGTCCGTCACCAGCAATTAAGGATGCTCAACTTGGACGACTCGAGCGGTCGGACGATCTCCTGAATGAGCAACTCAGCCTATGGGTCAAGCATTTTGGAACAAGTGCATCTTCGCAGTCGTGACCGGTACCGGCGACCGGACATCTGGTTCGAAGCTCGTGTGCTAAATCATTAGAAGGCTCAGGAGAGTGAGAGGTGAATACATCGAATGAATGTGTTACGGATTTCGTTGTAAAGTTCCCGCGGGAACATTGTAATTAACGCTGAAAACTAACCGCTCTGAGTGTCAACATTACCCTTTGAACGTCTTCGAGCCAAGGGCCATGGATTAATCACTTAATCCGTGGAGCAAATTCCATGAACGATGACTATCACCCGCGGAGCATAATGGGATCTACCCCCATTCAGCACGAAATACGTTTGGTCACGAAGCCTCCCATTTGGTAAAACGATGTATCGTTCCTAAACGATCTTCAACCGAATACCAAAGTAATGTCTCATTTCTTTCCCTTCTCAGGTGTTAAACGTGGATAAATCACCCAATGAGCCATCTGTTCAAATAACAAAACAGACGTTGCCCAACCGGGGGCAGCTGAACCATTGATATTGCAAATATTCCAAGCATGGATAAGCGGATTTGATAGACGTGGTTCATATCAATACGCGACGTCAGAACGGGATGAGAACCAAGAGTAAAGTTGTATTGTCCCAATTTGTCTTCAATTTGGGAATATGAGTTAACACTTGTTATTTATCCTTGATAGGGACTCACCATCAAGGAGGACAGATTTTGACAACCTGTGTGCACTCGCAGGGGCACACGACCGAGGGTAAGATGTATCGTTCTAATTTTTTGAAAAATTCATGAACGAACAATAACATGTTTCTTCCGCATTTTCAGGGATCTCCAGCCGCGGGGGACAGGTAAGTATCCCTTTCCCCAATCCATTGAAAATGTTGAATAAAAACTGAGAAGAAAAGAAAAGCTTTCAGAATCTAATGTCTAGAAAAGACATAGAATTCAAGATTCATTGGCTTTCATGTTTTTAAAACAGGAGGTTGTCTGAACATGAATAAGAACATGCATTGGGCATCATAAAATCCCATTGACGGGTAAAATTTTTGGAGAAAACGAAAGAGATTTTTCCAATCAAAAGTTGTTCAAAACTTCCAAAAGGACGTTTTCTCAAAAGACGAGAGGCAAAGCCTAAATCCAAACACGTCCTATACACACTTGAGAGAGAAGTGGAGCGGATCAGATAGCAAAATCTGGACCTACGGAAGTAGGGATTATTCGCAGCGATTACATGGATTGGGACGACAGAGGCATTCGTTTCATATCCCCGAACACTACAGGTGACCATTGACAACCCCTTTGAACGGCGGTTTTCATTCTTAACTCTGTCAAGAACCACCCCCACATCGGGGCAAAATGGAGGTGAGTCCGGCAGCATCAGGAGAAAATGATTAGAAATTTTCTTGCTCGGACTAACATTAATCTTTGTGTGTTGCTTATATGTGTCGCGACCCGTCCGAAAGCGGACGCGGCTAATGGATTACCGATCACGGGTCTTGGATCGGCGCGAGCCCTCCCAGGCCCATACCAAATCGCGGCGGGAGTATTTTTCAGGAGGATTCGACGATAAGAGTCGATCGCTTTCGACCTTAGTGTGGTCGTTGTGGCATGTGCAACTTGTGCATGCATTTGGAGTCGCCACCGGTTTTTCTTGGAGGGTAGACCGGAAACCTTACTGATTGATTGGGAGAGATCGATCAGTTCTACGGAACCAGAGATTTTGGGTTCGGGGACTTGGTTACGCTGGTGTCGTTACCAACGCCCTTTCGGTACCTAACGCGAGTGATTTTCCTAACTAGGATTTCATGCAGGCGCAATTTTGGGTGAGGTAAGTCTGACTTTGCACATTAACCAGTTTAACATGCTCACGTAATCATAATAAATAAATAGATGTCAATCACATAAACATCTATCCTACGTGGTGATCATGGAATTATGATTTAATGGGTCTCGAGCCAATGAGACCACATTTAATCATTTTAATATTTTAATAATGGAGAGCCGCTCTTCGCTTCTTCTTGGTTTCTTGAACTCTTCAAGAATTGGGCCCCAAAGAGCTCGCCGACTTAAAAGGCTCCTCCACGTAATCCTCGTAGCATTTACATCAACAATTGACTATGCTAAAAATAAAGATTACATGAAAAATAAAAGGAGTACGCAGCCTCCATTTAATAATTACAACCCCAAATATATAAATAATCATCATACATTCATATATACATCAATCACATTGAATAGGGATTTTTCCATGATCACCACCCTTTCACGTAAGTAATAAATTCACAATTTAAAACTTAGGAATGCACAATAAAAATTCTACGTTGAATCATATTCAGAATTTTTACGTAAAATAAGATAGCCATAAATTTTCGATTCAAAATTGATTTAGTCTCAATTTTTGCTACGTTGATTAATTTATCATATAAAATAATCAATCTCCATTAGCCATGTAAGACGAACAATTCGTTAATACATATTGGCCATAGTATTGCAAAAATTGCAAAAAATCAATTAAATGCACGAAAACACCTAAGGATTGGCTCTGATACCACTGTTGGGATCCACGTAACACGTAGCGGAAATAAATAACAACCCATACATGTATCTCCAGAGGCGTACTTCGTGCATTTCAATCGAAAAAAATCACAAAGTCTCAAAGGGAGTAAATAGATTACCTCTCGTAGCGTGCTTGAACGGAGGTGTCGGTTCGATGTTCTTCGATCTCAGCCTCCACAAGTGTTAGGCATCTAGTTCGGACGCACCACCAATTGACGAACGGGGAGACGACTAATAACTCCACAACAATTGTGCTAGCAATATGCGGAATCAATATTCCGAACTTAGTATATTTTGCTCACTCAAGATTATGAGAATATAGAGAGTGTTTGTGTTCTTCTCTCTAAGCTCTCAAAAATTTGCACACTCTACAAAATGTCTCTCCCCTTCAACCTCAAAACTCTTGCCATCCTTTTATAGCCAAAAATACCTTCCAATAAATTGTATTTAAAAATAGCACTAACAATTATAAATTCTATCTAAAAATAGCACTCACAAATAAATGACATTTAAAAATAGCACTAACAATAGCACTCACAATTTATAATACAAAAATGCTATTTAAAAATAACACTAACAATAGCACTCACAATTTATAATACAAAAATGCTATTTAAAAATAGCACTAACAATTATAAATTCTATCCAATAATAGCACTCACAATTTATGATAAATAAATGCCATTTAAAAATAGCACTAACAATAGCACTCACAATTTATGATAAATAAATGTCATTTAAAAATAGCACTAACAATAGCACTCACAATTTATAATACAAAAAATGCTATTTAAAAATAGCACTAGCAATAGCACTCACAATACAAAAATGCTAAAAAAAAAAGGCACTAACAAAGGTGTTAAAAATAATAACCATTATTATTATTAAAAGAGTTAAAGAGGTTACCAAACAGTACAAATATGCATAACGTATAAATACGTATGACGTATAAATACGTAGAGCATACATATACATCCGTGAAACCGGGGACTAATTGAAAGAAAAATGTGCAATTAAGCCCTTTTGGTAAAAATTGATTAAATTTGAGGGCAAATTGACCTAATTGCACTTTAAGACTTTAGAATCCAATGTCATAGCTTATAAAAAGTGAGAATTGAAAACTAAAAGACTCGAAATTGATTTTTTTTAGGCTCGGTTCGGGTTTATGTTTGTGAAGGAACATAGTGACCCGAGCCGAATTTTTGAGATTTAAAGTGACACACTTGAAGAGGAAATTAAAAAAAAAAATTATCGAATATTTTTGGATATTTTTCTGACCACGAATGGTATTTTTCTGATTTTTTGGGTATTTTTATAATTAAATAAACTCGAAAAATATTAAAAATACCGAAAAATATTTTTTGTTCAAAATTGGTTCCTAAGGTTAAACCAAGGCTTCCAAAGTTGATTTTGTGATTTGATGACCTTTTTTGATATTTTTAATTAATTTTAAAGAATAAAAATCACAATAATAAATGGTAAAAAAATCAGGTGTCAACAGCTGCCCCTCTTTGAGAGGAATCTCGTTAGAGGTTTCTCTCAAAGATAAGGTGGCACCTGATTCCTAACCGACTCAACTGGGAAAATAAGAGAAGAAATGTTATGACATCGGATCCTTAAGCCTATTGATAAAAGCTCAAATCAATCCCCGGTTTGCTCTAACAATTTGAACATGGGCCGGAGTGAGAGAGGCTTACCTGAAGCTCACCTGTCGGATGCTGCCGGTTGCGACGACTTTCAAGAAGATGCCTAGGACTCGTCATTCAGAATATCCTAGGGAGATTAAGCTCTGACCTGTATGGTAGGTCATACCATGATGGGATTCCTAACTTGTAGGAACCTAAGGAAGGCGCATCCCACGCTTTGGGATTTGCCAAGGATTTTGATCCGTATGGTGGATCAGACCTTTGTGCTGATCCTTACTGCGATATTTATCAATGAGTTGACCCTTATGCGGTTTCTACCAATGAATTGACCCTTATGGCGGTTTCTACCATATGTGACCCTTCAAGCGGTTTCTACCATTAATGTGATCCCTCAGGCGGTTTCTACCTTGGTTTGACCCTTCAGGCGGTTTCTACCTTTGATTTGACCCTTCAGGCGGTTTCTACCTTGTGTTGACCCTTCAGGCGGTATCTACCATGTGTTGACCCTTCAGGCGGTATCTACCTTGTGTTGACCCTTCAAGCGGTATCTACCTTTGATTTTGACCCTTCAGGCGGTATCTACCTTTGATTTGACCCTTCAAGCGGTTTCTACCATATTTTGACCCTTCAGGCGGTATCTACCTTGATTTGACCCTTCAGGCGGTATCTACCTTCATTTGACCCTTCAGGCGGTATCTACCTTTGAGTTGACCCTTCAGGCGGTATCTACCTTATTTTGACCCTTCAGGCGGTATCTACCTTCATTTGACCCTTCAGGCGGTATCTACCTTTGTTTTGACCCTTCAGGCGGTTTCTACCTTATTTTGACCCTTCAGGCGGTATCTACCTTCATTTTGACCCTTTAGGCGGTTTCTACCTTGTGTTGACCCTTCAGGCGGTATCTACCATGTGTTGACCCTTCAGGCGGTATCTACCTTGTGTTGACCCTTCAGGCGGTATCTACCTTGTGTTGACCCTTCAGGCGGTATCTACCATGATTTGACCCTTCAGGCGGTGTCTACCTTGGGTTGATCCTTCAGGCGGTATCTACCTTGTGTTGACCCTTCAGGCGGTATCTACCATAGTTTTGACCCTTCAGGCGGTGTCTACCATCAGTTTTGACTTTGAAAAGGGGTATCATGACGAGGGTTCTCCACGTCCGATGAGACTGCCTAAATTATGAAAAAGGGGTCTCATGACGAGGGTTCTCCACGTCCGATGAGACTGCCTAAATTATGAAAAAGGGGTCTCATGACGAGGGTTCTCCACGTCCGATGAGACTGCCTAAATTATGAAAAGGGGTCTCATGACGAGGGTTCTCCACGTCCGATGAGACTGTCTGATTTTTGAAAAGGGGTCTCATGACGAGGGTTCTCCACGTTCGATGAGACTGCCTAAATTATGAAAAGGGGTCTCATGACGAGGGTTCTCCACGTCCGATGAGACTGTCTGATTTTTGAAAAGGGGTCTCATGACGAGGGTTCTCCACGTCCGATGAGACTGTTTAAATTATGAAAAGGGGTCTCATGACGAGGGTTCTCCACGTCCGGTGAGACTGTCTGATTTTTGAAAATGGGTCTTATGACGAGGGTTCTCCACGTTCGATGAGACTGCCTAAATTATGAAAAGGGGTCTCATGACGAGGGTTCTCCACGTCCGATGAGACTGCTTGATATTTGAAAAGGGGTCACATGACGAGGGCTCTCCACGTCCGATGAGACTGTTTAAATTATGAAAATGGATCTCATGACGAGGGTTCTCCACGTCCGGTGAGACTGTTTGATTTTTGAAAAGGGGTCTCATGACGAGGGTTCTCCACGTCCGATGAGACTGCCTAAATTATGAAAAGGGGTCTCATGACGAGGGTTCTCCACGTCCGATGAGACTGTTTGATATTTTGAAAATGGGTCTTGGGACGAGGGTTCTCCACGTCTGATAGGACTTTTCTTTTAAAAAGGTTTTTCTTCCCCTCTTTTTTAGAGACCCCGAAGTTTGTCGGGAATTCAGTTTTTGAAGCAGTGAAAGATTTTATTTTGACAAAGCTTCACTTGAGTCTGTTGAGGCGACATTCTGGGAGCTGGGTTCTCCAGGTATCCTGCAGAAATTTGAGCCTGAAATATTTTTCTTCACCAAGAAAACGTTAGTAATCTTTGGGAAGACCACGGCTGTCCATTTGACAAAATCGTATGATTTAAGTTTTAATCATGAAATGTGCATTTTGATGCTGGAGGTCATCCAAAGCATTCTTGCAACATGCAAATGTGATCACAAGTCCCTTGTACGGAAAATCTGGATCAACAGTTTGAAAATTCCAAAAAGAGTTTGTTCAAAACGTCAATTGGAATATTTCTCGACAAGGAGGTCTTCTCACCTGTTTTGAGATGTGGTTTTTATAGGGGATGCACTCAATTCCCTACTAACCTGTGCCTAGGTTTTAGGCTCATTCGCAGCGCATACATTTTGATCGGTCGGGAGGTCTTCCACGGGACCGTAATGTTAGGCTTGGATATTGGCTTTCAAGGGGGACTCGCTTTGGAGTCGAGGCCATTGAATGAAAGTCTTCACCATCTGCTCCGGGTTTACAAGTCAAGAACCCTGCAAAATGAGAAAGAAATAGTCTTGCTCGTACTTCTTCGAGTTAAGCTATATGTTAACCCAAGTGTCTTAGTCAGAGAAGACTGTTTCGGGGTTGTAACATTGGTAGGATTGGGGACCGAAAAAGGCTTGTTTTTGGCCCAGAAATTACGAAGGGTTTGACATTGGTGATCATTGCTGATTTGCCACATGTCCTTTCTTTTCTGCATCTTTAGCCTTTGAGGCGCGCAACCTATCTTGCGGTGTGCACCAGCTCTTTAAAGAGCGTCTCTTGTTGCATTCAGAGACCGACTCTCTCTATGACTTCGTTCTGTGCTTAATAGCATTCGGGGAGCAGCCTTTTGGATTTGGCTCCTTTAGAGGTTTTTCTCTTTCCCCACGAGGCTTCATTGGAGGTCAATTTAACAATTTTCACGAGCATCGACCTTGCTTTTATCAGGCACTTTGCTTTTTCTTTTCTGATGTTGGGGATTTCTTTAATCCCTTGTCGCAAGTGAGATGCTTTGGCAATTGTGCTAGATATATGATTTGGCTCTTAGCACGCTTGAGTATTGACTTAGTAGCTTTTTCGTAAACCCTAGGTCTTGAACTCCCTCGTTTCTGAAGTGATCTGCCTTTATCTTGGAATTTGCAATGATCACCAACGGGTTTATGAAATGAATTTACAGGCTCAACTTGGCTGTGCAAATGATAAACGTGTGTGGGATAGAGAAATGAACGCTTCTCGTCATCCTATGGCACTTGGATTACCATATAAACAACACACAAAGATTGATGTTAGTCCGAGCAAGAAAATTTCTAACCATTTCCTCCTGATGCTGCTGGACTTACTCCTGTTTTGCCCCGATGTGGGGTGGTTCTTGACAGGGTTGAGAATGAAAACCGCCGTTCAAAGGGGTTATCAACGGTCACCTGTAGTGTTTGGGGGATATGAAACGAATGCCTCCGTCGTCCCAATCCAAGTAATTGCTGCGAATAATCCCTACTTCCGTAGGTCCAGATTTTGCTATCTGATCCGCTCCGCTCCACTCCTCTCTCAAGTGTGTAGAGGACGTGTTTGGATTTAGGCTTTGCCTCTCGCCTTTGAGGAAGTGCCCTTTTGATTGTTTTGAACAATTTTTTATTGGAAAAATCTCTTTCATTTTCTCCAGAAATTTTACCCGTCAAAGGGGATTTTATGATGCCCCATGCATGTTCTTATTCATGTTCAGACAACCTCCTGTTTCAAAACATGAATGCTAATGAAATTTGAATTCTATGTCTTTTCTAGACACTAGATTTTGAAAGTTTTTCTTTTCTTCTCTATTTTTTATTCCACATCTTCAAGGGATTTTGGGAGAGGGATACTTACCTGTTCCTCGTGGCTGGAGATCCCTGAAAATGCAGAAAAAACATGTTATTGTTCGTTCATGAATTTTTCAAAAAAATTAGAACGATACATTTTACCCTTGGTCATGTATTCCAACGGGTAATACATGGGATGTGAAAACCTGTTTCGCCTTGATGGCGATCCCCTGTCAAAGACGGGAATTATGTGTCAGTTTGCGTTCCAAAATTCAAGGCGAATTGAAACGATACAGCATTGTTCTTGCTTTATGTTTCCATTCGAACACAAACGCGCGGCTTGCAGAAATTGGCCATCTATATTGTGGCCACGATCCCTCCGTTTGGTTGGCGATGAATCATTCTCGAGGATTTGCCCCAGAGGAGATCCATTTGTGTTTTTGGGCGCATTCCAGCGCCATTCTTCATAGTTCCTTTTATTCAAGAAAAATGAAATTTTTATCAGAATGTATGTCAAAGCATGAAGTGTGGAAGCGATACTTTTTACCATCCACTAGGTCTTATGATCAAAGACCATCTTCTGGAATTCTGACTTCTAAGGCCACTGATTCAATTCGCCTCCCTGTTAGCGCGTTCTTTTCATTTGGGGCTTTCAGCGCCAACGACTTCCTGCAAAATGAGTAAAAACTCATGTTAGGCATGTGGTCTTCGAAGACCAAATTGGAACGATACAAGGTTACCGTTCACCCAAATTCGTATCTTGGGGTTTGATTTTGATGCGGACGACTCTGTTATTGCGTCCATTGATTTTGCCAGAGGAGAAACGTCCGGAGTACAAATGATTCACTTGCCCCAGTTAGGCATGGTTTTGCTGTTTGTCATCTCTGGATTCGATGACCCTGGTTTGATGCGCTTTCATGGGGGATCATGAGAGTTTGCCCCCGGTTTGGCTCCTCAAAGTAAATGGGGGGGAACCTGCTCCCATTGATTTTTGGCAGATTCTGATCATCCGTCTCGATTGTCAGAGTCCTTGATCAATTTTATCTGTCTCGAGATAGCCTGATATTCTTGGGGTTCGTCATGTGGCGGTTTGGTGATTCTCTCGATCACAGTCGCCGTTTGAGGTATTTGATGTTCCCTGTTTGTTATTTGAAAGCATTACATCCTGCGTCCTCTGCTCTTGATCATCATCTGAGAGGGAAAAGAAAGGAAGCATTATTCCCATATCAAGGAAATAATCGTTTTGGAACGATACGTCCTTTTACACTTGATTTGCATTCCGTTTTGATGTTGCATATTGATATGAACAACATCTATCGAATTCCTCCATCCGTGTTTGAAGGTATTTGCAATGCCTATGGTTCATTTGCCCCAGCTGGGCGACGTCTGTTTTGTCATTTGAATGTATGAGCTTTTGGATGCATTGTCTCTTTTATCACCTGAGATAAAAAAAAATGGAGAAGAACTTATCCTCAGATCTGATTAAAAATCAATTAGGAACGATACGTCCTTTCACCAAACGGGTGGCTCTGCGGCCAAATGCATTTTGCACTGAAGGGACGAATTCCACTATGCTCCACAGGTTTCGGGAATTTGCCCCTATTTTCGATAGAAATGAGCCTTATCGAGATGTATACAATACAAATAGATCCCTAATACAATCAATCTAAGGGACGAGATAGAGAAGACCTCAGCAAAATTAGTCTTATATAAGAGAATTAAAAATGCCAAACCAATCAAAGGAATGTGGTCCGGACACTTGGAGATGCCCCAGTTCCAGTCTTCGAGATGTGACTCCAGGATCACCGATTTTTTTTTTTTTTTTTAGGGGGCTTTAGATATATCAGCCATCTAAAGACATGCACATGAGACAAGTGAGGATAAAACTTCTAAAAATAAAAGGATTTGGCACCTAAGGTCAAGGTTCCCACCTCGAGTTCTAGAAAGAGCAGATTCCATTGCACAACTATCGTTGCATTGGGGCTCGATCCATAGCTCAAAATGAGCGGAATTGAAAAGTGGATTACCCCGTGTTTTTCCTCACGGAGATTCCATTTTCAATCCCTTCTATTGTTTTCCTATAGACGGCGCCCGAGGTTTTAGGCGCGGTTGTGTGTGTTTTCGGTGTCGTGCTAAAGCGATAAACATACATCTTATTTAACAATCACCGCTTCAATATAAAACATACACACAATCATTCATTCCTACGCCAACCTGCATAAGACAATGTTAATCACAGACTACCCCCCTTATCGCTCCAATCTGCAAAAACATATAACACCTATCATAAGCGGACTTACCTCACATTCAAGAGCGCCTGCATGGTTAGAAAAATCACTCAGCGTTTTAATTACGGCCTAAGTCCACTTGAGGTCTAGAACCATTGGTTCTAGAACAAAGCTCCCCAGCGGAGTCGCCAGCTGTCGCGACCCGTCCGAAAGCGGACGCGGCTAATGGATTACCGATCACGGGTCTTGGATCGGCGCGAGCCCTCCCAGGCCCATACCAAATCGCGGCGGGAGTATTTTTCAGGAGGATTCGACGATAAGAGTCGATCGCTTTCGACCTTAGTGTGGTCGTTGTGGCATGTGCAACTTGTGCATGCATTTGGAGTCGCCACCGGTTTTTCTTGGAGGGTAGACCGGAAACCTTACTGATTGATTGGGAGAGATCGATCAGTTCTACGGAACCAGAGATTTTGGGTTCGGGGACTTGGTTACGCTGGTGTCGTTACCAACGCCCTTTCGGTACCTAACGCGAGTGATTTTCCTAACTAGGATTTCATGCAGGCGCAATTTTGGGTGAGGTAAGTCTGACTTTGCACATTAACCAGTTTAACATGCTCACGTAATCATAATAAATAAATAGATGTCAATCACATAAACATCTATCCTACGTGGTGATCATGGAATTATGATTTAATGGGTCTCGAGCCAATGAGACCACATTTAATCATTTTAATATTTTAATAACGGAGAGCCGCTCTTCGCTTCTTCTTGGTTTCTTGAACTCTTCAAGAATTGGGCCCCAAAGAGCTCGCCGACTTAAAAGGCTCCTCCACGTAATCCTCGTAGCATTTACATCAACAATTGACTATGCTAAAAATAAAGATTACATGAAAAATAAAAGGAGTACGCAGCCTCCATTTAATAATTACAACCCCAAATATATAAATAATCATCATACATTCATATATACATCAATCACATTGAATAGGGATTTTTCCATGATCACCACCCTTTCACGTAAGTAATAAATTCACAATTTAAAACTTAGGAATGCACAATAAAAATTCTACGTTGAATCATATTCAGAATTTTTACGTAAAATAAGATAGCCATAAATTTTCGATTCAAAATTGATTTAGTCTCAATTTTTGCTACGTTGATTAATTTATCATATAAAATAATCAATCTCCATTAGCCATGTAAGACGAACAATTCGTTAATACATATTGGCCATAGTATTGCAAAAATTGCAAAAAATCAATTAAATGCACGAAAACACCTAAGGATTGGCTCTGATACCACTGTTGGGATCCACGTAACACGTAGCGGAAATAAATAACAACCCATACATGTATCTCCAGAGGCGTACTTCGTGCATTTCAATCGAAAAAAATCACAAAGTCTCAAAGGGAGTAAATAGATTACCTCTCGTAGCGTGCTTGAACGGAGGTGTCGGTTCGATGTTCTTCGATCTCAGCCTCCACAAGTGTTAGGCATCTAGTTCGGACGCACCACCAATTGACGAACGGGGAGACGACTAATAACTCCACAACAATTGTGCTAGCAATATGCGGAATCAATATTCCGAACTTAGTATATTTTGCTCACTCAAGATTATGAGAATATAGAGAGTGTTTGTGTTCTTCTCTCTAAGCTCTCAAAAATTTGCACACTCTACAAAATGTCTCTCCCCTTCAACCTCAAAACTCTTGCCATCCTTTTATAGCCAAAAATACCTTCCAATAAATTGTATTTAAAAATAGCACTAACAATTATAAATTCTATCTAAAAATAGCACTCACAAATAAATGACATTTAAAAATAGCACTAACAATAGCACTCACAATTTATAATACAAAAATGCTATTTAAAAATAACACTAACAATAGCACTCACAATTTATAATACAAAAATGCTATTTAAAAATAGCACTAACAATTATAAATTCTATCCAATAATAGCACTCACAATTTATGATAAATAAATGCCATTTAAAAATAGCACTAACAATAGCACTCACAATTTATGATAAATAAATGTCATTTAAAAATAGCACTAACAATAGCACTCACAATTTATAATACAAAAAATGCTATTTAAAAATAGCACTAGCAATAGCACTCACAATACAAAAATGCTAAAAAAAAAGGCACTAACAAAGGTGTTAAAAATAATAACCATTATTATTATTAAAAGAGTTAAAGAGGTTACCAAACAGTACAAATATGCATAACGTATAAATACGTATGACGTATAAATACGTAGAGCATACATATACATCCGTGAAACCGGGGACTAATTGAAAGAAAAATGTGCAATTAAGCCCTTTTGGTAAAAATTGATTAAATTTGAGGGCAAATTGACCTAATTGCACTTTAAGACTTTAGAATCCAATGTCATAGCTTATAAAAAGTGAGAATTGAAAACTAAAAGACTCGAAATTGATTTTTTTTAGGCTCGGTTCGGGTTTATGTTTGTGAAGGAACATAGTGACCCGAGCCGAATTTTTGAGATTTAAAGTGACACACTTGAAGAGGAAATTAAAAAAAAAATTATCGAATATTTTTGGATATTTTTCTGACCACGAATGGTATTTTTCTGATTTTTTGGGTATTTTTATAATTAAATAAACTCGAAAAATATTAAAAATACCGAAAAATATTTTTTGTTCAAAATTGGTTCCTAAGGTTAAACCAAGGCTTCCAAAGTTGATTTTGTGATTTTATGACCTTTTTTGATATTTTTAATTAATTTTAAAGAATAAAAATCACAATAATAAATGGTAAAAAAATCAGGTGTCAACAGCTGCCCCTCTTTGAGAGGAATCTCGTTAGAGGTTTCTCTCAAAGATAAGGTGGCACCTGATTCCTAACCGACTCAACTGGGAAAATAAGAGAAGAAATGTTATGACATCGGATCCTTAAGCCTATTGATAAAAGCTCAAATCAATCCCCGGTTTGCTCTAACAATTTGAACATGGGCCGGAGTGAGAGAGGCTTACCTGAAGCTCACCTGTCGGATGCTGCCGGTTGCGACGACTTTCAAGAAGATGCCTAGGACTCGTCATTCAGAATATCCTAGGGAGATTAAGCTCTGACCTGTATGGTAGGTCATACCATGATGGGATTCCTAACTTGTAGGAACCTAAGGAAGGCGCATCCCACGCTTTGGGATTTGCCAAGGATTTTGATCCGTATGGTGGATCAGACCTTTGTGCTGATCCTTACTGCGATATTTATCAATGAGTTGACCCTTATGCGGTTTCTACCAATGAATTGACCCTTATGGCGGTTTCTACCATATGTGACCCTTCAAGCGGTTTCTACCATTAATGTGATCCCTCAGGCGGTTTCTACCTTGGTTTGACCCTTCAGGCGGTTTCTACCTTGAGTTGACCCTTCAGGCGGTTTCTACCTTTGATTTGACCCTTCAGGCGGTTTCTACCTTGTGTTGACCCTTCAGGCGGTATCTACCATGTGTTGACCCTTCAGGCGGTATCTACCTTGTGTTGACCCTTCAAGCGGTATCTACCTTTGATTTTGACCCTTCAGGCGGTATCTACCTTTGATTTGACCCTTCAAGCGGTTTCTACCATATTTTGACCCTTCAGGCGGTATCTACCTTGATTTGACCCTTCAGGCGGTATCTACCTTCATTTGACCCTTCAGACGGTATCTACCTTTGAGTTGACCCTTCAGGCGGTATCTACCTTATTTTGACCCTTCAGGCGGTATCTACCTTCATTTGACCCTTCAGGCGGTATCTACCTTTGTTTTGACCCTTCAGGCGGTTTCTACCTTATTTTGACCCTTCAGGCGGTATCTACCTTCATTTTGACCCTTTAGGCGGTTTCTACCTTGTGTTGACCCTTCAGGCGGTATCTACCATGTGTTGACCCTTCAGGCGGTATCTACCTTGTGTTGACCCTTCAGGCGGTATCTACCTTGTGTTGACCCTTCAGGCGGTATCTACCATGATTTGACCCTTCAGGCGGTGTCTACCTTGGGTTGATCCTTCAGGCGGTATCTACCTTGTGTTGACCCTTCAGGCGGTATCTACCATAGTTTTGACCCTTCAGGCGGTGTCTACCATCAGTTTTGACTTTGAAAAGGGGTATCATGACGAGGGTTCTCCACGTCCGATGAGACTGCCTAAATTATGAAAAAGGGGTCTCATGACGAGGGTTCTCCACGTCCGATGAGACTGCCTAAATTATGAAAAAGGGGTCTCATGACGAGGGTTCTCCACGTCCGATGAGACTGCCTAAATTATGAAAAGGGGTCTCATGACGAGGGTTCTCCACGTCCGATGAGACTGTCTGATTTTTGAAAAGGGGTCTCATGACGAGGGTTCTCCACGTTCGATGAGACTGCCTAAATTATGAAAAGGGGTCTCATGACGAGGGTTCTCCACGTCCGATGAGACTGTCTGATTTTTGAAAAGGGGTCTCATGACGAGGGTTCTCCACGTCCGATGAGACTGTTTAAATTATGAAAAGGGGTCTCATGACGAGGGTTCTCCACGTCCGGTGAGACTGTCTGATTTTTGAAAATGGGTCTCATGACGAGGGTTCTCCACGTTCGATGAGACTGCCTAAATTATGAAAAGGGGTCTCATGACGAGGGTTCTCCACGTCCGATGAGACTGCCTAAATTATTAAAAATAATAACCATTATTATTATTACAAGAGTTAAAGAGGTTACCAAACAGTACAAATACGCATGACGTATAAATACGTAGAGCATACATATACATCCGTGAAACCGGGGACTAATTGAAAGAAAAATGTGCAATTAAGCCCTTTTGGTAAAAATTGATTAAATTTGAGGGCAAATTGACCTAATTGCACTTTAAGACTTTAGAATCCAATGTCATAGCTTATAAAAAGTGAGAATTGAAAACTAAAAGACTCGAAATTGATTTTTTTTAGGCTCGGTTCGGGTTTATGTTTGTGAAGGAACATAGTGACCCGAGCCGAATTTTTGAGATTTAAAGTGACACACTTGAAGAGGAAATTAAAAAAAAAAAATTATCGAATATTTTTGGATATTTTTCTGACCACGAATGGTATTTTTCTGATTTTTTGGGTATTTTTATAATTAAATAAACTCGAAAAATATTAAAAATACCGAAAAATATTTTTTGTTCAAAATTGGTTCCTAAGGTTAAACCAAGGCTTCCAAAGTTGATTTTGTGATTTTATGACCTTTTTTGATATTTTTAATTAATTTTAAAGAATAAAAATCACAATAATAAATGGTAAAAAAATCAGGTGTCAACAATATGGTAATCCAAATGCCATAGGATGACGAGAAGCATTCATTTCTCTATCCCACACACCATATCCTTTGCACAGCCAAGTTGAGCCTGCAAATTCGTTTCATGAACCCGTTGATGATCATTGCACATTTCAAGATGGATGCAGCATCACTTCAGAAACAGAAGAGTTCAAGACTCAGGGATTACGAAGAGAATTCCCAGACTGGTATTTAAAACATGTTTAGACTATATGTCTAACATGATCCCATGAAGATGAGAAAAAGTGGGATTTCAAAAATGAATAAAAAAATCCCAGCATCAGAAAAGAAAAAGCAAAGTGCCTGGTAAAAGCAAGGCCGATGCTCACATAAACTGTTTGAGTGATCCCCAATGAAACCTAGTTGGGAAGAGAAAATTTCTAAAGGAGTCAGATCAAAAAGACCGCTCCTCCAAATGATGTCAAGCGTGGAAGAAAGACGCAGACAGAGTTATCAATCCCTTAATGCAGCCAGAGACGCTCTCTAAAGAATTCGTGCACACCTCAAAAGCTGTTGCACGCCTCAAAAATCGAAGATACAGAGAGGAAAGGGCAGGTGGTAAATTTGCAATGATCACCAATGTCAAAACCCTCATGAATTCTGGGCCAAAAACAAGCTTTTTTCGGTCCCCAATCTTACCAATGTTACAACCCTGAAACAGTCTTCTCTGACTAAGACACTTGGGTTAACATATCGCTTAGCTCGAAGAAGTACGAGCAAGACTATTTCTTTCTCATTTTGCAGGGTTCTTGACTTGTAAACCCGGAGCAGATGGTGGAGACTTTCATTCAATGGCCTCGACTCCGAAGCGGGCCCCCTTTGAAAACCAATATCCAAGCCTAACATTACGGTCCCGTGGAAGACCTCCCGACCGATCAAAATGTATGCGCTGCGAATGAGCCTAAAGCCTAGGCACAGGTTAGTAGGGAATTGAGTGCATCCCCTATAAAAACCACTATCTCAAAACAGGTGAGAAGACCTCCTTGTCGAGAAATATTCCAATTGATGTTTTGAACAAACTCTTTTTGGAATTTTCAAACTGTTAATCCAAATTTTCCATGCAAGGAATTTGTGATCACATTTGCATGTTGTAAGAAGGCTTTGGATAACCTCCAGCATCAAAATGCACATTTCATGACTAAAACTTAAGTCATAAAATTTTGTCAATTGGACAATTATTGTCTTCCCAAAGATTATTAACATTTTCTTGGTGAAGAAAAATCTTTCAGGTTTGAAACTTTCTACAGGATACCTGGAGAACCCAGCTCCCAGAATGTCGCCTCAACAGACCCAAGTCCTAGCATGACGTGGAGAACCCTCGTCTCAGGACCCTTTTCAAAAATATCAAACAGTCTCATCGGACGTGGAGAACCCTCGTCATGAGACCCCTTTTTAAAAATTAGGCAGTCTCATCGGACGTGGAGAACCCTCGTCATGAGACCCCTTTTCAAAATTCAGGAAACCTCATCGGACGTAGAGAACTCTCGTCATGAGACCTTTTTTTAAAATTTAGGCAGTCTCATCGGACGTGGAGAACCCTCGTCATGAGACTCCTTTTCAAAATTCAGGAAGTCTCACCGGACGTGGAGAACCCTCGTCATGAGACCCCTTTTCAAAATTCAGGAAATCTCATCGGACGTGGAGAACCCTCGTCATGAGACCCCTTTTCAAAATCAAAACTAATGGTAGAAACCGCCTGAAGGGTCAACTTATGGTAGAAACCGCCTGAAGGGTCAACTCAAGGTAGATACCGCCTGAAGGGTCAACTCAAGGTAGAAACCGCCTAAAGGGTCAAACGAAGGTAGATACCGCCTAAAGGGTCAAATATGGTAGAAACCGCCATAAGGGTCAACTCATTGGTAAATACCGCCATAAGCATCGACACAAAGGTCCGATCCACCATACGGATCAAAATCATTGGCAAATCCCAAAGCATGGGATGCGCCTTCCTCAGGTTCCTACCAGTTAGGAATCCCATAATGGTGTGACCTACCATACAGGTCAGAGCTTAATCTCCCTAGGATATCCTGAATGATGAGTCCTAGGTATCTGCTTAAAAGTTGTCGCAACCGGCAGCATCCGACATGTGAGCTTCAGGTAAGCCTCTCTCACTCCGGCCTATGTTCAAATTGTTAGAGCAAACCATGGATTAATTTGAGTTTTTATCAAAGAGCCTTAAAGATTCAATGTCATAGCATTCCTTCTCTCATTTTCCTAGTTGAGTCGGTCAGGAATCAGGTGCCTCCTTATCTTTGAGAGAAACCTCTAACGAGATTCCTCTCAAAGAGGGGCAGCTGTTGACACCTGATTTTTTTACCATTTATTATTGTGATTTTTAAAATTAATTAAAAATATCAAAAAAGGTCATAAAATCACAAAATCAACTTTGGAAGCCTTGGTTTAGCCTTAGGAACCAATTTTGAACAAAAAATATTTTTCGGTATTTTTAATATTTTTCGAGTTTATTTAATACCCAAAAAATCAGAAAAATACCATTCGTGGTCAGAAAAATACACAAAAATATTCAATAATTTTGTTTTAATTTACTCTTCAAGTGCGTCACCTTAAATCTTGAAAGTTCGACTTGAGTCACTATGTTTCTTCACAAACATAAACCCGAATCGAGCACAAAAAATGCCGATCGAGTCTTTTAATTTGTAGATTCTATAATCTTGACGTCGACCACCGTATGCAATAAACGCCCATTGTTTCTCTTCTTCGTGAGGAGACTTGAATGATTTAAAAAAATGAAAAGAGAAGGGAATGGAATACAGATTAGGTAGAGGAGCGGCGCCTCAACCAAAAAAACAAGAGTATAATAAAAAAAAAGGAAAAAAAAGTAGAGGACAGCAAGAGTCTGTCCTCCACCGTGCAAAGAAATATTTAACAAAAAAAAGAGATGGGAGACCGGCGGCAGTGCATGGGTTGGTGAGATAAAAAAAACTCAAGGGAGGATTTTGGGCTGGGGTCCCGAGCATGGGAGGAGGTCCATCCACAAAAAAAAAAAGGAGGGAGAGGATGAAGGTCATCGGCCATGGCGGCATGTCGAGCGCCCGCAAGGTCTTCATCATGGACGAGATGCGGAAGTCGGTAGAGGAAGCATCTTCGAAGCTGCTGCCCATCGTCCAGATCGACGACTTCGGGTTCACCAACGGGGGCCGGCTCGAGCTCAACGTCTCCGGCATCATGCTGTCGAAACCCGGCCTCGAGCTAACTTCGGGTTCTTCCTCTACACCCGGGACTCGTGGTTCAAAGTGCTGAAGCAGCTCGAGGACGTGCGCCCTCCAGTCCAACTACATCCAACACATCTTCACCTTCGACAAGCTCGGGCGGCGGATGAGCTTCGCCGAGTTCATGCAGGATGACGCGAACACGCTCATCTTCGCCAACTGCCTCCAGCAGCAGTAGCTCCGGGTGTCCATAGACGTCCGGTCCGCGTTGTCCAACCTCGACGGCAAGAGCGGCCGGAGGGACTATCTCTCCGCACAACTCGGGCAACACCTCCGAATCGCACTCTCCGTCGCACTCGTCAATGACGATAGCCGAATCATATCGAGACTTGCGAGCAGACCGATGGCTCCTGGAGGAAGCAGAGAGATCGAAGCGCCACATGTCAAACTCCATCGGCAACCGAAGAAGAAGGACAGCTTATTTGGGTCTGTGGGTGATGATTGTCAATTGACGATCTGGGACTTGCGAACAAATAAACCACAACAGTGTGTTAGCACATGAGAAAGAGGTGTATTCTGTATCTTTCAACTCATATAATGACTGGATTTGGGCAACCGCATCTTCACAACAGTTGGACTGTTTGATATGCGGGAGCTGACCACGTCGTTGCATGGCTTTAGTAGCCATGAAGGAGAGGTCTTGCAAGTGGAATGGGATCCTAATGAGGCTGTGTTAGCTTCTTCCTCGGAGGACAGAAGGGTGATGGTCTGGGATCTCAACAGGTGAAGACGAAGGCAAAAGGGGGGCATCGCCATCTTCCTTCCCCGAGAGATAGCAGCCCAGCCGCCGCTCCACCGGGGACTACCACCTCCCTCTCATTCAACGCCTTCAACCACCTCGTCCCGTCCACCACCAACCCTCGACTCTCAGCCCCGTCGCCTCAAGAGCTCAGCTACCTAAGCCCCTGTTCACATATGACTACCACCCTTTAACCTCAAGCCGTCGGTTGCTCTGCTACAACCCAGATCGGCGAGCTCGGAATCCCGAGAACCTCATTCAATCTCAGTGCCTTTATAGGTGTTTTGGCAAGCAAGCGACATGAGCCCATACCAATGGCGACGCACATGCGAGCGTCGCGGTACTCGAGTCGGGTGCTGCGACGACCTTAACTCCGAGGTAAGCGAAGTTCATTGGACTTGAATGGACAACAATGTTGTCGGGTCTTGCAGGGAGGAGGAGCCGCGCCACATTGAGCACAACCAGAGAGCGGTCGGTGCTCCTTGTTTCTGGGTCGACGCTGGTGGAGGTCGGCGGCTTCGGCGGCGAATGGACACGCCGGTCACGGGGGCTGAAGCTCGAGCCTGGTTTCGTTCGCATGGAGGAGGAGTGTGAGTCTCACATTGAAGACGATGAACAGTAGGTTTTTTTTTACTCTCATGTTGGGTTGCTCGTGTGTTTTATTTAGTGTTGTGGGCCATTTTAGAACCGGGCCGGCGTCAATGCTGGAGGGGGGAAAGAATGGGCTTAGGCGAATGGGTTTATTAGGTTTAAAAGAAAAGAAAGTGGGCTTGGGTTCCTTGTGTGAATTGGGCCCGATTCAAGTCCTCTTTGCCGGTTCGGATTAGGCCCATCGGTCTGATCCATGTTCGGGCCCAAGAATCGTATCTGGATCCTATCATTTTAATTAAGTAGTAATTAAATAACAAAAATTTCAAAAAAAAAATTAATTAATAAGATAAAAGTAAAAATAAAAAAAAATTACAGAAAATTCCTAAAAAATTCTAAAAATTTTCCAAGGTTGAAAATGACAAAAAAAATTGATTTGTTTTCTTTTTTGGGATTTTCTCCCATTTAATCCAAAATGGCGATTTCACCCCTCAAAGGGTAAATCGTCTTTGATATTCTGATAAATTGTGGAAATTGCTTAGAACTTGGTGATGGGCCAAATGGATGGCTAAACCTTATGTCTAAGATTTCCACATTTCATTTCCTTTTTTAGAAAATGACGATTTTACCCTTCGAACGGTAAATCGATTTCTAAAATTCCCGAAAATCACGAAAATTACCAAAAAATAGGAAATGGGTCAATTGAGTGATTCCGAATTCATTCCGAAATGATGATTTTGTCCTTTTTGGGCAAATTGTCCCTTTCGTCTCAAAATTACGGTTTTGCCCCTGATGGGCCAAGTCATGTCTAAATCATTCCTAAGCCTGATTGATGCTTCTCTAGGCCAATATGGCCTTATTATGAATGCCATGTGATTTATTTGTACATTTGAATTCATTGATTTGTGCACTTTATTATTGATTGGGATTGCTAGGATAGTCATTCCTATCTGCGTGAACTCCTAGATTTAGGACTCGTACCCCACTCATCTGCATGAATTCTTAGTTAGGAAAATCACTCGCGTTAGGTACCGAAAGGGCGTTGGTAATGACACCGACGTAACCAAGTCCCCGAACCCAAAATCTCTGGTTCCGCAGAATTGATCGATCTCTCCCAATCGGTCAATAAGGTTTCCGATCTACCCTCCAAGAAAGACCGGTGGCGACTCCAAATGCATGCACAAGTTGCACATGCCACCACGACCACACTAAGGTCGAAATCGATCGGCTCTTATCGTCGAATCCTTCTGAAAAATACTCCCGCCGCGATTTGGTATGGGCCTGGGAGGGCCCGCGCCGATCCAAAGCCCGCGATCCGCACCCTCGTGCGGTGGAAGGCCTGCGATCGGTAATCCATTAGCCGCGTCCGCTTTCGGACGGGTCGCGACAGGGCCGATGTTGCTCGCGGTGATACTGTCGATAGACCTTTTCCTGTCCGCAAGCAGAATAACCCTCTGTTTTCAGAGAGTTTGAAAGAAGAGGAGAACAAATTTTTTTATGAAGGACATGCTAATTATGGAGACAGAAATCGTTATGGAGGAATCCGAATGGGGCATTGCGACAATCGCGATATAAGAGATGACAAACGACGTTACGACGATTGTGAAGGTAACGACTTTAATCTAAAAGTCGATATCCCTTATTTTAATGGAAGTCTGGGAATATAAGAATTTCTGGATTAGATTGCTGATATAGACATATTCTTCGATTTTATGGAGACTCCTAGCGAGAAAAAGGTGCGACTAGTAGCGTGTAGATTGAAGGGAGGCGCATCCGCATGGTGGGAGAGATTGCAGAATATGAGAGAACAAGAAGGAAGAGAGAGAGTTCGAACTTGGCAAAGAATGAAAAGGTTGCTGAAACATGAGTTCTTTCTACCCAATTACGAGCAGATTATGTTCTAGCAGTACCAGCGTTGCCAACAGGACAATCGGACTGTACATGAGTATACGGCAGAATTTATGAGATTGGAAGAGCGAAATAATCTGTTGAAAATGGAAGGACAGCAGGTGGCCAGATATCTCGATCGGTTAAAGCCCTTCATTCGAGATAAAATTGGGGCGTAGTTTTTGTGGAATCTGTCTGAAGCGAAGAACATGGCGATAAAGGCAGAATTGATGCAGCAAGAATGTGGTAAAAGAGGTTATGAGAATTATAGGGATAGTAGTTCAGGCATATCCATGGAGAAGAGCGGCTTCAACAATCGCTTTAGCGCATAGTGAAATCAGGGAGATAAGGCGGTAAAAAAGCGCCCTATGAACAAGGCAAGGGATAAGGAGTCGCAATCATAGAAAACTGCGAACCTGAATCCTTATGCTATACTAGCGGCGATTAAGTGCTACATATGTAATCAGCCTGGGCACCGCTCTAATGAATGCCCTCAGAGGAAGACAGTAAATGTGGCTGCTAGAGAAAACGAGGAAGACGGATATTGCTGTGAACCAGATGGTGAGAAAGAAGGTATTGAAGATGAGGAAGAAGAGGAAATAAAATGTGTGGTGCGCAGAATGATGTTAGCCCCAAAACAAGAGGATGATTCGCAGCGCCATCAGTTGTTCCGAACCCGGTGCACCATTCTAAATAAGATCTTTGTTGTAGTAATTGATAGTGGTAGCATGAAAAATATTATCGGGAATGATGCAATAAAGAAGCTGGGGATATTTGTGAAGAAACATCCTAACCCATATGATTAAGTCTAGAGCTGAAAGCATTCAGGTGACTGAGCGATGCAAAATTTCATTCTCCATCGATAAGTATAACGATGAGTTGTATTGTGATGTGGTAGATATGGATGTATGCCACGTGTTATTTGGGAGGCAGTGACAATTTGATGTGAATGCTCAACATTCGGGGAGGAGCAACCAATACAATCTGGTGAAAGATGGTGTGAAGTATATGTTGCTGCCCCTGAAGAACAAAGGAAAACAGGCTGCGGGTAATAATTTCTTTACTCTTATAATGAAATTTGAATATGAAATTAAGGAGAACAGACAGATTCATGTGCTGGTAATGAAACAAGCAATTGAGACAGAAGCTGAATTACAAGTGGAGGAGCAGCCTGAAGCAATTAGACCTTTATTGCAAGAATTTAGTGAGCTGATGCTTGAAGAGATTCCGGATGAGTTATCTCATATGCGCGATATTCAGTACCATATAGACTTAATTCCTGATGCTAGTCTACCTAACTTATCGCACTATAGGATGAGTCCTAAGGAGAGTGAAGTGTTGAAAGGGAATGTTTAGGAGTTATTGCGAAAGGGGCACATTCAGAACAGCATGAGCCCATGTGCTGTTCCTGCTTTATTAACTCCTAAGAAAGATGGGAGTTGGAGGATGTGTGTAGATAGCATAGCCATTAACAAGATAATTGTGGGCTACAAGTTTCTAATTCCTAGATTGGATAACATGCTGGATAGATTGCATGGAGTTAAGTGGTTTTCGAAGCTCAATTTGAAGAATAGCTATCATCATATTCGTATTTGACCTGGAGATGAGTGGAAGATGGCTTTCAAGACAAAGGAGGGGCTGTACGAGTGATTGGTGATGCTATTCGGGCTTTCTAATGCTCCGAGCATTTTCATGTGGCTTATGAATCAGGTTTTAAAATCCTTTATTGGCAAATTTGTTATTGTTTATTTTGATGATATACTGATTTATAGTAAGCTTGAAGAGGATCATCTGATGCATTTGAGGGAGGTGTTGAGAGCTTTACAGACTAATAAGCTGTATATAAATCTTAAGAAGTGTAGTTTTCTAACCAATAAGCTTCTTTTCTTGGGATTTATTATCACTGCTGAGGAAATAGATGTAGATAGGTAAAGGTGAAGTCAATTAGAGAGTGGCCTACTCTTAAGACAGTTTCTGAAGTTAGAAGTTTCCATGGGTTAGCTACTTTTTACAAGCGATTTATCACAAATTTTAGTACTATTGCAGCCCAAATTACAGAATGTATGAAGAAAGGAAAATTTTTATGGGGTGAGGAAGTCGATAATATTTTATTATTCTGAAGGAGAAATTGTGTACCGTGCCAGTGCTTGATTTACCTGATTTTGATAAACTGTTTGAAGTAGACTGTAATGCCAACGGTGTGGGTATAGGAGCTGTCCTATCTCAGGAGCGCAAACCAATTTATTTTTTCAGTGAGAAGCTTAGCGACGCAAGGCGAAAGTGGAGCACTTATGACAAAGAATTTTATTCTGTCGTAAGGGCCTTAAAAACCTGTGAGCATTATCTGATTGGGAAAGAATTCGTCCTTTATTCTGATTATGAAGCCTTGAAGTATTTGAATAGTCAGAAGATGATTAACACATTGGTGTCAATTCTTACAAAAGTTCCCCTTTCAAGTTACAACACAAGTCAGGTGTACAGAATGTGGTAGTTGATGCATTGAGCAGGAGAGCTGACTTGTTGATTACTTTAAGCGAAGACATTCTGGGGTTTGAACAATTGAAAGACTGTTATGCAGATGATGATGACTTTGGGTAGATTTGAGAGTCATGTATTGCTGATCAACCTGTGCAAGAATTTTATGTGCAGGATGGATATTTGATGCATGCCAATCAAATTTGCCTTCCTCGAACAACATTAGGAGAGAAGGTAATTCGTGATTTGCATGATGGTGGATTGGCTGCACATCTGGATCGAGATAAAACAATTGTTGCAGTCAGGGAGCGATTTTACTAGCCTCAATTACGTAGAGATGTTCGCAGGTATGTGCAAAAGTGTTATGTTTGCCAAACTGCTAAGGGATGATCTAAGAATACAGGTCTGTATATGTCTTTACCTATTTTTGACAATATTTGGGAAGATCTGTCCATGGATTTTGTGCTTGGATTGCCACGAACCCAAAGAGGCGTAGATTCTGTTGTTGTTATTGTTGTTGTTGTTGATAGATTTGCCAAGATTGTACACTTTATTCTAGGGGTAAGCATGGTTCCAGGGTAGAACCGAGAACCGAATAACCGAACCGGCGGTTCCGGTCCAGTTCCCGGTTCTGATGTGCTAGGTTCCGATTTTCGGTTCCGCATATTAAAGAACCAACGGTTCTGGTTTCGGTTCCCGATTCTACCTGGAACCGAACCGGAATAGGAACCGATTTTTTTAAAAACCCTAATTTCCTAATTACTTTCAAACTTTGTGTTTCCTCCTTTCTATTCTCATTTCTCACCTCATGGCTCACGCACTTCTTCTTCCTCAAGCCCGACGATATCCTGCTCTCTCGCAACGCCCGACACCTCCTAACGCAGCACGCCCGACAGCCATCCCTCACCGTCCATCGGGCTTTGCTCCCTCTCCAGCCCCTCAACGACGGCCCTTCCCTCGCGTCCATTGCCTCGTCGGGCGGACATCCCTCAACGACCCGCGATGGCCATCCCTCGCTAACGCTGGACGGACATCCCTTCCTGACCCCTAATGGTCATCCCTCGACGACGTCGGACGGCCATCCCTCAACGGCGCTCAAGGTTCGTTGATTTTATGGGTCGATTGACTCAATTTTGTTTTTCAGACAATCAATTTGAGGGTTTTTTCCCCTGTTAAAAAAGGAACAAATCCCTCAACGACGCGCGACGGGCCGACGGCCATCCCTCACTAACGCTCGACGGACATCCCTCGACGACGGCCATCCCTCACTGACCCCCGACGACATCGGACGGCCATCCCTCAATGGTGCTCGAGGTTCGATGATTTTATGGGTCGATTTTGTTTTTTTACACACTCGAACATCATCGGATTCGGATCCCTCCTTTTCCTCTCCTTGTTCGGTGACTAATGACTATGGGATTCTGTCTTCTAAAAGGATTGAGTTTTCCAAGAATTGACCCTTTTACGGTTCAAGATGAGGGAACACAGGAAAGAATGGACCGACCTTTCGATATGAATAATCTGGGAATGGTTCGGATGCTTGCATTGTCCGCTCACTGCACTGCGGTAAGGGAATTTATGATCAATCTAACATTGGATGGGAACATAAACAAGCCATTATCACATCACATACATTATTATTCTGTTCCATCCACCATACTAGTCCCCTTTTAGATTTTCTTCTGCAGATCTTCTGCATTTTGTTGAGAATAGGGGAGCTATGGTTATATTTACATTATGCAAGATACACTGATAGTTATCTGGAGGAAAATCTATGTTTGCTACTGTTTAGCATGTGGTGGTTGATGTTGGCAGTGGCAGATGTAATGCTTTGGTCTGAAATCTGGAGTTATTCAGCATGTTGTGCTTTTCTCGAGACAAGTTTTTATTTCGCCCCGCTATCTTAGATTCTCTATTGGGAAATGCTATCTTTTACTATGATGCATTTTGTGGGATCATGAATGTAGTTGTTTGCGGGTCATTCCTAAATGACTTGTGAGATGTTCATGCTAGAGAAGGATGGACGGCTTTGAATTGGTTGAATATAGGGTATGGTATGCTCTTACTCATCCGCGAGAAAGGGGGGAGATGTGATGTGACCCATGATTCTGTATTTTGGTGGCTCGTGCTTATTTCTTTATCATGGTTCTCAAGAATCATTGGACTTTATCTGGGTGACTCTGTATGTGATTTATATGCTTTTCATCCATGCTATACCAAAGAGAAGATGCTTGTGTAACCCAAGAACGGAACTTCAGTGGGCTTGGCATGATGAAAATTCTGTTTAGACTTCTTAGTTTCTAACTTTCTATTTTTCTTTCTAACTTTACTACACTATTTGGTTGTAGGTGTGAAGTTAATGTATCAAGAAATGAGTGCAAAGCATGCAACATCACAAGGAATTACAGCTCTTTGAAGATATCCCATGCTCTTAAGGTCATCAAAGAGAGTTTCTAACCCATCACAGAGCTTGTCGAGCACTTGGCGATTTTCTCTTTGGATGCTTCTTTTGGTCGGTGTCCCTTTGTTTGTACAGATTGTCTCGTGTGTGTCGCAGGATCGATTTTGTGCTTGATGTTCGATAATTTTTAAACTAGAATAGAAAACCCCCTTTTGACGTTCGATAATTGCCTCTGTTTTGTGCTTGATGTTGATTTTTTCTCATGCTGGTTTTAGGGTACCCTGAAATCGAAATCGGAACCTATGGCGGGGTAGGTTCCAGGTTCCAGGGTGTACAAGGTAGGTTTCAGGTTCCAAAAAATGAGGAACCTGTACCAGCGGGTAGGTTCCAGGTTCCAGGTGGAACCTACCCGAAACCTGGAACGGCTCACCCTACTTTATTCCTTGTAGGAAAACTTCCGATGCTGTAAATGTGGCCAGATTATTTTTCAAAGAAGTAGTTCGTTTGCATGGAGTGCCAAAGTCTAATACTTCAAATAGGGATAGTAAATTTCTATGGCATTTTTGGCGAACTTTATGGAAATTGTTTGATTCATCTTTAAATTTTAGTATCACAACTCATCCGCAGGCTGATGGTCAAACAGAGGTGGTGAATAGAACTCTGGGCAACTTGATTTGAAGCATCTATGGGGATAAACTGAAGTAATGAGATATTGCTTTATCACAGGCAGAGTTTGCTTATAGTAATGTAGTTTATAGTTCTATTGGCAGGTCACCTTTTTTCTGTCGTCTATACAAAGGCACCTCAGTATACTCTGGATTTGATTCAATTGCCCAAGCAAACAGACAAGAGTGTTGCTGCGAATCATATGGCGAAGCAGATTGTAGAGGTGCATCAGGAAGTGAAGCAGAAGTTGGAAGCAGCTAATCAAAAGTACAAGGCTGCAGCCAATAAACACAGGCGAAGTAGGTGTTTGCAGTAGGCGATCAAGTTATGGCGTTCCTTTGTAAAGAGCGGTTAACAGCTGGATCTTACAGCAAATTGCAGCAAAAGAAGTACGGGCCTTACACTGTCAGCAGGAAGATCAACGATAATATCTATGTTATCGACCTTCCACAAAGCATGGGCATATCCAACACCTTCAATGTTGCTAATTTGTCATTATTTCATGAGTCCACTAAGCCGTTGTATCCAGATTCTGATTTTAACTTTAGGGCAAGTTCTTCTCGAGTGGAGGAGAGTGATGCAGAGTCTCTTAATAATGTGTTTTTGGACCGATTGAAAAGTACATAAAAAGAAATTTTTTTGAACTGGTAAAATCTGAGAAAAGGAGAATGTTGAGGGAACTTAACAACTTGCCAAATCTTTGGTTAGTCCATGATTTATGAGTTATTTATTTTTGCTGGAATGCACTAGTCAAATGGATTCCTAGTTCAAGTTTTCCTGATGGGAGCAAGACTTTTTTACTTTCTTGCTGGAACTAGCCTCTTCTACCGTAAGTCCCTCCTCCATATTTTGCTAAGTAATGTCCATCTGACTCATCCAATATTGTTATTTTCTTTTTGTATGGATGGATGATGAAATTCCATTATGTAGAGCCAATTCCACTAGAATCCAAGTCTTTGCAGAGGAGATTCATATTTTTCCAGAAGATTTTGAGGAGATCAATTCACGGTTGCAGCTATACATTTGACTTCTTAACTACTCAAAGAAGAGAAACCAGAAAAAAAAAAAACATTCATTAGGAATCAACAATGAAACATCACAACCGAGGATCATGGTGTTCTAACTCTCCTTCCCTTATAACTAGATTCCATCGATCTTGGGCAGAACAAGGCTTCAATCCCGCACAAAATGCAGCTTGAAGCTCCACCAATGAGTTTGATTTGGCTGGTGGCCAATACCATTCATCTCCTCAAATTACTGAAGCAATCTTTGCATGTAAATCAACTGCATAGTCATAGATTACTCTATTAAGAAAAGTTTCAATAAGCACCCTGAAAGTAGGAACGAAATGTCCAGTCGACTCAGGGATTCCTAAGAGGTTGCCAATCGACCGAAGTGCGATTTCTGTCCATTTCTAGCTGAATTCCACATTCGTTGCTCAGCAAGAAAAAGCTGCTTATTAGTTGAAAAAACTGTTAAAGGCAAAGAAAAGGGCAGTTGTGCATAAAAAGATAGTGACAGGATTGTTTAGGAGACGAGACTCTACGTCCATGGATTCTTTTTCCATTTTCATCTCCACTTCTTGCTTCTTGTTATCCATGTTAATGCACGTGTAAGTTATGTTAGAAAAGTTTCACATCGGAGAATTGACGTGGTGTTGAGCAGTTAATATATCTTAACTAGCCCATAACTTATTGGTTTAAGTTTTTAAGTGAAGTGGTTCCAATTGAGCTCCCTCTTTGCGATCTCCTCAAGACTTTTGCTATGCGCTCTCAACAAATAACTTAAACTTTTAAGTGAAGATAGGTCCAACTAAATATATTGACTGGCTTAGATTTGGACTTCATCTTAGCAATTTCCCAATGCAAAGGTATTTGACTTCTGCTATGCATTCCTAACAAATAAGCTTTGAATTAAGGTATTGGGTCCAACTGGAAGTATTGACGGCCTCGAACTTGGAGTCCCTTTTGGCGATCTCTCAGACTCCCAGTGCGAAGGTATTAGGCTTATGATGCGCATTCCTAACAAATGGTATCAGAGCTAATATGCATAAGTCTTTGGTGAATATCTCAACGAAATTGCCATTATGGTTGGTTTGGCGCGTTGGTCTCGTTGGTCTGGTAACGCGAGTTTTGGAAAGAAGAGACCATGGATAGTTGGTCTAAGAAAACAAGATAGAGACCATGCACGATGCAATCCCAAGTTAGCAGTTAGTGTTCGTTGTTTGTTGTGCATAGTTGACAATTGGTCTAGGGACACGATACAAAGAACATGCGTGATGCTATCCCAAGTTAGTAGTTGATGTTGGTTGTTTGTTGTGCATAATTGCGGGTGCATTGCAATAACTCGGAGATTCGAATTGTGTTAAAGAAGTTTCACATCGGAGAATTGATGTGGTGTCGAGCAGTTAATTTATCTCAATTGGCCCATAACTCATTAGCTTAAACTTTTGAGTTAAGTTAAGTCCAACCGGTATGTTGATGGGCTTGTACTTGAGCTCCCTCTTGTCAATCTCTCCGGTTGAATTGGAGAATTGATGTGGTGTTGAACTGTTAATATATAATCTCAATTGGCCTATAATTCATTAGTTTAAACTTTTGAGTCAAAGTAGGTCTAATAGGATATGTTGATGGGGTTGGAACCTTAACTCGCTAGCTTACCCTTTTGAGTTAGTGTAGGTGTAACTGGATATGTTGACGGGTTCGAATTTGAGTTTGATGATCTCCCCGATTGAAGGTATCAGATTTCTGCTGAGCGCTCACAACAATCCATATGAATACATATTTTCGCACAGCAAGACAATTATCAAAGTGTCTTCTTCCCCAAACAAGAAAAATCTCTTATATGTAGATTCTTCGACGTTTATAGAGAGAGAATCCTTGCGAATGCTTTCGCTCGCGTAATGTGAATCGTACTTGCTCTTGCTTTGCTCACCCTTCTCCTTTGTCTCGCGCACGTCTCCATCCATCGTTGTGGAGAAGAAGAGGAGAAAAATGAAGGTGAATGCATATGACAACTGAAGTTTCATCGTCCCATATTCTGCTAAAAAAAAGTGGGAAGAATGTCGGATCGGAAAAAAAGAAAACGAATATTTAAGTAAAAGAGGAGAAAACTTTCACCGAAGAATACAAGACAAGGGGGCAAAATGATAAAAATAGTGTATTTTTAGTAGTGTCAAAAATCAAAACTAGAGTGAAAATAATGCGATCCTTAATTTAATTTAGGTAGATTATTAATTTCGTAGAATATTATTGACTAGAAAAATTTGCGGCCATAAAAATGAAATTACGAGACTATGGAAGGACCCGGTACCAGTAGTCCTGGAAGTAGGAACTAGGGGTGTGTAAATTGGACCGGACAGGCCCGGACCGGCCCAGACCGGCCGGGTTGGTCCGGTCCTTGAGGTGGACGGTCCAATCCCCAGTCCCAATAAATGGGACTGGTGATTGGGCGGTCCGGTCCTCAATTTCTTGTTTTGGGAACGGATCGTTAATAATATATAATTATTTATTCATAAATATATGCGATTACAAAAAAAAAATTGAAAACAAAACATAATAATAATTTAAAGAAAAGTTACTTACCAAACTAATCTTGTTAACCTAATTTTTCGTTCTCAGAATCCCCTGAATCTCAGTCTCCCTTTCACGCCGCCTCTGAGTCCTAAGCGCCTGTATTTTTGTAAGCCAGCTGGAACATAGAATTTTGGCAAGGCTTTATATTGTGGCTGCGACATCTTGATGCTTGATGATGGATCTCTTCTTTTATTTGTTTCTCACTTCATGATTCTCAAGTTGCTCAATGAATTTTAAATCATGTGATTCTATGACCTCTTAATAGCAAAATACTCGTGTTCTTTGTACACAATCAAATTGAAGTTTACATTTGATGGTTAATCTAGAGGGATGAAATATCTCGTTAAACTGTTTTGATTCTCTTATCATAGCGGTTGGATCGGGATCGGATCGGACCGCCGATCTTGGTCCTGTCTAGTCCCGATCCGGCCTGTGATCCCAAAAGTATGAAGATTGAGATTATTGGTCCGGTCCTCGATTCCATATCAGGACAAGATTGGTCCGGATCATGCATACGAACAAATTGTAGTTGGATATCTCTCTCTACCTAGTGCCTAGAAGTTTCCGTCAATTGAAGCAAAAATCGAAGACTCGTACCAGCCACTTCTATGCGCCAACCTTTCCTCTCAACGCCTGCTCTTGCCACAGGGTGCGCGGGACTCCCCTTCTAATCTTTCTCTTTCGTTGTCCCGTGTCTTTCAAGTCGGTCAACTGTTGGACGAGCTCGCTTCATCTCAAAGATTTGAACTTTCTGATCTGGCTCGTTCAAACTGAATTACCCTTTTCCTCTTTGATCTCTTCTCACGAGAGCTTTCTTACTCTCGTGGCTGGTTCTGGCTGATTCGAGCTCCAAAAAGCTGTCTTTCTTTAGCTCGTGTGAACCCAAAGGACAGAAGGCTCGGGTTTGAGTTCTTGGGGCAGCTGTGGATGCCTCAATCTTGAGTTCAAGATCGTTTTGGGAGGTTCTGGTGCTTTACCCAATTGCTATTTCAGTGCGCTCTTTAGTGGTTAGATGCAATTCTTTCGGCTCATGCTTATCTGATCATGGGCATACGAGTTTGACTTGTAGACTTGGAGATTTAGTGCTTCTGGTTTCAGATTTAAACCATGGTTATTGAATTTTAGCAGTCCCCCAAGGTGTTTGATTTTCGGTTAGGTCACAAATGGCCACTTGCAAGAAACCCCGCACCAAAGAGGCGGGTTGTCGCCGATTCGTGTTTGTAGTTGTATTTACGCTCATGTTTGTATCTGTTGTGGTTTTTTGCCTGGGAGCATATCCGGTTTCAAACATTGCTATGGAGCCTGTTGATGATACGAGTGATAATTATAGTTATTCTCATTTGAGGGGGAATCTCAACCTCCCTAAGCAAAATGAACTGTCAATTCAATTGGAAAAGCGCAACTGGTTGCCTGCTAGAAACAGAGATCTATATCCCATTTTGGCAAAGGATCACATAACTATAGTGTTGTACGTTCATAATCGGCCTCAGTACCTCCAAGTAGTCGTGAAGAGCTTATCGCAAGTAAAAGGTATAGGTGAGACTCTGCTGATAGTTAGTCATGATGGGTACTTTGATGAGATGAACAAGATCGTGGAAGGTATAAGATTTTGCCGAGTGAAACAGATTTTCTCTCCTTATTCACCTCACATTTTTCCCAGTAGCTTCCCTGGTGTATCACCTAACGACTGTCAGGGTAAGGATGATGCTGCGAAGAAGCATTGTGAAGGAAATCCGGATCAGTATGGAAATCACCGAGCGCCAAAAGTTGTCTCACTGAAGCATCATTGGTGGTGGATGATGAACACGGTGTGGGATGGACTAAAGGAGACTCAGGGGCATTCTGGCCATATTCTTTTCATAGAAGAGGACCATTTTATTTTTCCAAATGCATACCGCAATTTGCAGATCCTCACTTCACTGAAGTCTAAGAAATGTCCTGATTGCTATGCTGCAAACTTAGCACCTTCTGATGTGAAGTCGAGGGGTGAAGGATGGGAGAGTTTGATTGCCGAGATGATGGGTAATGTAGGTTATTCCTTCAACCGAACTGTATGGAGAAAAATCCATAAAAAGGCTAAAGAATTCTGCTACTTTGATGAGTACAACTGGGACATTACAATGTGGACTACAGTTTATCCCTCCTTTGGGGCTCCAGTGTATTCATTGCGAGGACCTAGGACTAGCGCGGTTCACTTCGGGAAGTGTGGGTTACATCAAGGCCAGGGCGAGCAAACTGCTTGTGTTGATAATGGGTTTGTGAACATTGAAGTAAGCGATGAAGATAAGGTGGCAAATATCAAATCTGAGTGGAGTGTGCATGTTCATAAGCATCAACCAGGTTATAAGGCCGGGTTCAAGGGTTGGGGAGGCTGGGGTGATGAGAGGGACCGTCGGTTATGCTTGGAGTTTGCTCGCATGTATAAATTCACAGAGACAGCTTCCTTCTGAATAGCCAATCTTTTTTATTTGCCTGCTGCTGCCGCATGAGGCTCCAATTATTCTAGATGAGTTATCAATGGAAATTCACATAGCATTTCTGTGTATCTAGTAGAAACTTCAATTGTTCGGTATAAAATTTCTCAAATCGATTGGCTTTTTGTATTAGCTTTTTGGCATGTACTGACCTTTTGTGTCCCTTTTGCTTTTCTTTGATCGGCTGTACCTAATGTTTAGTCTACATGGCATTAGAAGTTCCTCTCTATCATCTCGATTTAAGTCACCAGGAAATTGGAAATGCTTTCAAGAGAAGGCTCTTTCTCTAAGGATTTGTTGCAATTCATTTGTTATAAATGAAGGTTTTTCCATTCAGAGAAAAAGGAAAGGAAAAGTAGTTATGGGCTTTTGCCTTGAGGAGAGGCAGGAGAATACTGCAAGCAAGGGTGGCTCATTTGGTCCATATCAGGAAATGGACCAGACTATCCTTAATTATGTCTGTTTCGTTGTGTAGTGGTTGACTGGTGAACATGTTTCTTTGGTTCTGTACTAAATATTGCTTACTGCATGCAGAGTTTTACCTGATCATTCGCATTGAACATTTGTCCAGATTAAAGTTAAATGTTCCTTTACCAGCTTCACTTCTGAGGTTCAAGTTCTACTGAAAACATGTGTCTCTCGTGCTTTGCTGTGGGAAATTCACTTGGACTTGCATTTCTGTTGCATCCACATATGATGGATGAGTCGCAGTTCTTTGATCTTCATTCTCAGTTCCTTGGAATAATTCCATTGGAGCTGGATAAGGTCATCCCATGGTTTGTTGAGGAAAAGCATATTATTCGGGATCATTACAAGTCTTGATGAGCACTGCAGCTCTGAAGTTTTGACTTGTTGGTTCTTATTCTGGCGATTTAATTTGAAAGAAATGCTTTTCCTGAATTTGTCAGGATCAGTCTATGTTGCTGAGGAAGTTGTATATGCACGGTTGTGGAATTTTTCACTTGCATCTTGTTCTGTTCATGATTGCAGTTGCAGCATGTTTTGCTCTCTGTCATTCGCCGTGACAATACTTTATGTTTTGTATTTTGGAGATGTAAGCATATGTCAAACGGACCATTCGCAGAACTAGGGCCTTGGAAATGTTGTGTGGCAGAGGAAATCTCTGTGACTTCTCAGGCTGATGGCTTGCGTGAGGCCCACCCACCGCCCCCCCCCCCCCCCCCCCCCGGTCTTGTAGCATTGATCAAGTGGAAAAGTAATTTACAGGAGCTATTAATCCTTAGATGTGAATGTTGAATGTCCAGTGTTGCTTCATCTGTCAAGTGAGGTTTGCGTAACGTAAGTGAGCAATTGCTGTACTAGATTCACTACTTCGTTGTCTCTCAGGACATATATTTGTCGGACTGCTCCAGTTCTGTTCATTTGTATTATATTTTGGGCTCCTCATACTATTGTTGAACTGCAACCTCTTTCACACAAGAAATCTTGTGCTTGTTCATCAAAGAGCTGAATCCTGTTGCTAAATTTATTGAGCACTCCTTAAATGCTCGAAGTATTCCTGTGTCAAATACAAGCGCATTTCGCTTTTACTTCCTGAAATATGGATCGTCGTTGAGCCCGCGATCAGTTGAGGGAAATGCATTTTGAATCAGTCCATCTTAAGGGTCAATCGAGTTGGTAAGATGGTGCTGTAAAGGTGATTGATTCCGAAACGTGTTTAATGTAATTTTCTGAGTTAGTCTCTAATCATGATACTAAGGGTATGCATGGTCCGGTCCGGGCCGGTCCAGTCCCAACATGGAATCGAGGATCGGATCAGTAGTCTCGGTCCCCATATTTTCGGGACCAGGATCGGACCAGAATCGGTGGTTCGGTCCGGTCTTGTTCCCGGCCTGGTAAGATCGCTAACACCAACCAATTGCCTATAAAAATCTAGTCTGTAGAATAAATTATGCTTCGATTGCATGTTAATTTATAATTTATAATCTCGATTGAATGAAAAGGTAGGTTAGTTTTTTATTAATCATTGTTTTGTTTCTATTTCTTTTTTTCTAATGGTATATATATAACTATATATTATAGGCGGGCCGGGCCAGTCCGGTCCTAACACATGAAACGGGGACCGGACCGTCCACCTCAAGGACCGGACCAACCCGCTTGATCCGGTCCGGTCCAGTTTGCACATCCTTTCGACGACGACATTATTTTGGTGTTGGAGATGCCAAGTAATTTTGGCGTACTTGTATTGAAAAACGTTGCTGCTCATGAATCTTGATAAATTGTATTACACGATCAACGAAATAGAAGCGACATTGCGTTCAACGAGCGAAGCAGTGTCGTTCGGTTAAGATAACCCGACGTGACAAAACATGAGCGAATGACCAAAAGTGGGGCGACGGTTCTTGAGTCACGATGCCATGTTTCGCTGTTTGCTGGCACGAACTCACTGCTACGGAAAATGCCGGCGCGGCACTATCTCTTCACTCCGCAACGTCGGTACGTCGGCTGCAATTTGTCCCAAAGACGATTCTTCTGACTTCGTTCAATTCACCTACCCACCTCATCGATCTATCGTCCCATCAGAACCATCTCAAGACCGCGTGCCACCCCCTCCACAGTCCTCGCCAGACGTTTCTTTGCCTGCAAACTCTCAACTTTTCGACCATTTGGTCTCTCGTTACAGCGGCTCTTGTTGCCCGAAAGATGCCAAGGAGCTTCATTTGCAGTTGCTCAAAGCCGGGTTCGACAATGACTTGTTTCTTTGTAATACCCTTGTTAATATCTATGCTCGAGTTGGCGATATGGGTTCTGCGCAGAAGCTGTTTGATGGTATGCCGAGTAGGAATTCTGTCACTTGGGCTTGCTTGATTTCCGGCTACGCGCGGAGTGGCATGCCAGAGAAGGCATGGGTGCTTTTTAGATGCATGGTCAGGGAAGGGTTGATGCCGAATCACTATGTGTATGGTAGTGTTCTCCGGGCTTGCCAAGAGTACGGGCCATCTGGGCTCAGGCTTGGGATGCAAATTCATGGAATGATTTTGAAGACTCCGTATGCTGGGGATACGGTGGTGTCAAACGTGCTGATATCGATGTATGGGTGTTGTTTGGGCTCCATAGATGATGCTTTAGGCGTTTTTGATGAGATACATTTGAGAAATTCAATATCATGGAACTCTATCATGTCGGTATGTTCTCAAAGAGGAAAAGCAGATTTGGCATTCGAATTATTTGCAAGAATGCAGAGGAATGGTGGTTCGGGGTTCAGTATAAAACCTAATGAGTATACTTTTGGTAGCTTAATTACAGCGACTTGTTCTTCAAGTGATTCAAGTTCTTTGCTAGAGCAGATGTTCTCCAGAGTTACCAAATCTGGCTTTCTTTATGATCTATATGTAGGTAGTGCTTTAGTAAGTGGATTTGCAAGATTAGGATTGACTGATCACGCAAGAAATATATTTGGGCAGATGACTGAGAGGAATGTGGTCTCCATGAATGGTCTGATGGTTGGATTAGTGAGACAAAAGAAGGGAGAAGAAGCTTTTAAAATTTTTAGCAAGACGAGAGAGTTAGTTGACATAAATGTAGATTCATATGTAGTTCTTTTAAGTGCTGTCGCTGAATTCGCTGTGCCTGATGAAGGGAAGAGAAGTGGAAGAGAAATCCATGCATATCTTATCAGGACTGGCTTAATTAACAATAAGGTTGCTGTGGAAAATGGGCTAGTAACTATGTATGCTAAATGCAGTTCTGTTAATGATGCTAAATCAGTTTTTGCACTGATGAATCAGAGAGATTTGGTTTCATGGAATTCTTTGATTTCAGCCTTAGATCAAAATGACTGTTTTGAGGATACGGTTATGAGCTTCTCAAAGATGCGGAGGAGTGGACTGATACCTTCTAATTTCACTTTAATAAGTACATTGAGTTCATGTGCTAGCTTGGGATGGATTTGGCTTGGCCAGCAAATTCATGGAGAAGGGATTAAATTAGGGCTTGATTTAGATGTTTCGGTTTCAAATGCTCTACTTGCTTTATATGCTGAAGTTGGGTGTCTTGCTCAATGCGAGGAAGTTTTCTCCTTGATGCCAGAACATGATCAAGTCTCATGGAATTCGATCATTGGTGCATTTTCTGATTCAGAAGCATTAGTTTCTGAGGCAGTGAAGTATTTCTTGGGCATGATGCGAGCGGGATGGAGTTTGAACAGAGTAACCATTATAAACATTCTTGCAGCTGTCTCATTGTTATCACTTCAGCAAGTTAATCACCAAATTCATGCTCTAGCATTAAAATACAATCTCGCTGATGATATTGCCATTGAAAATGCACTTTTGGCCTGTTATGGGAAGTGTGGAGAGATGGACGAGTGTGAACAGATTTTTTCAAGGATGTCTGAAAGAAGGGATGAAGTGAGTTGGAATGCTATGATCTCTGGGTATATCCACAATGAGTTCTTGTCCAAAGCCATGGATATGGTTTGGTATATGTTGCAGAGAGGTCAGAGGTTGGACTCTTTCACCTTTGCCACCATTCTTAGTGCTTGTGCTTCAGTTGCAACACTAGAACGTGGCATGGAAGTTCATGCTTGTGGGATTAGGGCCTGCTTGCAATCCGATGTTGTAATAGGTAGCGCATTGATTGACATGTACTCGAAATGTGGAAGAGTAGATTATGCCTCCCGATTTTTCCAAAACATGCCCGTAAGAAATGTTTATTCATGGAATTCCATGATATCTGGCTTTGCACGCCATGGACACGGAGAAGATGCTCTATATCTTTTCAAACAAATGAAGCTAAGTGGCCAACTACCAGATCATGTGACTTTTGTCGGAGTACTTTCAGCTTGTAGCCATGTGGGTTTGGTCGAGGAAGGTTTTATGCATTTCAAAGCCATGCAAGAAGAGTTCGGCTTGACTCCTAGGATGGAGCACTACTCATGTATGGTGGATCTACTCGGCAGGGCAGGTGAACTCAGCAAAATAGAGGATTTTGTGAATAAGATGCCTATGGAACCTAACATTCTTATTTGGAGAACAGTGTTAGGAGCCTGTTGCCGAGCCAATGGTCGTAATAGAGAGCTTGGTCAAAGGGCGGCTCATATGCTCTTCGAGATGGAGCCACAAAACGCTGTGAACTATGTCCTCCTCTCGAATATGTTTGCTTCTGGAGGTAAATGGGATGATATGGCAAAGGCAAGAAGAGCGATGAGGCAAGCTGCAGTGAAAAAGGACGCTGGGTGCAGTTGGGTCACGATGAGCGACGGTGTTCATGTCTTTGTGTCTGGAGACAGATCGCACCCAGAGAAAGATCTGATCTATGAGAAGCTGGCAGAACTTAATAGAAAAATGAGGGAGGTTGGCTATGTGCCCCAGACGAGCTTTGCCCTGTACGATCTTGAACCGGAGAACAAGGAAGAGCTGTTGAGCCATCACAGCGAGAAAATCGCCGTCGCTTTCGTCCTCACGAGAAAATCGGAAAAGCCTATAAGGATCATGAAGAACCTTCGCGTCTGCGGTGATTGTCACTCTGCATTCAAATACATCTCGAGAATAGTCGGGCGGATCATAGTGTTGCGGGATTCGAACAGGTTTCATCATTTCGAAGACGGTGCATGCTCGTGCAGGGATTACTGGTGATCCGGTCGCAGATTGGTACAAAAGCAAACTTTCTTGTCATAGGAATCTACACGGAGTTCTCCTGGACTCAGGAAAAATGTAGATTAGTTCCATTGCAGATGATCTCTGACCTCTTCAGCCCAGATAGTGAGTGGGCACGAGAGACCGCAAAGATGCGACATTTGACGAAGTTTGCAGAGTCAAAATGAGCAGAGCAGAGTTACTTCTTCTCAGTTGATTAGTAGTTACTGGGGATGGTGAGACTCTGACCTGCTCACAACTATAGATGTCTACATTGAGAACCCAAGTTGCAAGAAATAATACGCCACGAGGCTCGACACATAAAATTCATTTATATCAATTGCAATTGGTTCCACAATCCATTCTTAATTATCGTACTTTTTTTGTTGGGTCAAAACGAGCAACTTCATTTCATACGAACAAAGTAGTACATGACTTCAGAATACATGAAAATCCGACAAAGTAAGTAAAATAAATCTGAACAGTGAATAACTTGCTATAATTTGCAAAGACTGGTTTCTTTCTCGAAGACGGGTCTTTTGTAGTGTCCACACTCGTTCGGCGGCCGATCACCAAATTTCTTATCGTCAGTAATGGGCACACATCAAGAAATTCCCTTTCAGTAACAACGATTTTTGCCAAAAGGCAATGTGCGTCTAAGTTCAGCATCCCCAGCACAATCATCGTGTAGAGAACATAATAACTCCAATAGGTCAAAGGAATACGTCTTGAAAATCCCAAATTTATATCTAGATTGGGATAAAGGAGCACTCAAATCTAGGTCTACCTTTAGATCGGGAGAGAAAAGCTATAAAATGTACGGCAGTTGATGACAAAATCACTATAAGAGATTTGCCGAAGATTAAAGAAGAAAAAGAAACTACCTTTTGCCGAAGAGGACGACCGCCAAATTAGCCCTCACGCCGTAAACAACCCACTGAAAAATTGCCCATCACCGCTCTTCGAAAATCCAGCAGCCACAGGGATTGCCATCTCCGATTTTGGACAATCTGGTTGGTCGGACCCTCGGATTTCCGATTGGTCCCTCACGCGATCCACCTCCCGAGACACCGTGTCTGTGTCCATCGATCAGTCACCACTCGATTGTTATCAGTTCGTGAGGCTGGCAAAAATGCGGACTTAATATGGTAAGATGTTGTTTGCTTTTTTGCTTAATTAGCTTGATTTTGGATTAAACGAGGAACATATTTATGTACATATTTGTCCACGTCATCTTGTCGGCCCTGCTCGAGCCAGCTCAGCATTGGGCCTTTCATGGGCCTCAGAATGGGCTGGTAAGCAAAGTTGGGCCTCTCCTTGTACTTCCACCGGACGACGTGGATGAACGACAAACTGAGGCCCAATACCCAAAAAAACTCTTACTTTAGCATGTGACAATTATATCCAAAACTTTTTTTATCTCATAAAAAACCTCCAATTTTTACTTTTGTACCAATTTTACCGGCCTGGTATAAAAAAAAAAACTCTTAACTTTTACTTTTATCCCAATTCTACCCAAAATTTTTGCTTTTGTCCCAATTTTACCGGTCTAGTACCAAAAAAACCTCAACTTTTATTTTTATCCTAATTCTACCACCGTCAGCCTTTTGTTCATAATCACTGTTAGTTAATCCTACGTGACACTAATTTTCTTGCCGAATTTACCAATGAATTTTCGAAATTTCGAAACAGTAGGTTTCAAAGACGACGAGATTTTAAAAAATTCGTCAGAATATCTCTATGTCTAGCCGTTTTTTGGGCTGTTAATTGTCGAAAAGAATACGAAATGCGCCGTCTTTAGTGACTATATATCTTTCAGCAATATATAGGGGTAACAAAAAACAGAAGTGAATTTCGAAATTTGTTCATGTCAGTTTTACCGAGGTGTAATTCATTAATAACGTGACAATATCACGTAAGATTAACTAACGATAATTATAGACAGAAGGCTAACGGTGGTAAAATTGGGACAAAAGTAAAAGTTGAGGGTTTTTTTGATACTAGGCCCGTAAAATTGGACAAAAGTAAAAAATTTGAATATAATTGGGACAAAAGTAAAAAATTTGGATAGAATTGGGACAAAAGTAAAAATTGAGAGTTGGTAAAATTGTGACAAAAATAAAAGTTGATGGTTTTTTTTTATACTAGGCTTATAAAATTGAGACAAAAGTTAAAGTTTTAGGTAGAATTGAGATAGAGTAAAAGTTGATGGTTTTTTTGGTACTAAGTCTGTAAAATTGGGATAAAAATAAAAATTTTGGGTAGAATTAGGATAAAAGTAAAAGTTGAGGGTTTTTTATGAGGCAAAAAAAGTTATATAATTAACATAAATGCTAAAGTTGGAGATTTTTTTTTTTTTTTTTTTTTTGGTATTATGCCACAAACCGAAGCAACCTTTTTTTTCTTTTTTTTTTTCGAGTAGACGAATTAACAGAGCAGATGATGGAAGTGGCCGATGTCTTTTCCACCTTCGGAACTGGAGTCGTCTCGCACATATCGATTCTGGGTGTTGTCTGAATCAATTCCTTCCTTCTTCATTTGGGTGTTTTAAATTCGTGAACTTGAATGAGCAAAAGCGACGGACTTGGTTCTGAATTTTGATCGGCCGCTGTGTCTGCTTCCTGAATTCTGACGATTCGTGCGCTTCCAATTCCAGATTCTGAGGAGGGAAAGTTGAAGGATTGGAGTTGGGCAATTCCTTTTCGCCGGTACGTGGAAGCTTGAGAGGAACCGCTGCTACTTCTTTACTGTTCAATTTACTGCTTTGATGAAGCTAAAGTTTGTGTTTTTCCCTATATTATTTGCTGATGGCGGATAGAACTTCGCTCGATGCTTGTGTTACATTTAGGATAAGGATGAGAACTGGGTACTTTTGTTTCACATTTTTGTCAAACATGTTGGTTCTATGTATGTCATTGGGCAGCTTCTTCCAAGTTCGACCATACCCTGTTAAAACTGAGTTGTTCATCTCAATAGTGTTTGGTTAAGAGTGGCTCGCTCTCTCCGATTTCATTTCTCCATGTTTTGAGCTCCTGATTGGTAATAAAATTCTTAGCAAGTCCAGTAGAGTGAATGATTTGTGTTGAGCATAGGGGAACTAATTTATGCCGCCAAGTTCTTGATTTGGCTTACTTTCACTTGTGTCTGGTGCTTTTTCATTCTTTTGCATCGGAATCTGTACATTTATGTTTTCGCTGAATAAATGCCTACTCTGTCATCGCTCCAGTAGTAATGCGACTAGTTCCAGACTTTTTGAAAACATTTTTTTTTCTTTGTGTATTGTGTTTCTTTTTTCCAAGTGTATGTTGTATAAGTGATTGCGTTTTTCAGTCAGATATGTTCTAGATGTGTGGTGCTTATGTAAGATATCTCTTCTTTTTTATTTCATCATGCTATTCTGGGCTGAATGAATGATTAATTACTGAGGGCGCCAAAGAGCCGAGGTTTTCAAATATATTTTAGCAGATACATAGAGGGTTTACGTTTTATTCTTGACGTGACTTTGTGATAACGATCAGATGTAATAGCAGCTGTTATTGAGACTATCTATTTTGAAGATGGGAAACTGGGTGCAAGTATTACCAAATGTTAACGCTTTAAACAATCATGTGATTACAAGCCTCGTCTCTTTTTCTCCCATTTGACTAATTTCAGGTGAGAAAGGAAATGAGGGACAGAAAGTGAAATTGGGAGGTTTTGGAAGACCTCCCAGTTGATGGGAAATGAAGCCATCAGGTAATATATGGATTCGGCGCCAACAGTGTCCATGTGGAGATTGGAAGTGCTACATCAAATCTGATGGAGATGATCAGCCATCGGTGAGCCCCCAGCCTGCCAAGAAGGAGAAGACACTGTCATTGCCAACCTCAGAAGCTTTCTTTACTCCTTATGTAGGCCAAATTTTCACGACTGATGATGAAGCGTTTGAATACTACAGTAATTTTGCTCGAAAAAATGGATTTTCAATTAGAAAAGCACGCTCGACAGAAAGCCAAAATTTAGGAGTTTATAGGAGAGATTTTGTTTGTTATCGATCTGGGTTTAACCAGCCAAGGAAGAAGGCGAACGTCGAGCACCCCAGGGATAGAAAATCAGTACGGTGTGGATGTGATGCAAAATTGTATCTGACAAAGGAAATTGTTAACAATGCCACTCAATGGTACGTTTCACAGTTCAGTAATGTTCATAATCATGAATTATTGGAGGATGATCAAGTTCGTCTGCTTCCAGCTTATCGGAAGATACAAGAGGCCGATCAGGAGCGCATCCTTCTGCTATCCAAAGCTGGGTTTCCTGTGAATCGAATAGTGAAGCTCCTGGAAATAGAAAAAGGGCTGCAACCTGGGCAATTACCCTTTATTGAAAAGGACGTCAGGAATTTTGTTCGGACTTGTAAGAAGACGGTCCAAGAAAATGATGCTTTGCTTAATGAGAAGAGGGAGAGTGATGTGATGGAACTTCTTGAGGCGTGCAAACGCATGACAGAGAAGGATGCCGATTTTGTTTATGATTATACTACCGATGAGAATGAAAAAGTTGAGAATGTCGCGTGGTCATATGGACATTCTTCACGTGCTTTCACTGCTTTTGGAGATGTTGTTACTTTTGATACCTCTTATAGATCGATTACCTATGGACTGCTACTTGGTATCTGGTTTGGTATTGATAATCATGGGAAGGCGGTTTTCTTGGGGTGCGTGTTGTTGCAGGAGGAAAGTGCCCATGCATATTCATGGGCCTTACAGGTTCGTCGAACATAAATCCTTGTGATTCATAAGCACGCTGTTTTCGTATGTCTCCTCATGATTTCTTGTTTTGGGCAGACATTTGTCCGGTTTATGAGGAGAAGACGTCCGCAAACAATTTTGACCGATCTAGATTCTGGGCTTAGGGATGCCATTGCTAGAGAATTGCCAAACACCAAGCACATCATAAGTATATGGCATGTCCAGTCCAAATTATCTAGTTGGTTCTCAGTGACTCTTGGATCACAATATGCAGAGTTCAAAGCCGAGTTGGATACATTATGCCATTTGGAGAGCATGGATGAATTTGAACTTAAATGGAATCATGTTATAGCTCGGTTTGGACTTGTTGCTGATAAGCACATAGCTCTGCTCTTCTCTTATCGGGCTTTGTGGCCATTGTTGTTGATTAGAGGAAATTTTGTGGCTCGTGCGACAACAGCAGAGTATTCAAAATCAGTGGATACATTTCTGAAAAAGATACTGACGTCAGAGACTTGCTTGCACGTGTTCTTTGAGCTGGTATGGTTATTTAAGGTGGCCATGTCTCATGCTTTCTGTCCTTTTTATATTATCACTTTCAATTTTGCTAATTCGAATTGCTTCTATTTTCTGGACTTTTTCAGGTTGGAGGAGCTTCTATGTCTGTAAATCAATCTGCTGAAAATATGCAGTACGTGCATATGAAAACATGCATGCCCATTGAAGAACATGCTCAGAGTATTCTCACTCCTTATGCCTTTAAGGTCTTGCAGAATGAAATGGTTCTCTCTCTGCAATATGCGATGACTGAAATGGCCAATGGATCATATCTTGTGCAGCACTACAAAAAACTGGATAGAGAGTGTCTCGCAATTTGGACACCGGAAGATGAGCTCATGCGTTGTTCCTGCAAGGAATTCGAGCATTCTGGATTACTATGCAGGCACTCAATCCGAGTTCTTGTGGGAAAGAACTACTTTCAACTCCCCGAAAAGTATTTTCCACTTCGTTGGCGGCTGGAGAGTTCTTTAGTCCCAGTGGAAGATGACAATGTCCCAAGAAGCAGCAATGATTGCGTCCAAGCCTTCAATTCATTAGCTGCGTGTTTATTGACTGAATCCTTAACATCCAAGGAACGGTTCAATTATGTTAACCAAGAACTCGGTAGTCTGATTGATCGTGTTAGGGATATGCCGGCTGCTGATGACTCTGCTGCAAATATGGCACTGAACAATGTGGGCGAATCTTTCCAATGTTAACGGTGCCTTATACAGTCGATGATATACAATTACGTGCTCAATCCGTGTGAGGGGCCTTATCACATTCTAAGCGGAAAGCTGTGAATGCGCAGGAGGGAAAGGGATGGGAAACATTCTTCTTTGATGCTGGTTGAGGGAATTGATCTGGCAAGTTGTAGTTTTCTTATAGTACAGAATTAACAGTTCAAAATTTTTTTAGGGGGCCTCCACTGTGAAAAGTCTCTATGGGAATTTAACTGGCAATCTCCGGGTCGACGAGGCGACTATCTTGTGCTAGTTGGTGTAAATGCGCTTGTACATTGCATGTGCGAGTTTAGCGGGAAAAGAGAGACGGTGGATCTAAAACGGCCTACTCAGTTGTACATATCTATACTTTGACAATATACTGGAATTCTTAGTTTGCTGAAGCCTTTTCGCCGATGCGTATTGCCGATTCTTCATGATGCCGACTATACGATATGGTTTCATGAACTCAGGTGATCAAAAAAGGTTTAAGTATGGCAAAAATGACGCATACCCATTTTGCATCAACTTGCAGACTCTGAACCTGAGCAATCAAAATGTGGACACAATGAAATGAAAAACAGTGTTGGCGTGTAGCAGAGTCAAAAGAACTATAAATTGTCGCTTACCGGAAGACCTGTAAGTCAACACAGAAGTTGCGTTGAAGGTTCTTCTTTCTCATTTCGCGGTGGAAGCATAGCGAAAAATCTCTGCGTTCACACGGCAGCAAAAAGGAAGATTCGGACATAAGTTCGGATAAACTATAAGACAGGGGAGACCAAGACCGAAAGACTTCTAACAAAAAGGACAAATTTTCTTGTCTGAATGAGTTTGACAGCGCGAGGGAAAAATTTTCACAGATGCTTATCGGGATATACGTTGGCCGAACAACGCGTGTTACCCTTCGGTTAAGATCGCTTATTAGCCATGGTTTGATGTTGATAAAGAGATAAAATGTCGATCCAAAGCGAAGCTAAATCATAGTTGCAATGTAGAAGATTCTCTGTAAATATGTTGCAGAATATCCCGTTTAGACCCAAAATGGTTCAAGATAGCAGCATTACAAGACAACTGATAAGACTTGCGAACCACAGTCCTCTTAGAAGAAAAAAACTCGCAGGCAAAACAAACTATGTTGTTAGAACTTCCGAATTACATCTGGTATTAGGGAGCTAAAAGATTTCAACATCAAAAAGTTCTCCTTTCATTTTCTTTATGAATTCATCGCATTTTCTGTTCAATTCCTCTATGCTCAGCTCCCCCTGTGCTTCGCCGTCGTCACCATTGTCGTCGTCGTCGTTAACTGCTCCATCAATGATCATCCTGAGCTCACTGGGTTGCTCCTGTATTGCCTGTTCAGTGATCGAGCGCTCATCTCTCCTCAACTCATCCTCTATTTCATCATCATAATCATAATCATCACGACTCGGCACCGTAATCGCCAGCTCACTTCCTTGTTCTTGAACTTCATCAGTCTGAGTCAAGGACTCTCCCTTAACAGCCACTGGAAGCTTTTCTTCAGCATCTGTTCTTGTTCTCCTCCTTCTCTCAGTCTCCATCAGTCCATCCGAGATATCACCACCATGTCCATCGAACCGAGGATCGATACGCGGGGTCTGCGGACCAGAAGGAGCGACGCCAGACGGTCCAGTCTCGATCAGGCCAGAGCTCCGGACGATGATCACCAAGATCCCATTGCAGAGCAAGAACATGTAGTTCTTGCTGGGGGTGTAGATGAGAGACTGCAGCTCCACGAAATACGCGGGGAAATGAAAGCTCCCAAAGGAGTGGAAGCAAAGAGGGACGAGGAGAGTCGAGAAGAGGAGCAGCAACATCCCAGAGAAGATTGAGACAGAGACAATGATCTGGATGGTTCTCCTCTGGAATTTGGAATCAGTGGACATGCTCGGACATGGGTTGTGATCTTGGCGATACTTCACAACCTCCATTAAGACAAGAATCGATTGGATTTTCTAAAATTTTCTGAACTGGTTAAGGAGGAGATGATGCAACAAGATGAGAAAGTGCGTGGCTTTTGGCTTACAATTACACTGAGTGCGTGCATAGCCCTTGTTTATATAGGACTCAAAGTCATCGGGTCAATCTTCCCGAGGACAAATTGAAATAAAGAACCGGTCAATTGAGGGATGGTTGGATTTTACATATCTAACCTTGCTTGATTTTTCGCGGCATCTAATTCTACCGTTATTCCATTAAGACAATTTTACAAAAAAGAATATAAAAAGCTTATGATCCAAATCATACCATGACAATACACTTCGCCGCTCGTAATCAATGGAATTCCTGATGAGGCTCGTTAACGATACGGCGATACAATTTATTTATTTGGTCAAACGTGGCAATACAATTCACTCGCAAGAACTGTCGACAGAATGCCTGGTGAGCTCATCGATCATGAGTTCTCAATGGGCAGACTCTAGATGAAGTATATGATGCATGGCGATGATGGATCAAACTCTAAACATGCATAGAAGTCGAAGACTGACTCAAGAGGGATCTATCGTAATTAAGGAATTAGGAGCAGTCAAGATGCTTAGAAGTTCCTATCAAGATGTGATAACGGAAAGGAGCATTTAAAGTTACATCGAGAATCAAAGAAAAAAGCATTCTAAGTATCGCATTCAAAATCACAAGCAATTAAGATATTACAAGAGAAATCACTGGGGATTTGCCCCGGTGGCCACCCTTCTCATTTGAGAAAGGGGAAGTGAGGAGTTCGATTCCCCACTTTCTCGGGAGGATTGGAGATGGGAACGAGTGAGTGAGAAAATAGAGTTTCGCAACGTGCATGCGGCACATAGCGCACACAATGTGACTTTTATAATAGAATATGATAGGATAGAACCAGACAAAAAAAAAAATCATTCGTAATAGATAGATTGGATTTTGCCTCTGATTGAATTTGAATTTTGAAATTAGATCAGGTTACTCAATTCCAGCACTTCACTCTCTTTAAAAGCTTTTTAGTGGCATCATGTAAGCTTTTGTTTTGGCTACGCACTCTAGTCTTTTCCATTAATTTCAGTTTATTGGATTAAGTATGACTTCCAAGAATGTAAGCCATCCGTTCCAAATGCAATAAAGTTTCAATCGATTTTTTTTTTTTTTTTGTACACAATCCTTCAAGCTTCAATGCATGTTATAATTCATTTGCTATTTGAACTCGAAATCGACATGGAAAGTTCAATCGGTCATCAACCATCCTCAACCGGACTTTTTAATTGCTAGTTGAGATCATTAAAAAGGGCGAAAAATAAAAGGACATGGGCATTTTTGACATGAACTGTAAATTTGACCGTGACAAAAGCTGATTACTGTGATTAAAAGTGGAAAAGTCCCCATTCTTGAATTTAACCAAGAAAGGACGAGCGACTTCGGCCGTGGGGAGAGGTCCAAACATTGAAGTGAATGAATGATCAGGCAAGGTGGTACGTGTTAGAAAGAATAAGTCAAGTCTTCTGTTAGTCACAAAATTCAAGCGGCTCTATTGGAATCGGACCCGGCTCTGCCATCCCCCTTGGACACTTAGGACTTATTTGATAATAATTTTGTTTTTGAGAACAATTTATCAACAGAAATAATTTTTTTAATGTTGTTCACCGAAACAAAGAAATAATTTTTTTTTTTGCTTTTTATTTCTGTTCCAAATCTGTTATCTATTATTAATCGAATTACTGTTCACGACTCGAGAGATACATTTCATGTGCAACGAATGTTAAAAGACAGATCCCGCGCATCAAAATTATCAAATGATTACCAGACTAACTTGTTCTCGAGAACGGAAAAAATTAACTGACGTTGTTACTAAATGGATTTCTAAATGGGTGTCTTTATTCTTATACAATCCCGACCCAAAATCCACGAAAGAAAAAAAAAAAAAAAGAAGATCTAAGCCATTTATTTTTATTTTTTGTCTTTCTAAGTTGATTTTTCTCCACACCATATGGCATTGGCCCATTTTAGTATTTCTTCATCAAATATCGCAAGATATCCATAGGGGCTCCTCAAACTGCCCTCTCAACTTATCCTCATCCCAACCCCCACCGGCGGCGCCCGATGTCAGATCACTGGGGCCCGCGTCGTCCGCCGAGTGCCACGCGGGCGTCCCATTCTCGAACCCATTCCACGTCAGCCTCCGGAGCCCGCTCCCGTCCAACCTCGCCACGTATAGCTCCCCGTACGGCTGGAACTGGTTGGGCCACGACACCGGCTCCGCCGTCACGCCACCCATGTTCGCCGTGAACAACAGCCACTCCCCGTCCCTGCTGAAGCACACGTGATTGATCCTCTCCAGATCGACCTCGGGAGACCCCTTCGGTCCCGCCACGTGTACCCTCCTTAGACCCGACCCGTCCGGTTTAATGAGATAGATGCTAAACGTGTTCACGTTGTCCGGGTCGTGCCGGTTCGAAGAGAAGGCTATGAGGTCGCCGGTGGGCGACCACGATGGCATCGTGTCGATCCACGGCCCGTCCGTCAGCTGACGGATCCCGCCGCCAAACTCACCGTTCACGGCATCGACGATGTACAAGTTCTTGTGGCCGGTCCGACCGGACCGGAACACGAGGGACTTGCCATCGGGAGAGCACGAGGGGAAGGCGTTGTTCCCAGTGTCCTCACTTGTGAGCACCTTCACGTCACATGTGACGTTGCCTTCCGGACCGGATAAGTCGAACTCGATCCGAGCGATCTGGACCGTCGTTTTGGGCGACTCGAAGATCGGTCCGATGGAGGTGTAAATGACGTTCTGCTCGGTGGGGCTCCACGAGTTGTAGAAGGCGGTCCGATCCTTAATCAGCGTCCACCGCCTCGAGCCGTCCGAGTGGACGATCTTCACTCCGCCATTGACGGCGGCCTCGAAGTCATGGTTGAAGGCTATGAGCTGGCCGTCAGGGGAAGAAGAAGGGAACAAGCCGTTCAGCCTCAGCATCCGGAGACCCTTGATGGGCGACGCCACTGGGTCGAGATTGGGAACCCTTAACTCGCCCCCAGTCGACTCGCCTCGGAACCGGTGGTATCCGATGTACCGTGACCCGGGAGACACGAAAGGGTTGTAGTGGTGGAAGTTCGGGTTCAACGGTTCAGTGATGGGGGCGAAGGACTCCGATCCGGCGTCGAAAATCTCGATATGCCGGAAGTTCTTGCCTCGCCGCCGTGTTGCGACGGCGATTTTGTTGGAGCCGGGCATGGCGGCCGGAGTGAAGCAGTGGACCCCTGGAGGAGTGACACGTGTCGGAGCCAGCGGGAACCCGGAGGAGTCCGTGTCTGTGGGGAATTCGAATTCGACCCGGAAAATGCTCCACCACCCGTCCTCCGCCTTCCGGTGGAAGTAGACGACGGAGTCGCCGGACCAGGTGGGCCATCCCCCGGCCTCCGCAACGACGATCCGCTCCTTCGGGTCGGACTCCCGGAACACGACGATGTCCGTATTCAGGGCGTGGAACTCACCGCCCCAAGGGCGCGACCCATAGGACGCGACAGCTATGAACTTTCCCGACTGCGAGACCGCCGGACTGTAGTCGACGGAGCCGTACGGAGTCAACCTGGCAATTTGGCTACCCTCCAGGTCGGCCGAGTAGAGAGCGCACCAGCTCGCGAACGGCTTGTCGGGCTTCTCGTGAGCCGAGATGAAGTAGAGCCGGCCGTCCCTGAGGAGGGGCCGATCGTGGAAGAGGCTACCCGGGGCGGAAGGCAGCAGGTCGGGCTGGGAGAAGCCCGACCGGGCGAGGTAGACCCGGGGGCAGCCGGTCCGCTCGGAGACGAAGACGACGGCTTCTGGGCCGTCGTCGCCCTCGTCGCGGGCGGAGGCGAATTGGGCATTGAAGTTGATGGAGAGGCCGTCGGTGAGGGGGCGCTCGCGGCGGGAGGTGAGGTCGAGGGAGAAGACGTCGAAGCCGTAGTAGGGGCGGCCGACGGTGGTGAAGAGGACGGTGCCTCTGGGCTCGTCCATGGGATGGAGGAAGCGAGCGACGGAGTGAGTGAGTGAGTGAGAGAGCGAGTTGCGGAGGGCAGTGAAGATGGTGGTGGCGGTGGCGGTGGCGGTGGTGGTGGGGGTAATATAAAGAAACGGCGAGAGTGGATAGGTTTGACACGATTTGCATCACTTGGAAGATCTGGGGGTGTTAATGTAATTAAATTATGATTGGTGGAAGATTGTCGGATCGGATAATGATGGGGAAAGCGAAATCGAACCAGGAAAGCTTAAAGAAATGTTTTTTTTTTTTGGGTGGTGGGTGGCGGGTAATAATTGAAGACTGCAAGCTGCTGTGTGCGAGCGTTTCTTGGGAAGAAGCACGGAGAAGAGGGAAAAATAAACCAAGCGAACTGATCCGTGGGAGGAATATCGGATCGTCGTGTTCATTTCATACTGGAGAGGCTAATTTGTGTTTGTGGACGTTAACCGTTGATGTTTGCCTTTTGAGTTTTAGTTCGAAAGGAGAACGGCAAATCAATAGGATTCATGGTATCGAAATGGGAATAGACTCCTCGATAGTTGGAGGAGTAAACCTCTTTTTGTAAGTACATGGAAGAACGAAAGAAAAGACGATTACGATAACATTAGCCTTAGCATTAGCCTCCATTGGGTTCAAGCTGAGGTGTTCAAGTTGGACATTTGACCCCACATACGCTGGTCCATCAACTCAGTATCAGGGAATCTAATCTCGAAAAGGCACGTTCACATTCATAAACTTCAAAAACTCCAGTCTGTAGTGCCTGTCCTCAGACCAGAAGTTCACACATTCCTCAGCAAATCCAACGACATAAATCCCTTGATTAAAATGAAGAAGTAGAAGATACTCCATGATTTCCTAATTGAGATGCAGACAGAACAGAACTAATCATAATTGTGTTTCCCTCTTGGCGATCAACAAATGGTTCTCCGGCGAGATGGTTGGGGGAACGTATTTAACGAGTTGCGCGTCCAGTCCGCGTCCCTTTAGCCACATTAGTCTCCCGATGTCGATGATCTGCTTGCACATGAAGCCCAACACGGCCCTTTCTACTGCTTCCATTTTTCCGATGGTGTCTTTAACAGGGGTTGCATCCTCTCCATCTTCTTCCTTCTCACTAAGGCAAAAAGTACAGAGACTGTGCAAAATAATAGCGTCGACACGTAGGGTCAATGTCAAAATCAAAGATGTTAATCGCGATAGAGCGATTGCAAGGTAAGAGTTTCAGATGATTACTTAGTTGGAAGATGAGATCTTGGATCCTTGACATCAGAAAGATCCGAACCGTGATCAGCATCCACCGCCCAGCTGGTAAACCATGTGATGGCATGGAACTCTTCCTTCTTGATATCCAAATTCAAGAAATATCTCTTATCTGTAGAGAGAATTCGCAAGGTCAGCTTTAACCGGTTAATCGTACAAAAACGTGCATCTTAAAAATGAGAAATCTAAAAACAGGATGATAAACAAATTACTTATGTAGTGTTTCCACTGGCAAAGATGATGGCAACATGTTGCAATAGCTAGGCCTTGAATTGGGCATTTCTGGACATCATCAATCATATTTCTTTCTGATAAGCAACATCTTAGAGTCAAATCTGCACTAAGAGTTAGATCAGGTTTATCGTGTAGAAATGTTACTTCCTTTAAAAAGCTGATAAAGATGAAGAGTGACTGTGAATTCATCTTAACGTTTCTTGGGCTGGCATTATTTGAACAAGCGTTATAATCACCTGTTGCCGGACCACAGAGATGCTTGCCAATAGCCAAGAATGGAGATCCCCGTAAAGACTCGACAGCATGCAAATTTAAATCCTCAACTGCAAAAGAAGCAACTTCAATGTAACCTTTTCCAGTTCACATTTCAAAGCGGTAGTAGTGCTGATTGAAATGAAATTTGCATATCTCTAAAACTACACATTGAAGTCAATTCAAGAAATTGCATACATGGTCAGCATTCCTAGAGTTGTATATTCGTTTACCAAATCTTAGCAACTAAACAGCGAAACAACTCTCGTCAGATTATTAGCATTAAGTATTGGTTTCTGAATGAATGAATGACAGAATGGTGGAGGCATCTCCTTTCTGACTGGTAGATAATAATCATCTCTTATAAATCAGCTCGAACCAGAAACACCACTCTAGAGTTGTATGCAGAAAACAATATGGCAAACTTCGATTGAAGACATTCTGAAAAAAGAATCACTGTAGGGTTTGACCTTCTTCAATAAAGCCCAAATTTGTCGCAGGGAACATGCCTTCAGCACTAAACAATTATGCGGTGTAATTATTGCAACCATAGCTATAGCCTGGCTAGCAAATGCTAACGAAGGACAACAATCACTCACGCTATGAAGACATCTCCGTCACCAAACAATAGCTATAGCCTAGTTAGCAAATGCTAACGAAGCAAAATAATCCCTCATGATAAGAAGGCATCTCCCTGTCATGAAACAGTAGATTTGCAATGTAGATGCTTCAGTTATTCCGTTTTACATGAGCAGAATGTACATCAAGAGAGAATTCGATGGCCCACTAAAATATTAAACACTACAATCTAATAACATAATCAATGAATTAGTTTTCCTGACCAGTTAAAACATGGAAGCACTACTGATTTACCAATGATTTCAGAAAATGCAATCTAGGATACTGAAGAACTTGAAAATCTTACTGTCAATTCTCAAGCGCTCTAATAACAAGCTCTCTTTTTGTCGCAAGGATCGATCAGCCTAGAAGTCGCATTTGAATGACATAAAAAAAAACAAATAAAATGCAACTCAAGACCAGGCAGAATCTGAAAAAAGTAAGCAAAGTTTCAATGGAGATAATGTACTGTTCTAAAACTCAATACTCACCTTAAGCTTGTACGCCTTCCGCTCAACCAAGAAGACTCTCTTAATCCCATAACAGTCGGCAAGCATTTGCGTCAAATAACCTCTTCCTGCTCCAAACTCAACAACGGCAGGAACATCATTCTTATTTTCATCATCCACACATTGTCCCTTATCATCACACTTGTCCCTCATATCAAATCTCTTCAAAACCCCATGCTCCACCATGTTCCCCAGAATTGACGCCTGTTGCATCACATGTTTCTCCTGAAATGGTAATTTTCTGCAAAGAACAACTCCTATCACCATTGAGTGCACGCATGATAGCAAAATAACTGAGAACATCTCAAGATACCTATCAACTTGTCCCTTAATCCAGATGTCGCAAGCGTCTGTAACCTTGAACGAGTCTCTAATATCCCCGCATATCGACTTGTGCAGAGACTTAATCTTGTCAATCAGACTACAAAACTCCGGCACACTCAGACTATACACTGCATTCCTCTTCATCTTCGACGTAACATTATCGGGATGCCCCGGCGACAAATTACTCAACGACACACCATCCTCGTCCTCATTACCAGCATTGATACCCTTTTGGTAGAAAGGTTGCAGGGACAAGGACTGAGTTTGTTTGAGCAAAGGGCATCTCTTGATGTGCCCTTCCAAGTTATCTTGAAGCACGGAGCTTCTCAGACCAAGCACGCAAAGCCAAATAAATATCAACAGCAAGAAACATAAAAAAGCGAACTTGAACATATATACTCATTGCAACGACACAAAAGGGCAAAGGGGAATGGAAGATTTACTGAGATGGGTCGAGTGGGCATGGTATCCACTGAGCATCGGACCTCGGAGTGTGATTACCACAGAACCTAGTGACGAGCATTTCTTGGCGAATTTAGTTCAAATTGAAGAGAAACCCAAGAAAAAGAGAAGATTCAGAGCTTACGGTGAATCATTGAGAGGGGTGTTGGCACAGAATCTGTTCTTCTTGGGCAGCCAGAACTTGCAGCGAGCCTCCATCGGCGCTTCTGGGTCGGTTTCGGCGACTCTCGGGTAGTTTATTGAGGCACTTGCGCCATTTGAGCCCCGCATAAGGAGGAAGCATCCAATAGGTAAACGACACAAATTGTCCTCGACTTCGCTTGTGAAAAAAGAAAGAAAATTTTTGCGAAAAATAATTAGATATAAATTATTATAAAAAAATAAAATATATTATTTCAAACATACAAACAATTATTTTTTAAAAAAATATTTTTCAAATTATTCATTTATTATTAATTATATGCACTCTTAATTTTTACTTATTTGATATATTAGAATTTAGAATTTATATGAGCACTCTATCTTATTTCATTTTGTATAGATCAACTGTATCTTAACCTGTCGATATTTATTAACCTAGCTTATTGCAAATGGCTATCCGTCAGGCGTGCCACTTAAAACGATTGGTGCCGACTAGACCACCAATGATTTTATATCGAAATTGGCCGAAATGATTAAATGAAGGTGAATGCGGATGGGAGTGGAGTTTCGTTGTCCATGATTCTGAAGAAAATAAAAGGAGGAAGGACGTGGGACCTGAAAGAAAAGCAAGAAATAAATTAGTAGAAAAGATGAAAATTTGGCGAAAGTATGAAAGACAAGGGGCCAAAATGGTGAAAACTATATTTTTGGGAGGGCCAAAGCCAAAAGTGAGATGGACATAGCGCAGCACTTAAAAATATAACCAAAGTCTTTTAAAAGTGTAAGTTTTTTTCAAAAGCATTTTCCTAATATACTTTACAATTACAATTTACCAGATACTATTTGCATTTCGGAAAAACACTCTAACATAAAATTCTTTGCATTTCGCTAAAGATATCTCCAAATGCTCTCCCAAACGCACCTTAGTCTTTCAACAAAAATTATGGATATTAATTTTTGTAAATCTGATAACACAGAATCAATTATAATTTAGTGATTTTTTTAAAATAATAAATTATCATGGCCATTTTGAGGTGGATAGTGAGTACTGACTATTTCTCTTCTAGGCATAATGGACCGACCGAACTAAATCGAACTAATCGGTTCAGTTCCTAGTTTGGTTCTCAATTCCTAAAAGTGAAACTGATGTCTGAAACCCAGTTCTAGTGGGAAATCAGACCGATGGACCACCCAATCGAACCAATTTTTTTTTTTTTTAAAAAAATCTAATTTGAGGCTCTCTATCATGTTAAACAAATGAGAACACAAATTCTTTCTCTATAATTTAACACTATTCATTAAGTTTTTGGGCGGTAAACAATGATTATTTTTGTTTGTTTTTTCTTTTTTATTATTTTAAATTCACTAAGTTCTTTCTATATGGTGAACTTTGGTTTCGCTGGACCGCTCGGGATTGGACCGGACCAGTTGGTCGATTCCGATCCCCAGTTTTTGAGGGAACAGGACTACCCGAACCATGCTCACCTCTAATTTCTTTGCGTAATTAGTTGACATGTAAAGATTCAATGAGGGTCAAGAAGAATATTCAACGCACGAATGATCCGAGAGATAAAGAATTGCATTCTTTGTTCACGAGGATGAGGAAAATAACTTTATTTTTTTTCTTACTTACCAAAAAAAGAAAAAGAAAATAACTTTATTTTTTCTTTCTGAACGATTGAAAAAGATGCACATTGATTGTATAGTCCAAATTTAAAAAATCCATAGACGATATATGACTTCACAGTTCACACTCCTCTTGAACGTAAACCGATTTTAAACGCATAAGACAGGTTGTGGACCAAATCACTTTAAAATAATTACCGGTGAAACCGGCAAAATAAAAGGCCAAGTAGGAGAAAATTGATGGGAATGTTAGAATTCGACTTTTGCTCATATACCATGTGGATTAACCATTTAATATTGTACCATATGACCTAACATTTTGGATCACATCAATCTCAATAGATGCTCAAATATAGGGTCTAATCCGTTAAAAAACCGTTAACTGTATGTCAGATCCCAATTCTACCCCGAATTTTTCTATTTCAAAAAAATCACCAACTTTCATTCTAGACCCAAATTTACCCATGCGTCTGAAAGTCGCCACTGATTTCTTCAAAACTATTAACATCATTGCCAATTAGAGGTCCATTATCCATATATGCATTTTTATCGACACCCTCATCATTGTATGGGACAACAATGGCGAAGGGATCATCTGCTCTTCCCTTAGAAGGGCAGGCCCTGTCTTTTGAATTTGGACCATCCGTGTTATGCATGGATGACCTAGATTATTACTAAAAAAAATAAAAAAAAAAATAAAAAATTCAAAAAGTTACCCCCTAAAAATAGGAGATCTGGGCCGTCCGTTATCGCAAGGACATGTGCCTGCCCTTATAAGAGAAGAGCAGACGATCCGGATCCACAACAATGACCTCATGATAGTGATAATTTTGAAGAATCCTGTGGTGAAGAAGCATGAGCAAATTAATTTGAGACATTTAATAGACAAAGAAAAGTAGGAGGCGAAATTGGAATTTGACTTCAAGTTGAGGTTTTGTGCGGGGATTAGCCCCAAATATGGCGGTAAAATTTGGGGCGAAAAGAAAAGGAAGGAAAATGCATACTTACCGCGGTTAAAATAGCAAATTCGATTAAGTTTTCCTTTGACAATTCAACTTCTACAATGTGATATGAAATGTGTTTTGGTCAGATCAAAGAGGGGACGAACACCTTCGAAAGACTTAAAACATGGATCAGTATTTGTATTTCAATAAGATCTTTGCCAAATAACAAAGACTTTTACATCCGAGAATGAAACGCCGCAAAACCTTAATAATTGGAAAAATAAAGTAACAATTAAAGAGGACAACAAACAAAGTCGAGCAAAGAATAAATATTTAGGACGAGAGATCACTCCCCCCCAATCTCCATCCTGCACAAACCAAAACTCTGTGGCACGTCCTCAGTTCACAACACTGCACAGCTTCCTGATCTCTCCTTGTTTACCAGTGAGCACGTCGATCGAGCCCATCTTCACCATTGCCTTCGCGAACTTTGCGCTCCAAGCGAAGTTGTTCATCGCGTTGTTCGCGACCATCCCCGAAGTCGAGGGACTTGTGTACAACGTCTCGTCCGAAGTCAACAGGCCGTGGTGCTTCGGCAACTGAAGGTAGTACTTGTTGTCCAAAGTGTCGGCTGTGATGCTGTCCAGCGGTACGGTCGGGTCTGCCTTCGCCGCATTTCTCGGTGGTGGGCACTTGGTCTTCAAGAAAGCGGCGTACGCAGGGTCCAAGGAAGGATCCTGGGCGAGCGTGGCGTTGAACGCGTAGAGGCGGCTCGAGAAGGAAGAGCAGTGGGAGATTCCGATCGAGTGCGCTCCCGAGAGGGTCACCATCTCGTCCGCCGTGAGCCCTTTCCTAGCGAAGTTGGCGATGAGCTGTTGGGCATTGAAGCTTGGCGAAGGGAGGTTCTGTGTAACTTCCGGGAGGCTAGAGATACGGCCATCACGGCGGCCAGCAGGGACATTATAGAATATGCCCCCGGCCTTGAGGGCGCTGTCGCGGGCGGCGAAAGCGAGGATGTCGGCGCACGAGACCGTCCTGGGGCACAAGGCTTCGAGCCGGGCCTTGGCCTGATCGATGATTTCAAACCCTCGTAGGCTAGGGTTGTTCGCCGGGTGATCTCTTTCCGCCGGGTTTCCTGGGGTTGATTTCAGGAGGACTGAAGCATCACAGCCCTGAGATAAGTCCAATGAGTTAGTAATAGTATAGAAAGCTTACGTTTCCATTACATATTTTTAATGAGTCTTAGCAAATTCGCTTAGCACGGTAATAACATTTTGAGCTTGGTTACTTCGTCCTACCCTAACGAAGCAGTCGTGGAAATGCATCCGAACGAGACCGGCCGCCATCCCAGGGTTCCTCGATAAAGCATCGAATACGGTTTTCCGGATGATTGCTTCGGCCAACGGGCAAGTAAAAAGGTAGTGCCCCACGTTTAGGGAGGGAGCCGCCGTCGCAAAAACTGACGCGAAGAGAACCAAAGCGAGCGCACGAAGCCCCGCCACACCGGAAGCCATGTGTTGCTGGAGAGAGGCGAGGTTGAAGTAGTTTAGCTGAAATGGAGATGTTTATGATGGAGAGCACTTGAGATGATGAGAGTCGAAATAGTCCTGTGCAAGTATATATAGATGGAGGTTGACTTTGGTTATTTCGAAAGAAATGGAACGTGGGTGGCTGTACTATTGAGGAGCTACATGTTCTTCTTTTTATTGTGACAAGATTATGTTGAACGGTTCATGTAGGAATTGTTCGTTCTTTGCTCCTTCCACGTTCTTTCCCCACCTTTCATTTGTATTTTGTCTCTTTTCTTTCTCTTTTTTTCCAGCTCGCTTCCTTGCTGCTAACTACGTATCATTCTTCGGCTATTGTCGGCAAATTCAGAAGCTAATGACCCGAATTTGTCGAAAGATTCAAGGAGAGAGTCGTTGTAAGCGAGTTTATGGCAACAGCATGTTACAACGAACCTAATAATTAAGTCGATAGGCACCGGCAATGCCTGCTCTGTTCGAACGAAAAAGGGAGTAATCAATCATTTGGGCTCGACTAATCTCCGCAGATGCACGTAAAAATCCATCCCTTGCACATGCACGGAATAAGACTCTATTCGCAGGAGGGCAAGGCAGTGTGATCAGATTATATTGGGGGAGGGACGTCGTGATTCGAACAAGCCCAGGGACTATCCAAAATGCTCTTAAAACAGAATTAGAGGGAGTGTAATTATTATCGTGCTCATAGTCAATAATGATCCATTAGTCTTATAACCCTAATATATAATCAGATGTATAGAATGTTAGGCCAGATGTTCATTAGCATTCTTAGTAATTTACTCTTGAATGTGACTAAAATTCAAAGGGCATAACATATGATAATAATTTTTTTGTCATAATGTGATAATAGTTAAATAAATTTTGTATTATAGTGATTATCATTTTAAGACCAAATCATGAATGTAACGCCCCCATTTTAGATTATCAACACATTAGACTTAACGTACTCTTTATAAATTAGTGATACATAGCTGAGGCGGTCACCGGTAGGCTTAGCTTAGATCCCTCTAT